>CM046877.1:421667489-422082489 GCA_025667525.1 Glebionis coronaria | reverse complement strand
AAGTTTTGATGCCAGGTGTTACATGCTACATATGCGTCTCTTCATGGCATTTCACCAACATATATGTCTCGATGGGTTTTAGTTTACATATATATGATATACTTTTTTTTCCTCAATATGATAAAGCGGGGATTATCGAATTACCAACAAGAAGCCAAAAACTTGATGCGTTCTTCCACACATTGAGTTTTAAATTTATAAACAAGAATTACCGATATTAATTAGGAACACAAATTCGAGCAAGTATACTCTAGTCATGTTGCAATTAGGTTGGTAAGTCAAGGTCGTCCCATGGGACTTGGTTATACTCAAGTGTAGTTGTTTGTAACAATGGTAAGTATGATTGTCACGATCACACCACCGTGAGAATTGTTAAAGGCACAAGCACACAAAGAACATACATGTATAGTCAAATGATCATATGGACATTACGATTTTTAGTTTGGAAAACATATTAAAGGTAATCCTTTCGACCTATAGAACCAATAATAAGACACTAGTGCTTTATAAATCAAATATGCATAAGTCTTAATTAAGTGGTCACTCATGAGCCTTATGCGTACACCAATAACAAAAAGAATCCTTTCGACCCATAGACTTGGTTATCGATTTGATAAGTTCCATTTACTTGAAAGATTACTAGAACAATATATTCAAAACACTTATTTCGACCTATAATCTAGATTAAACCATTACTTGTTATGTTTATTAAGTCTCTTACATAATCTTCACAAAGTGCAAGACCAAATCATTTGTCGATTAATGAACTGAAATCAACCATATTGAGAATAATTTTGACATATAGACTAAAAAATGATTAACCAAATTGACAAACAAGAACAAGTTCCAATTCAACCAAATATAATGTTATCACCATAATTCAATGACAAGCACTAATAAAATCCAAACATCCATATATCATAAGTTTTCGTATGAACAATACAAGTGTCAACACATTCACTATATCATAAAACACAAGAATCACCATGAACATGAACATAAAATTTATTGAATAATAAAGAAGAAGTTACCAAACATTAGAGTTCATAGTACCAAAATACAATGCCTTCTACCCATAACCATCTTGGGTTTTGTATAGAGTATGACTTTCTTCTCTACTCTCTTATGTCTTATTACATGAACATGGCTACCAAATCCACCACCCCTCACCACTTGGGTGAGGGGTGATATTAAAATCACATAAATATGGAGATGGGATAGATGATGATTGAAATGAGATTGCATAGGATTAAGATGATTGTAAAAACTACCCCATGGGTCTTATTTGTAGGTGAATTAGCCTTGGCCATCAAACACTTTTCTTGGAGCCAAAGGTGAGTAATGATGAGTGTAATGAAGCTTGGAGGAGTTACAATGGAGTTATGGCTGAACTTGGTAAGCAAGGTGAAGTAATGGAGGTGTTGAAGTTTACTTGGAGAAGTGGCAGCCATTGGAGATGTTGGTGGCTTCTTCTCGTGCTGCTGGCTTCTCTTGTGCTGGTGGCTTCTCAGCCATGCTGGTGGCTTCTTGGCCATCTTCCACTTTTCCCTTTTCTAGTCCTTCTTCTTTATTTTTTCCTCCTTCTTTCCTCTAAACTTCCAAGACTCCTATTCTTTGTATTATTTATCATACAAGAGCTACACTTTCATGTCTCGTTCATTCTTTCACATCCAATACTCGTCTTTTCTTCATTTCTCGTGATGTAACCATTGATGAACCTACAATAGCAAATAAGCTTAATTAAGTATCATATGTTCATAATAATCACATAAATATATGCATAAACACCACGAATATGCTCATATAAATATGTTAGATTTGAGCGTTATCAAATCCCCTCACACTTAAGTTTTGCTCATCCTCGAGCAAGGAAAAGAAAAACTTTGCTTGCCCTCAAGCAAATAAAAGAAAATTAAAGTTAAACAAAATACCAAGGTTCTAAAAGAAAAGAAAATTTTTAAAATTCTATGAAAAATTGAAAATCTTTTTGGTTTTTATAAGAAAAATGGCTAAAGGTGCAAACCCCCTCACACTTAAGAGTTTGCTTGTCCTCAAGCAAGTAGAAGAAAAATATTTTTGGGTTTTTCAATTTGTTATATATACGAAATCGCTAAAGGTGTAAACCCCCTCACACTTAAGAGGTTGCTTGTCCTCAAGCAAGTAAAAGAAAAATACTTTCCACATGGTGCATAAAAATGGTTTAGAAAAATAAGATACAAATCTACAAAGTACAAAAAGACTAAACCAAATGGCGTGAGCACCAAGCGTACACATCTAAAGAGGACTTTTATTCGGCTTACAAGACTAAGGCTTTGTGTTAATGGGTATGGATAAGACATGGGAATTTTATTGAGAGGTGTATCACGAATATATAAGAGAAAAGTCTAAGTCCCATGTTGCTAGTTACCGAACAAATACGAAGCCCGAAAATGATCATAGCTACGAGCTTTATTGTAACACCCCATTTTGATAAATGGAATGTCACGTGTGATTATGGTATGTCATCAAAGCATACAAGGATAATGTATAAAACATTACATGAGCATAAAGGAAATACCGGAAACAAACATCGGTATCATAAAAGTAGAACTCATCACACACAAACATAAGTACTGTAATTAAAAGGACTAAACAATGTCCATAGAAATGATATCAAAAGTATGAAGAAGCATAAAGTAATGAAGGCTGGGAAGCTTCCAATCCATATGCAAGTACGCTTAAAGTCTACGAGCGTCCCTGAGTACCTGCCGTTTTAGGAACATGAAAAGGAAAACGGTTGAGCATAACGCTCAGTGCACGGATATACAAGTAAAGTATGAATAATATAAGCATATAAGCATATAAGCATGAAGCAGCAGAAAAGACGAAGTCTTGAATAACCTGGCATGTCTTAGTAAAACTGGTTTTATAGTTTGAAAATCCTTATCTTTATCTTATAAAAATTGTTTAACATGTTTACCATTAGCCAATGTAGGTCATGAATTACCAACGTGCATAAATACTTGGAGGGGTGACCTCGTCATGCAAATTAGAGGGGCTGCCTCTAATTTAATATACTGTTTGGGTAGGAGGGATTAGCTCCTTGTGAAGGATGCAAGGCACACACCACATTCACCTGAATAATCTGTTGAAAACATGTAAACTAGGATGCACCCATACGACCCACATGATAAATATAATATGGACAAAATTTGAAGGGACGCCACGAGCTATCACTCCGTCGTGGTGGAGTCATAACACTGGTGCCTCCAGTGTTATGGTTATGGTACCTCCATAACTCGGTGAAACTGGCCATGCATGTATATGGCTTTAGGTATCTAATTAAACATAAGCAATTCAAAAACATATAAAACATATACTGGGAATACAGTTGGCTGCATACGGAGAATCCTAATAAGGAAGAATGTCCATACTGAAAGGAAGGAGAATTCGTACCTTGTGTCCAGTGAACGAAGAAGACGAATAGAAGAGAGTCCTACTTCGGTATCACTAATGCTACATAAATAATATACGTGTATAAGTATCTGATTACTGAGTACGTAACTGGTTTTATATCATGTCTTAGCTTGTTTTATATGTTCATGTCATGTTTTACTGATTTTAACTTTATACAGCGTATATCATGTATTCTGTCTATTCTGTTTAAGTATTTCTTGTATTTCTTGTATTATTATACTTGTTGTATAACAATAAGTAACTTTTTAAAAATAATAGGTTTCCAAAAATAGAAAGTTTCCAAAAATAGAAAGTTTCCAAAAATAGAAAGTTTCCAAAAATAGATTTACTGCATAAAATAGATAAGTTTCTAAATATAGAAAGTTTCCATACATTGATTAGCTGCCTTAAATAAATAAGTTTCTAAAAATAGAAAGTTTCCATAAATAGAAATAAGCTGAATTATTAAGCTAATTATATAAGCTTAAGTGTTTACTGATTAATATTCTAAGTCATGTGATTAAATAGTATAGTTTATTAATTGTTTTATGTAAATTAAATAAACTATAGGTTAAAGTATTTAATTAAATATATCATGATTTAATTAAATAAAGTAAAAAAATACTTAGGTTAAACATGTATTAATTTATGTATTAATATAACCTAAGTCGTGGAAATTAATTATTTATAAGTCATGATTTTTATAATTAATTAGTTATATAGTCTAAATAAAACGATAATTACTTAGGTTAAAATCCTTGTATTATTAATGATACTAATAACCTAAGTCATGTATAAATTAAATTAATCATGTACAAGTTTTAATTAATTCAATTTAATCTTGTAAAAATAATTAACCTTGTAAAAAAAATGTCGTGACCAAAACCCGTGTCTTATTTAATAAACGTGTCGTGAACCGGTAAAAAACGCACCCTTAATAGTGGCTAACCGGCTTAACCGGTTGCCACTGTTTATGTAAAACAGCCACCGGCCCACGCCGGTGGTTCCCCCTGTTTACTCGGCTGTAGCCGCCGGCTGGGCAAGGTTCCCCCTGCTGTCGCGGCTGTGGTTCCCCCTGCTTACCAAATATAGCCACCGGCTTAAGCCGGTGGTGGCCCTTGTTTCTGCCGAGACCCAACCGAACACCAACACACCCCCCGACAAGGTCGGGGGTTCCCTTTCTCTTGTGACCGAGATCAACAACACCACACCGAGACTCGTAGGTCTCGGCTGTGTTCATACGAGGCACACCGAGAGCCTTGCGCTCTCGGTTTGTGTGTACCGGCCGAAACAAACACCCGTTAAACCATAATTAATTTACCCCCATGATTTATTAACATGTTATTTACTTGTTTTTAATAAACCATGATTTCATGTGTTCTTGATTAAATAAAAACATAAAGAAAAAGGGGTTTAAGGATTCACCGATTACGTGAAACAAAGGAGAACGATAACACTAACACTCTTGCAAGAAATCAATCACCAAAAATCAACCAACACACCCTTTGTGTATGTTTGTACCCGGCGGCCAAGAGAGAACCAAAAGAGAGATTATGGTTTTTCTCGTTTTCTAATTTTTGTTATAATGAAACATATCTTTACCTTAATTCTTGTTTAGTAAAAATAAAATGGGCTTGGCCCTTGTCTTGTATTCTAGCCGCGGGTAAGAGGGCCTACATTGGGTAACCCATATGTTTTCTCGTGTCTAATATTATACGTGTTCTCGTGTTCGTGTTTTACATGATTTATTTAGTTATCGCTCGTGTCGTATTATATTTATTCATAACCATAATAAATATACGTAAATACATAATATTAAGCTCGTGATTATTTACGTTCATGATTTCATGTTCGTATGTTCGTGATTATAATTATTATTGAAATAATTATCATGTCTTAATACGTATTAAATACTTATCGTGTTATAACACGTACGTAATACTTGTAAATCTTGATCGTGAAATGTAAACGTGCTATAAAAGGAAACTTCTAATCATGTACGTACGATCATAAGGGTACTATTCATGATAAAAGCATGCGGGTTTTACAAATCTTCCCCCCTAAAAAGAATAATTCGTCCCCGAATTATAGATAATGTAACTGGAAAAGAAGAACATACCCGAATTCAAAATATGAAGTGAGGGTAAGAAGCCCGGATAAACTCCTTTTTTCCCAAGTGTCTTCCCGCTAGGTATGATCCCTCCAAAGGATTTTGACGAATGGAATCGTCTTCCTTCTCATGACTCGTTCTTGTCTGTCAAGAACTCGTTCGGGTTCTTCTATAAAAGTGAGATCTTCACGAATCTGTTCCAGTGGATACTGAACCATGTGAAGGGGATGATACTTTTACCCTCTGAGTAAGGACACATGGAAAACATCGTGAACATGAGAAAGTTGCGGAGGTAACGCTAAACGGTATGATACTTCACCGAGTCGTTCAATGACATCAAACAGTCCGATGAATCGAGGACTGAGCTTCCCTTTGATTCTAAAACGTCAAACACCACGTGCCGGTAAAACCTTAAGGAAAACGTGATCTCCCACGTTAAAACGTAAGTCCCTACGATGCTTGTCTGCATAACTTTTCTGACGTGATCGTGCTTCTTGTAGTTTCTACTTAGCTACTACGACCTTCTCGTTAGTCAACTCTATCATTTCTGGTCCTTTAAGTGTTCGCTCACCAACCTGATCCCAGCAGATTGGGGCGCGACACTTTCTGCCATACAACATCTCGAAATGAGCACACTTGATACTTGCGTGCCAACTGTTGTTGTATGCAAACTCTACCAAACAGATGTAATCGTCCCAATATCCCGTCCATTCTAACGCACATGACCTCAACATGTCTTCCAATGTCTGAATTGTTCGCTCTGACTGCCCGTCTGTTTGAGGATGAAAAGTCGTGCTAAGCTTAAGTTTTCTACCCCAAGCTTTCTGCAGACTTCTCCAGAATCGTGAAGTGAACCGAGGATCTCTGTCTGAGACGATGCTGGATGGAGCACCATGAAGTCTCATGATCTACTTCTTGTAAGTATCGGCGAGTTTACTGACCGAATCTTCCTTGCAGATCGGTAAGAAATGAGCTGATTTGGTAAGTCGATCAACGATAACCCAAATCGCATCGTGCTTCCTCTTTGTCGGCGGAAGACCGGTAACAAAATCGAATATGATCTTGTCCCACTTCCACTCTGGAATATCTAACGGTTGAAGAAGACCGCCAGATTGCTGATGCTCGATCTTAACCTGCTTGCAGGTAAGACATTTGGAGACGTAAGTCGCAACATCCTGTTTCATACCACTCCACCAAAAGTACTGCTTGATGTCATGGTACATCTTGGTCGAACCAGGATGAATGGAGAATGAGGAGCTATGAGCCTCAGCTAACAATGCTTCCCGGATTTCTTGATCATCAGGAACACAAAGTCTTGTGCCCTGCCATAAGATACCATCCGCGTCTACTTGGAATTCTGTCTGCTTCTCCAAATTCTGAATTATCGCCCAGATTTCACCATCATCCTTTTGAGCTTCCTTGATCCTAGAGAGTAACTCGGGTTCCAATCTAAGATTAGCCCAGTAACCATGTTGTTCACATACCATGATCTCTATGTCTAGTCGCTCCAAGTCTCTTATAATTCCTCCTTAATTTTAATGACGTTTATCGTTCCGGATTTTCTGCTAAGTGCATCTGCCACTACATTCGCCTTGCCGGGATGATACTACATATTAATGTCATAATCCTTCAACAGCTCTAACCATCTCCTCTGTCTCATGTTCAATTCACGTTGAGTGAAGATGTACTTCAAACTCTTGTGGTGCGTGAAAATGTCACATGATTCTCCATACAAGTAGTGCCTCCATATCTTCAATGCAAACACGACTGTTGTAAGTTCCAAGTCATGTGTAGGGTAATTTTTCTCATAAGGCTTAAGCTGCCGTAAAGCGTACGCGATCACTTTCCCATGTTGCATGAGAACACAGCCAAGTCCATTCCTGATGCATCACTGTAGATCTGAAATCCACCTGTACCAGATGGGAGAGTAAGAATTGGTGTAGATACTAACTTTTGCTTTAGGTCTTCAAAGCTCTTCTCTCTTTCTTCAGTCCAGACGAATTTCTCCCCTTTCCGCATCAGTTTGGTCAATGATAGTGCTAAACGGTAAAAGTTCTCCATGAACCTACGGTAGTAACCAGCTAAGCCTAGGAAACTACGAACTTCAGTTGCTGATGTCGCTCTTGGCCACTTGGTAATAGCCTCAACCTTTGCCGGATCCATTGTGATTCCTTCTACTGATACAGTGTGACCTAAGAATGCCACATTGTCTAACCAGAACTCACACTTGGAGAATTTAGCATACAGCTGCTTCTGGCGAAGAATTTGTAGTACTATACGAAGATGGTCTTCGTGTTCCTCCTTGGACTTTGAGAATATCAGTATTTCATCAATGAAGACAATGCTAAACTTGTCCAAAAATTCATGGAAGATTCTGTTCATCAAATCCATGAACACTGCTGGAGCATTGGTAAGGCCAAATGGCGTGACTACAAATTCGTAGTGGCCATAGCGTGTACGAAAAGCAGTCTTGGCGATGTCTTGCTCCTTAACCCGTAGCTGATGATAGCCCGACCTTAGATCAATCTTGGAGAAATGTTTGGCCCCTTGGAGTTGGTCAAACATATCATCTATACGTGGTAGGGGATACCTATTCCTGATGGTAATCTTATTGAGCTGGCGATAGTCTATGCAAAGACGCATACTGCCGTCCTTCTTCTTAACGAATAAGACCGGTGCGCCCCATGGGGATGCGCTCGGTCGAATAAAGCCTCGTTCCAGAAGTTCTTGTAATTGATCCTTCAGCTCGTTCAACTCTATGGGAGCCATGCGATAAGGAGCCTTGGAAATCGGCTCAACTCCTGGGATGAGCTCGATATTAAATTCTACTTCACGTGCAGGTGGTATGCCCGGAAGTTCTTCTGGAAATACATCTGGAAATTCTGACACTATCGGCTGATTTTGAATTGATGGGGATTCAGCATTCATGTCATGAATAGTAGCTAGATAGCCCTCACAGCCATGTGAAAGTAATGCACGTGCTTGCAGGGTTGATATGATCTGTACAGACCTTCCGGGTATGAACCCTTTGTGAATGTACTCTAGTGCATTAACATCACCGAAGATGACTCGGTATGAATGACAGTCTATGGTAGCATGATGCTTGGATAGCCAATCCATGCCCAAAATCATGTCAAAATCATTCATGTCCAGCGAAAGTGCGTCAACAGGACGAATCTTGTCATCAAACTCTAGGGGGAGGCTCTTGTACACATGGGTTATGTGTACAGAGTCTCTCAAAGGCGTGTAAATACTCAGTATATTCTCTAGTGGCATGGGGAGTATCCTAACATTCTTGGCATAAGCAGTAGAAATGACCGAGTGAGTAGCACCTGTATCAAACAGAACACATGCAGCTTGACCATACATATACAAGATTCTAGTGATGGTAACTGTAGACTTGTTGGCCTCATCATGAGATGTCGTGTAAATGCGTCCACTAGTAGGAGGCGGCTTGGTATCATCATGTCCCGATGTGCCTTCCATCTCGCCCTTGCGACAGTCTTTCATGCGATGGCCAGGAAGACCATACTTGTAGCATGCGTCGCTGTCGCGGAGACATGGCCCTGGGTGCCTACGGTGGCAGGTAGTGCAAAGAGGATGAGTATATCCTCCAGCAGGTGTCCTGACTGGCTGTGAGCCTGATAAGAACAATATACATGAGACATGATGAAAGGTACAAAGGACAATGCGGATAAATCGTAAGATGGAATACCAGTGATAGTTGAACGGTTAGGATGTAAACTTCTCTGGTTCTGGTCCCTCCCGTTACCATGATTCCTGGTAGAAGATTCTCTAATGTGTCAGAATTAAGAACTATAACATGTAATCATAAGAAATGAGTAAGTATAAGGACCTGCTGCTGTTGGAGTGTCCAGCGTTGTTACAGTAATTATCATTACCGCCACGCCTATCCGTAGTAGAATGGTCGTGAGTCTGACCGTTTCCCTTGGGCTAAGTAGGCTGATGCTGAGTTACCGGCCGACATCGGTCCCCAGTCTTCTGCCTGGAAGATACAGTTTAAAATAGATGAAATATTGACATACACTGAAAGAATACGGATTGGTCACCACTGAATACGAATGTTTACCTCTTATCGGAACTCTCTGCTTCCCCGAACTCATCTCTTTCCTGCAGCATCTCCAGCTTACGTGCTGAATCAGCCACTTGTGCTACCGTGTTGAACGTAGCACACACCAAGTTGTTTGCGACCGATATACGAAGAGCCCACCTGAAGTGGTGTGCTTGCTCTTCAGGAGTACCTGTTGCTGCACCAAAAAAACCAGCCAAGCAAAGAAAGCGATGCATGAACTCGTTGCTATTCTCCCCAGCTCTTTGTCGGATTCCTGGTACTCTCTCTCCAGCTTGTCTTGCTCAGCCTTGGGAAAGAACTGTCCCATCACCAAATCCCTGAACTGAGCCCAAGTCAAACCAGCCACCCAATTATCACCTCCCTCAGACTGCTTCAGTACCATCCACCATGATAGCACATCACATTCGAACCTGTAGCAGGCCAACCTCGACTTGAAGATAGGGTCACAGCCCATAGCATCGAAGATCTTCTCAATGTGAACTAACCATCTTTCAGCTTCACTGGGGCTATTTGTTCTCTCGAAAGCTCGAGGGCGTAGCTTATTGAATCTCTCCAGCCATGTGACCAATGTTGCTGGAGGAGGAGGAGGAGGTACTGGGTGTTGCTGCTGGTTGTTGGCAGCCTACACCTCAGCCCTAATTTCGTTCCTCAGTTGAGGAAGCATAGTTTGCATTGCAACTTGGATTGCTGCATTGAGTTGTTCCTACTCGCGTGTGAGAACCATCTGACAATATAACATAAAATACATGATTAAACTGATCAAAACATAAACTAAATCATGAGAAAACTTTATGCAAGAAAATTTATACATGAAAGCATGATGCAGTTTTATGAAAACTTTTGTATGCGCGAGAGTGAACGTCTATGGTCAGTTCACTCAAAACAAAAGACATGATGAGGAGACGCCAATGGGTCGGTTCCTAGTTTAAAAGTTTCGATAAAAGCACATGCGACTAAATAGGGCCAGTCCTGTACCAACCATTACTTACTCATAAACCTGCGACAATGACATATATATGTATGCATGAAAATGATGAATGCATGAAAACCGACTGTCAGTTCTAGGAAGACCATAGTGACTACCCACTAATCACAGGTCGTGTTTTGAGAGCCTATAAGTCGAAGCCTTGGCTCTGGTACCATAATTGTAACACCCCATTTTGATAAATGGAATGTCACGCGTGATTATGAGTGTCGTCAAAGCATACAAGGATAATGTATAAAACATCACATGACCATAAAGGAAATACCGGAAACAAACATCGGTATCCCAAAAGTAGAACTCATCACACACAAACATAAGCACTAAAAAGGACTAAACAATGTCCATAGAAATGAGTATCAAAAGTATGAAGAAATGCATAAAGTAATGAAGGCTAGGAAGCTTCTAATCCATATGCGCGTACGCTTAAAGTCTACGAGCGTCCCTGAGTACCTGCCGTTTTGGGAACATGAAAAGGAAAACAGCTGAGCATAACGCTCAGTGCACCGATATACAGGTAAAGCATGAATAATATAAGCATATAAGCATGAAGCAGCGGAAAAGACTAAGTTCTGAATAACCTGGCAAGTCTTAGTAAAACTGGTTTTATAGTTTGAAAAGCCTTATGTTTATCTTATAAAAATTGTTTAACATGTTTACCATTAGCCAATATAGGTCATAAATTATCAACGTACATGAATACCTGGAGGGTGACCACATCATGCAAATTAAATGGGCTGCCTCTAATTTAATATAATGTTTTGGTAGGAGGGATCAGCTCCTTGTGAAGGATGCAAGGCACACACCACATTCACCTGAATAATCTGCCGAAAACATGTAAACTAGGATGCACCCATACGTCCCACATGATAAATATAATATGGCCAAAAGCTTAAGGGACGCCACGAGCTATTACTTCGTCGTGGTGGAGTCATAACACTGGTGCCTCCAGTGTTATGGTTATGGTACCTCCATAACTAGGTGAAACTGGTCATGCATGTATATGGCTTTAGGTATCTAATTAAACATAAGCAATTCAAAAACATATAAAACATATATTGGGAAAACAGTTGGCTGCATACGGGGAATCCTAATAAGGAAGAATGTCCATACGGAAAGGACGGAGAATCCATACCTTGTGTCCAGTGAACGAAGAAGACGAACAGAAGAGAGTCCTACTTTGGTATCACTAGTGCTACATAAATAATATACGTGTATAAGTATCTGATTACTGAGTACGTAACTGGTTTTATATCATGTCTTAGCTTGTTTTATATGTTCATGTCATGTTTTACTGATTTTAACTTTATACTGCGTATCATGTATTATGTCTATTCTGTTTAAGTATTCTTGTATTTCTTGTATTATTATACTTGTTGTTTAACAATAAGCAACTTTATATAAATAGCAGGTTTCCAAAAATAGAAAGTTTCCAAAAATAGAAAGTTTTCAAAAATAGAAAGTTTTTCAAAATAGATTTACCGCTTAACATAGTTAAGTTTCTAAAAATAGAAAGTTTCTGTAAATAGATTAGCTGCCTTAATTAAATAAGTTTCTAAAAATAGAAAGTTTCCATAAATAGAAATAAGCTGAATTATTAAGCTAATTATATAAACTTAAGTGTTTACTGATTAATATTCTAAGTCATGTGATTAAATAATATAGTTTATTAATTATTTCATGTAAATTAAATAAACTATAGGTTAAAGTATTTAATTAAATATATCCTAATTTAATTAAATAAAGTAAACAAAATACTTAGGTTAAACATGTATTCATTTATGTATTAATATAACCTAAGTCGTGGAAATTAATTATTTATAAGTCATGATTTTAATAATTAATAAATTATATAGTCTAAATAAAACGATAATTACTTAGGTTAAAATCCATGTATTATTAATAATATTAATAACCTAAGTCATGTATAAATTAAATTAATCATGTACATGTTTTAATTAATTTAATTTAATCTAGTAAAAATAATTAACCTTGTAAAAAAATGTCGTGACCGAACACCGTGTCTTATTTAATAAACGTGTCGTGAACCGTATTCGTGAACCCCGTGAACCGGACCCGTGAACCGGTCAACAAACGCACCCTTAACAGTGGCTAACCCTCTTAACCGGTTGCCACTGTTTATGTAAAACAGCCACCGTCCCATGCCTGTGGTTCCCCCTGTTTACTCGGTTGCATCCGCCGGCTGGGCAAGGTTCCCCCTGCTGTCGCGGCTGTGGTTCCCCCTGCTTACCAAATATAGCCACCGGCTTAAGCCGGTGGTGGACCCTGTTTTTGCCGAGACCCAACCGAACACCAACACACCCCCCGACAATATCGGGGGTTCCTTTGCTCTTGCGGCCGAGATCAACAACACCACACCGAGACCCGTAGGTCTCGGCTGTGTTCACACGAGGCACACCGAGAGCCTTGGACTGTCGGTTTGTGTGTACCGGCCGAAACAAACATCCCTTAAACCATAATTAGTTCACCCCCTTGATTTATTAACATGTTATTTACTTGTTTTTAATAAACCATGATTTCATGTGTTCTTGATTAAATAAAAACATAAAGAAAAAGGGGTTTAAGGATTTACCGATTACGTGAAACAAAGGAGAACGATAACACTAACACTCTTGCAAGAAATCAATCACCAAAAATCAACCAACACACCCTTTGTGTGTGTTTGTACCCGGCGGCCAAGAGAGAACCAAAAGAGAGATTAGGGTTTTTCTTGTTTTCTAATTTTTATTATAATGAAACATATCTTTCCCTTATTTCTTGTTTAGTAAAAATCAAATGGGCTTGGCCCTTGTCTTGTGTTCTAGTCGCGGGTAAGAGGGCCCACATGGGGTAACCCATATGTTTTCTCGTGTCTAATATTATACGTGTTCTCGTGTTCGTGTTTTACGTGATTTATTTAGTTATCGCTCGTGTCGTATTCTATTTATTCATAACCATAATAAATATACGTAAATACATAATATTAAGCTTGTGATTATTTACGTTCATGATTTCATGTTCGTATGTTCGTGATTATAATTATTATTGAAATATTATCATGTCTTAATACGTATTAAATACTTATCGTGTTATAACACGTACGTAATACTTGTAAATCTTGATCATGAAACATAAACGTGCTATAAAAGGAAAGTTCTAATCATGTACGTACGATCATAAGGGTACTATTCATGGTAAAAGCATGTGGGTTTTACATTTATTCAACACACAACACACACATATCACGTCTTGACACATTGGCCAATCTATATCTAAACGTACTTCATCTTCCTTCATCTTTATAATATTTTCATCACTTTTTTTTTACTTTTTTTTCGATGACTTATTTTTTTTCTTTTTTTTCTTTTCTCATCCTCCTCTTTTTTTCATTTTTTTAAAATACATAACATGCTCCCTTCACACTTCGCTTGAGCACACACCACAAAAAATACAAATAAGAAGCGTCCTACTTCATCTTCGTTGGAATGGCACACACATATAACGAAGTGTGACAACTATAAATCATCAAAAACGATCCAACAGACCATGCAACTAGAAACCCACCATTCGGACTTCGACATGGGTTAGGCTAAGGTTTAAGGTTAGACATTTTTTTCTTTTTTTAGTGGATTTAACAAAAATGAAAAGAATGGCTCAACAGGTGTTCTAAGGGTATCTAGCACTAGACGAGAGTGCTAACAAAAGGGTTAATATGGGAGTTTTGCTAATCGATGAAACTAGCTAAAAAGAAAATGGAAAAGGCTATTTGGTTTTTATTCCTAAGGTTGCCTCTTTGTCACGCATATACACTTATATCACACAAGTGTGATCTCACTAAAAATTATTTTATTTTATTTTTTTATTCTTTTTTTATTATAATTTTTTTACCATGTGGATGATTATTGAAATATATTTACATACAAACGTGTAAAAACATTTAAATCCTAAGGGCAAACAAGTATACAAACTCTCCCTCTTTTTTGCTATTCTTTTTTTTTCTCTAAATTATTTTTTATAATTAGCCCAAAAATTTAATATTTCGAAAATTCGGTTTCGTTTTCCATTTATTTCCCCTCACACTTAAGTTTTGGATTGGACTCAATGTGAAAAATAAACTTCAAAGCATGAAAAGTAGGGTAAATAAATAAATAGTCCAAGAGAAACGAAACTTCTCGGGCTAAGAAATTACAATTGATCTTCATATGATAAGATGCCAAGTAAAGAAGATCAAGCGATTTCATCTCCAACGAGCATTCACATACAATCCATCAATCTAACCAATCCATCCACAAATAAGCTTTATTAAATCTACAAAATAAACTAAACTACAAAACTATCAAATTTATTAAGCACACTTTCGTAGGCAACACGATTGCATTTAGCGTATGCAACAAGCCTTTAAACCCCTCGGTATCCCGAGTGGACGAGTTATAATCTCGTGAGGGTTTCCACCGAACACACCCACAAAGTTCATACATTAACCACAAGAACTTAAACAAACACAAACACACATGCAAACAAAATGAACCAAGCACACAAGTCAACAAACACAAACAAAAACAAACATTATGCATATATAAACATCACACATATGACAATTTAAAACAATCTAAACACTTAAAAACATAACACGACTCAAGAAAAACTAAATACAAAAAACATTTTTTTTTATATTAAATGAAACAAAACACATAATAGAAGTTTTGTACCAAATCTATTAAACCGGACGGTTTTCTAGACTTCGGGTTCTATCCACGGGGTTTGGGAATTAACCGGAGCGAATAGAAATACGAACAAGGCACAAAATGACTAAAATGGGGTGGTTGGGCGGGATGTAAGCTTTATTAATAATTGGTTCGAAACTCGATTAACAGATGTTCAAACGAGTGTAAAACACAATTAGAAATGGTTTTGGTCAAAGCCTAGTTTAAATAAAAGAAGACAAAAAGGAATTTATTTTTAACAGTCCAATAGATGCCGACTGGCACGAGATCAAGCCGGCTGCTTCTTTTTAACAGTGTGACAGATGCCGGCCGGCATCTAATCAAGCTGACGACTTCTCTTTAATAGTCTGCTAGAAGCCAGCCGGCACGGATTCAAGCCGACGGCTTCTTTGCCTGCAACAATTTTTTTATTTTTTTACAAACTTCCTTAAAACATAAAAACTAAAAACTTTTGTAAAAACACTTTTATTAAAATGATTAAAACACATAAGAAATAGCTTCATCCAAACACACCTTAAGAACAATAAGACACATTATGCAAAAATAAGGAAAATAAGTACAAAATACAAAGAAAAGACTAATAAGCTAGCAGAACATGTAAAACCATTTGGCACACAACATTATAATAACAAAAAAGACACAACACAATGCACATCTAACACATAACGTGAAACAAATGACAAACACTAGAATCCTAACTTTTTTTTATTTTTCATGTATTTTCCATTTATTTTCAAAACAATTTTTTTAATTTTTAATTTTAGCAAATATGACTTAAGGTATCAAATACCACTTATTTTAACTAAAGGAGAATTTTTGAAATGATCAAAATTGTTAGAAAATGACTAATCCAAACGCCCCCTTAAACTAGGAAAAACAAAAAAATGCATACAATGGGAAATGCAAACAAGCTCACAAGCACATAAGCGTACAAGCACATAAACACATAAAAACACTTATGCATATGACACATAACAAGACACAAACTCACAAAACAAGAAAAACACAAACAAACACAAAAAATTCATGTGGTCAAGTAATTCTAGTCATTAACTAGAGTGATTCGGGACAAGGTTTTTGGGTTTTTGAAAACAAGCACTTTGGAACACAACTTGGAAGCAATCATTGAAACAAGAATTTTGAGAACACAAGAGAGGAAATCCCAACACCAAACATATGATTTTGGCGCCAAGAATATTTAAGCAACTTTTGAGAATTAAGAGATTTTTTAGAAATGGTGTTCTAACCTTTGTCAAGGGTTAGAACAAGAGCAGGAGCAATGGAATTCAGAGCAATTCAAAGCCTCCAATTGAGTAATCAACCACCAACCAAATTCCCCCTATGTGAAATTTGTCCCTCCATGCGGATAAATGGGGTATAACAACTCTTTCGAGTTATGTATTAATTGGTAACACGAATGATTCAAGTAACAAGCAAGCAAACAAACTAACAAGTGAGTACAAACTAGCAAGTCCCCAGCAGCGGCGCCAAAAACTTGACGGCGGCGATGCTGGATTATAAGAATGAAGCAAGCAATCAACAAGATATCGATTCCAACAAACAAAGAGACAAACAAACTAACAAGCGAGTATAAACTATCAAGTCCCCGGAAGCGGCGCCAAAAACTTGATATATGTACCGACATAGATATTTAAAGAATGAAAATACAAATCCCCGACAAGAAGCCAAAAACTTGATGCGTTCTTCTACACATTGAGTTTTAAATTTTTAAACAAGAATTAACGATATTAATTAGGAACACAAATTCGAGCAAGTATACTCTAGTCATGTTATAATTAGGTTGGTGAGTCAAGGTCGTCCCATGGGACTTGGTTATACTCTAGTGTAGTTGTTTGTAAAAATGATAAGTATGATTGTCACGATCACACCACCATAAGAATCGTTAAAGGCACAAGCACACAAAGAACATACATGTATAGTCAAATGATCATATGGACATTAGGATGTTTAGTTTGGAAAACATATTAAAGGTAATCCTTTCGACCTATAGAACCAATAATAAGACACTAGTGCTTTATAAATCAAATATGCATAAGTCTCAATCAAGTGGTCACTCATAAGCCTTATGCCTAAACCAATAACAACAAGAATCCTTTCGACCCATAGACTTGGTTATCGATTTGATAAGTTCCATTTACTTGAAAGATGATTAGAACAATATATTCAAAAGACTCCTTTTGACCTATAATCTAGATTAAACCATTACTTGTTATGTTTATTAAGTCTCTTGCACAATCTTCACAAAGTGCAAGACCAAATCATTTTGTCGATTAATGAATTGAAATCAGCCATATTGAGAATAACTTCAACATATAGACTCAACAATGATTAACCAAATTGACAAACAAGAACAAGTTCCAATTCAACCAAATATAAAGTTATCACCATAATTCAATGACAAGCACTAATAAAATCCAAACATCCATATATCACAAGTTTCATATGAACAATACAAGTATCAACACATTCACAATATCATAAAACACAAGAATCACCATGAACATGAACATAAACATTATTGAATAATAAAGAATAAGTTACCAAACATTAGAGTTCATAGTACCAAAATACAACGCCTTCTACCCATAACCATCTTGAGTTTTCTATGGAGTATGGCTTTCTTCTCTACTCTCCTATGTCTTATTACATGAACATGGCTACCAAATCCGCCACCCCTCACCACTTGGGTGAGGGGTGATATCAAAATCACAGAAATATGGAGATGGGATAGATGATGATTGAGATGAGATAGGATAGGATTAAAATAATTATAAACACTACCCCATGGGTCTTATTTATAGGTGAATTAGCCTTGGCCATCAAGAA
Source organism: Glebionis coronaria (assembly GCA_025667525.1). Classification (NCBI taxonomy): domain Eukaryota; kingdom Viridiplantae; phylum Streptophyta; class Magnoliopsida; order Asterales; family Asteraceae; genus Glebionis; species Glebionis coronaria. The sequence continues at coordinate 422,064,298 of CM046877.1, read as the reverse complement.
CTTTTCTTGGAGCCAAAGGTGAGTAATGATGAGTGTAATGAAGCTTGGAGGAGTTACAATGGATTTATGGCTGAACTTGGTGAGCAAGGTGAAGTAATGGAGGTGTTGAAGTTTACTTGGAGAAGTGGCAGCCATCGGAGATGCTGGTGGCTTCTTCTCGTGTCAGTGGCTTCTCTCGTGCTGGTGGCTTCTCAGCCATGCTGGTGGCTTCTTGGCCATCTTCCACTTTTCCCTTTTCTAGTCCTTCTTCTTTATTTTTCCTCCTTCTTTCTTCTAAACTTCCAAGACTCCTATTCTTTGTATTATTTATCATACGAGAGCTACACTTTCATGTCTCGTTGATAGGTGTGAAAACACCCATCCTTTTACCACTTAATTATAATGAAAACAGGACCATAACGTGTATTTTATGTCGTAAATGTCGGAATTATGCGTGGTTTGTATTTTTGTTGTGATTTTAGGATCAAAACGTAAAAAGGGAAGATAACACGGGCTTTCACGGGCTTTTATCGAAGAAAAAGACAAAAGACGAAGTCAAGAAATCAAGAGTGCAAAAAGAACGGAAGTCCAAGGCTTATTCTGAAGATTTATCGAAGAAAAAGTCCAAAGACGGAAGTTTAATAAAGCCAAAGAACTCAAGTCTAAATTAATGAAGAAATTACAATACGAGTTTATTAATCTCGAGACAAAGTCAAAAGTCAAAGAATTAAGAAGACGAGGACTGAAAGAGAAATAACGAAAGAAGAAAGAGAGGAGGAAGCTTCAAACCTCTCCTCCTCCCCTATAAATAGAAGTCATTAGTCATAATTTCATGTTGTTGGCTAATAGTGACAATTAGTCTTCCACCATTTTAATTACTTGCACATTTATTTCATTACCATTTTAATTAATTGTCTTGCACTTTAATTCCTTTAATTATCAAGTAAGTTTCCTTTTTATGTTATTGAATCTTTACTTTTCTTGTTAATCTCCTATCTACCTTTCTTGTTTAATCTTTAATCTTTATGATTTAGGTTTATGTTTATGTTTATGTTCTTGAAGTTTTTTATTGATTTAATCAAGTGGGTTTTGATTATTGTGGTGTTTATTTGTTAGTTTTATTGATTTGGATTGTTTGTTTATGATTAGTAGATGTTATTTGGTTAGTTTTGTTTAATCTTTAGATTGATTCGGTTAGATTTTGTTTAAATTCGTGTCCTATCTCCTTCCGTGTTCTTCGCATATTCAGTTGCCCAGGTTATTCCGAATGAAGGGTTTATTCTAGTTTATTCCGGATCAGTGATATATTCCGGATAAAGGTTTTATTCCGGATCAAGTGTATATTCCGGATAAAGCAAGTATTCCGAATAAAGGTGTAATTCCGGACGAAGGGCATATTCCGAACAAACCAACATTCCGGATGAAGCGTTATTCCGGATGAACCCCTTATTCCGAATGAGCATCTTTTTCCGAATAAGCCTGTTATTCCGAATGAACCGGATTTATTCCGAATAAATTTATTCCGGATCAACAGATATTCTGAACGAAGATTTTATTCCGGACGAAGGATTTATTCCGGATCAACGTTTATTACGAGTGAAAGGTATATTCCGGATGAACCCATATTCCGGATGAGTCTTTTATTCCAGATGAACGTTTTATTCCGGGTGAAGCACTTTTTCCGCATGAGTATTTTTATTCCGCATGAACAAGATTATTCTGGGTGAACATTTTATTCCGGATCAAGTGTTTTGTTAAGATATTCCGAACGAAGAAGAATTATTCCGAGTGAAGGTGACATTCCGAACGAGTAATTATTCTGAGTGAGGTGTTTTTAGTTTATTTTAAGTTTATGTTTTTAAATTCTTAAGCTTTACTTTTCCCGGCTTTTTACTTAGTCGCACTTTAAGTTTACTTGCCTTAGATTTATTTTTAGCTTGCCTTTAGTTTAAGTTTAAGTTTGCCTTTAGGATAGTTTTAAGTTTGCGTTATTTACTTTAATTGCCTTTTAATTTCTTGTCACGCTTTAATTTCCCGTCATTTATTTTTAATTAGGTTTAGATTTATTTACTTTGCATTTACTTTACGTCTTGCACATTTATTTTTCAACAACGACAAATATTTTTCTCAACCAAAACAATTGAGTCACATTTTAAACCAGTAATCAATTCGATTAGACATACGACAAAGAACTTTAATTTTTATACTTGGTAAAAACCTCGTATTAAATGGCGCCGCTGCCGGCTCTTTTCATTAAGATTAACGGTTTTCTGTGAGAGATGCGTTGCTTTTTGGGATCCGTTCATTCGATAGCGTTATTTTCTTGCTTAAAAATTTTCAAAAAAACCATAAAAATTAAAAATTGTTAAAAATCCATAAAAATCAAAATTTTCAAAAATCCAAAAAGATTTTATTTTTATTTCTATAGTGTATATATATTGTCTATTTCTTTGGTATTGTTTTCTTTTGCTTTTACAGGTGTATGCGTACTTGATCTTCAACTTATTTAGAGCCCGAGACTCGTGAAGATTTAGCTATGGCAGGTGTGAACAACAACAATAACCCACCACACCTCAACAATAACAACAACAATGTTCTTCCACAGCCCGATCTTCGGACAATGGAGGAGCTTTGTCAACCCACAATGTTTGGACGAGGAGGACCGATTGCGCCGATGCAAATCACGGCTCCGGAGTTTTCGTTGAAGCATCACATGATCCAACAAGTGCAAACTAACCCTTTTCGCTGATTGCCGGATGACGATGCCAACAAGCACCTCGACAAATTCATTAATATTACTCAAAGCATTAAGTTGCCCAGTGTTACTATGGATGTCCTTCGCCTTCAACTCTTTCCACATACTTTATCCCACCACGCCGAAAAATGGTTTGATCGTCTCCCGAAGAATTCCATTCATACTTGGGATGACATGACTCAACGATTTTTGTCGCGCTACTTTCCACCATCCATGGGCACGAGCCTTCGGAATCAAATCAGCGGTTTCATGCAAGAACCCGATGAATCTCTCTTTGATGCTTGGGAAAGATATAATGTTTTGATCGATCGATGTCCAAACCACAACATGCTCCCCATTACCTTAATTGATACTTTCTACAACGGTTTGACTTTTCGTGATCGTGATACGATTAATGCAGCCGCCGATGGCACATTTATGAAAAGAAGACCCGAGGAGTGTAGAGAGCTTATTGAGAACATGAGTACTCATCACAAAAATTGGGATTCCTCCGCTTCTTCAAGGAGCAACCCGAGAGTCAATGTTTCTTCTACTTCAGCAAACCCCGATATGACCGAATTCACCCGCATGATGGCCGAAATGAACAAAAATATCTTGCTCATAGCTATAAACCAACAACAACAAGTTAAAGTTGTAGCAAATTCTTGTGAGACATGCGGCGGTCCTCATTCATACACCGATTGTCCTTCTACTCATGGAAATCCGGAAAACGTGTATGCGGCTTATGGTATTTATTCACCGGAAAATTACCAAGCCCGACCTCAAGGGGATCGAAATTTGCTAAGTTACCGGTCGAACAACTATCTTTCACCCGGTTTTTCTCCTCAAAACCACAACCCCAACAACAATTACAATAGAAGCAACCAAATCCCACCTCGAGCTTCTAATTCTTATCACCCACCCGCTCAACAAGTCCCACCTATCAATCACGATGTTGACACCTTAATGAGAACCCAAGGAGAGCAAATCAAGAATCTACAAAGCCAAATTATCAATTTGAAAGGGGATACTACTAAGCAAGGTAATGACATTAGATCTGAGCTTCGAAATGACATACAATCCTCCTTCAGCACTCAAACGAAAGATTTGAAGAATATGTTGGCTAGTTTCTTATCAACCACTCCACCCTCTACTTCGGGCTCTCTACCTTCCAACACCGTCACCAACCCAAGAGCGAATGTGAGTGCTATTACTACCCGTAGTGGAGCAAATTTAGTAGGACCATTTATCCCACCCCCAGTTACAACATCTATACCTCCTCCACCACCATTTATCCCTACTACTCCCACACCTAGTATTAGTTTACCATTACCGTCTCCACCTCTACCAGCTGAAGTACCCAAGAAGAACCCTTCACCAACCCCACCTTCCACCTATAAACCCAGCATTCCTTACCATTCTCTACTTGACAAGGCTAGAATTTTGACTAAGAATGACGTTCAAGTCTCTAACTTTTTGGACAAGATTGCCGGCATGACCATCACCTTCACCCTTGTTGAAGCCCTATCCCAAATGCCACAATTTGTCAAGATGTTTAAGGAATTACTTAGAAAAAAGGAGAAGATGGTCGAGTTTGTTAATACTCGCTTGAATGAAATTGCTCGAAAATCCTTCTTAAAGAACTTCCGAAAAAACTTGGAGATCCCGGTCGTTTTGTGCTACCTTGTACTTTTAACCAAACCGACGAATTTACTGCCTTAGCCGATCTCGGGGCAAGTATAAATTTGATGCCTTTCAGTGTTTGGAAAAAGTTATCATTCCCCGACCTTACACCCACCAAGCTGACTCTTGAGCTAGCCAATCGCACTCTCGCTTACCCCGTTGGTATTGCCGAAGATGTGTTCATTAAAGTTGGCACATTCACTTTTTCGGTCGACTTCGTCGTTGTTGATTATGAAATGGACCCTCGTATCCGGTTAATACTTGGACGCCCATTTTTGAGAACCGGTAAAACCTTAGTAGATGTGGATAAAGGTGAACTCATCTTAAGAGTCGGGGATGATGCACAAGTTTTTGAAATGGGGAAGCTTACAAGCAAATATAATGGAAGAGAATCGACGAATATGATTAATGTGCTTGATGATTTTGTCGTCTACAACAATCCTCTATTCGACTCTTGCAATGATAATCCACTATTTCAAGATGATGTGGATGATTATCTCTCCAATTTGGAACCTTTACCCATATATGATTCTCCACCGATCTATGATGCTTATGATGATGATTCTAGTTCCGATGGAGATGATTATGATGATTTTACTTCTGAGTATCCAGACATGCCCACTTATGATGATTTTGATGAGGCCGATACTCTCTCGAGTGATTATTCACATGATGAAGATCCTCCGCCAACCATGCTTAATCCTACTTTGGATGACTACTCATTTGAGGAAGACTTTGCTACTTTTCTCAACACATACTTCCCAAATGAGAGTGATGCTCTTCCTTTAGACTTTGATGATTATGGTCTTCATCCTTCTACGGATTTGAAGAAAATTCTTTCAAAGGAGACGACACCGGACGACACCAACATCCGCAGCACGTATGTTTTGACACCTCTTTGTCCACCTTCTGAGGACGAGGTTGTGCATTTTCTTAGCGGTTCCTCTTCAAATTCTGCTGAGCCTGAGTGCTATTTTCCCCTAAAGGAAAAGGTGTTCGACCCCGGTATTACACTTTTCAAGCCATCTCAGTATCCATCTGATGAAATAAAAGGAAAGATTTTTGGAACTATTGGAGATATGCTTGCACCTCTTCACCCTTGCTACCACCGTGCTCCATCTTTGCTTAAGGGAACCTTGCCTACTCTTCTTTGGCTTGCCTTGTTCGCCTTAAGCTTGTGTTATTTGATGGACGAAAAGCATGTATTTAATCCCGGTGGATGTGTTTCATGCTTCTTCATATGCTAATCAAGGTCGAGTCAGGCTCACGACTCGGTGAACAAAAATCAAGCGCTTCTTGGGAGGCAACCCAAGTATCTATCTTTTAGCTATCTTTATCCTAAGTGTAGGGGAGACCCGTTGGTGTTTGCTATTTCCTCTCTTCTCATATTCAGGGAGAACTTTCAAAGATCCACTCTTGATGATTTTTGACGACCCGTGATTCCGTGTTTCCGTCTTCCCGGTTCTATCCTAAACTCTTTTCGATTCACTATTTTATATTTCTCAATATTAAAATAGGAATCTCTTTAGTTGTCTCTTTCTTAGCGAGATTTAAACGAAGTGCACAATGTCCTAAGTGTAGGGGAGTTTACTCCCACATGCTTAAACATTGAGGACAATGTTTATATCAAGTGTAGGGGGGACTTCTATTGAAGTTAAGTGGCCTTTTCCTTGTATTTGTCCTCATTTTAACCGGAAAATTGATTTATCGACATTTTTCAAAAATTTTGATCTATTTTGGCCTAGTAGTTTTACCTTTGTATAGTTATTTTCTTTCTTTACTAGAATAAATTTTAATAAAGTGGTTTTAATTTTCAATGTTGTGAATCTTTTGACTCAACCCGAGTTTACTCTAGCTAGTATCCTTAACGTGTTTAAGTCAAGTTTTGCTAGGCTTTTATATAGGGAGCTATAAAACGCGAAAGTCATAACTCTCACGGGTTAAGAACAAGAACTTTTCGGAAGTTCCTATAATTGATCCTAGAGAGTCGTTTATCACGGGAACTTGAAAATGCGATGTCTAAACTTGAAAAAGTCTAAGAATTTGCAAGATCCTATAGATGACTCGAAAACCCAAAACTTTGATTTAATAGGCTAAGCATCCACGAGTCTCATTCCTTGAGATTTTAAATTGTGGAGAACGAGAGATGATAGAGTCTATTATAAGTTTGGTATTCTTTCGTGAATTTATGTGAGTTAATTATAAGCCTATTCTCCCATCGCTTGTTAATAAATTTACCTGCAATAAATAAGGTTGTACGATTTGAAAAGTTACTTAGCTTCTAGCCCAAGATCGTTTAAAAGTTGCTCGGTATTGATTAAGAGTTCATAGCCAAGGCATAACTTATTGAAGCGGGATGCGAAGATTGGCGGGTCCAAAAAGGTCCTAACAAGGCATGAGGGCTACATTTTGTTGCTAAAGATCCCAAGTGATGTGAAGAATCATTTATCAAAAATCAATATGAAGGATCGAGACACACGACGAAAAGCAAATACTCCCGTAAAGATCATGGAGAAGTCTGTCCAAAAAGGCCCTAACAAGGTATGAGCATAAATAGATCCAAGTCCTAAAAGGAGGCGGATCGTTTTATATCAAAATCCCAAATAAAGATTGGAGAAAAATGAAGAAGTCGTGGTCCAAGTATGAAGAATCTCTCAAAACTTCAAGTGAAGAAATTCCTATTATGAAGAGAAGACCATTATTTCATGAACGTCTCTCAAGATTTGAAGTATGAATTCACTGTCAAGTATCGGTCCGAGAAAGGTCTCAAATCGTGAAGCGAGTTATGCCAAGATATGAACCTTATGAGGTCCCGAGAAGCAGTTTTAAAAGATTTTGTCCTTTAGTTAACTATTGATTAAATCGTCCTACTTTATTTTCAGCCTAATAACTATCGTAATAAGTCAACAACGCATCCTCGTGATCATTCAAGACAATAATAAAATATAAGAGATACACCTAGGAATAAGGGAGTCTAAGTAAATAATTGTCCCACATGAGTTCATGTTAGTTTGCTAACTTATAATAACAATGATCTCGTTTTTAAGCTTGGTATGGGGAACGTGAAACTTGAGGATGATAATCATTCATGACATTCCAAAACCCTAAGGTAAGTTTTTTATTTCTTTATTTGTTTTGTTATTTTCTATCTCCTTAATAAAGGCCAATGTGGATTGATTGTGATGAAAAGTGTAATCTTGCTTTGTAACTAATGCATTGCATGAGGACATTGCAATGGTCAAGTGTAGGGGATTTGATAGGTGTGAAAACACCCATCCTTTTACCACTTAATTATAATAAAAACAGGACCATAACGTGTATTTTATGTCGTAAATGTCGGAATTATGCGTGGTTTGTGTTTTTGTTGTGATTTTAGGATCAAAACGTAAAAAGGGAAGAAAACACGGGCTTTCACGGGCTTTTATCGAAGAAAAAGACAAAAGACCAAGTCAAGAAATCAAGAGTGCGAAAAGAACGGAAGTCCAAGGCTTATTCTGAAGATTTATCGAAGAAAAAGTCCAAAGACGGAAGTTTAATAAAGCCGAAGAACTCAAGTCTAAATTAAGGAAGAAATTACAAGACGAGTTTATTAATCCCGAGACAAAGTCAAAAGTCGAAGAATTAAGAAGACGAGGACTAAACGAGAAATAAAGAAAGAAGAAAGAGAGGAGGAAGCTTCCAACCTCTCCTCCTCCCCTATAAATAGAAGTCATTAGTCATAATTTCATGTTGTTGGCTAATAGTGACAATTAGTCTTCCACCATTTTAATTACTTGCACATTTATTTCATTGTCATTTTAATTAATTGTCTTGCACTTTATTTCCTTTAATTATCAAGTAAGTTTCCTTTTTATGTTATTGAATCTTTACTTTTCTTGTTAATCTCCTATCTACCTTTCTTGTTTGATATTTAATCTTTATGCTTTATGTTTATGTTTATGTTCTTGAAGTTTTTTTATTGATTTAATCAAGTGAGTTTTGATTATTGTGGTGTTTATTTTTAGTTTTATTGATTTCGATTGTTTGTTTATGATTAATAGATGTTATTTGGTTAGTTTTGTTTAATCTTTAGATTGATTCGGTTAGATTTTGTTTAAATTCGTGTCCTATCTCCTTCCGTGTTCTTCGCATATTCAGTTGCCTAGGTTATTCCGAATGAAGGGTTTATTCTAGTTTATTCCAGATAAAGGTTTTATTCCGGATTAAGTGTATATTCCGGATAAAGCAAGTATTCCGAATAAAGGTGTTATTCCGGACGAAGGGCATATTCCGAATAAACCAACATTCCGGATGAAGCGTTATTCCGGATGAACCCCTTATTCTGAATGAGCATCTTTTTCCGAATCCGCCTGTTGAATGAACCGGATTTATTCCGAATAAATTTATTCCGGATCAACAGATATTCCGAACGAAGAGTTTATTCCGGACGAAGGATTTATTCCGGATCAACGTTTATTCCGAGTGAAAGGTATATTCCAGATGAACCCATATTCCAGATGAGTCTTTTATTCCGGATGAAGAGTTATTCCGGATGAACGTTTTATTCTGGGTGAAACACTTTTTCCGCATGAGTATTTTTATTCCGCATGAACAAGATTATTCCGGGTGAAAATTTTATTCCGGATCAAGGGTTTTGCTAAGATATTCCGAACGAAGAAGAATTATTCCGAGTGAAGGTGACATTCCGAACGAGTAATTATTCCGAGTGAGGTGTTTTTAGTTTATTTTAAGTTTATGTTTTTAAATTCTTAAGCTTTACTTTTCCCGGCTTTTTACTTAGTCGCACTTTAAGTTTACTTGCCTTAGATTTATTTTAAGCTTGCCTTTATTTTAAGTTTAGTTTGCCTTTAGGATAGTTTTAAGTTTGCGTTATTTACTTTAATTTCCTTTTAATTTCTTGTCACGCTTTAATTTCCCGTCATTTATTTTTAATTAGGTTTAGATTTATTTACTTTGAATTTACTTTACGTCTTGCACATTTATTTTTCAACAACGACAAATATTTTTCTCAACCAAAAACAATCTAGTCACATTTTAAACCAGTAATCAATTCGATTAGACATACGACAAAGAACTTTAATTTTTATACTTGTAAAAACCTCGTATTACTCGTTCATTCTTTCACATCAAATACACATCTTTTCTTCATTTCTCGTGATGTAACCATTGATGAACCTACAATAGCAAATAAGCTTCATTAAGTATCATATGTTCATAATAATCACATAAATATATGCATAAACACCACGAATATGATCATATAAATATGTTAGATTTGAGCGTTATCATAGCTCGGCAAAATAAAGAGAAAGATCAAGAATGAGTATCATTTTTGTTGCATTTGAAACAAGTAAAATGAGTACTAACTAAGTATCCATGTAAAGTTTGGATTCTAGGTGTTACATGCTACATATGCGAGTCTTCATGGCATTTCACCAACATATATGTCTCGATGGGTTTTAGTTTACATATATATGATATACTTTTTTTTTCCTCAATATGATAAAGCGAGGATTATCGAAACCCGATATTTTAAAAGTTACGCGATTTGAAAATTACCAGTAAGACACGAAAAATAAACGCTCAGTATAAAATAAAAACATCGACATTCGGAGGACATTTATATCTTGATAATTAAATGACTTAAAATAGTTAATGCGTCAAAAAAACGAATGACACATAAAGGTTTAACATAAATTACAAAAAAATACTTTTAAAATAAAATAAAATAAAAATTAAACAACAACAATAGAAAATATTTATATGTCATAACGAGAATATAATTATCGATACCTAGCATAATCCTTATCGGTTATAACTTAACGACATTCTTACGCTAAGTTTCAAGCCTAACGTTCTTGGTTAGCCGATAATTTAAATTTCTCAATAAAGTAAATATATAATATGTAATAATCAAGATTTAAATAACGACCTGAAATCAACGGATTGTCACATCATCCCAACCAAATTGGGATCTTCGTCCCGGAGATCAACTTGCATTCTTCCTCGATCGCTCGTTGAAATCAAAGAGTTAAATGTATTTTGGTCCTCGTCTTGAGTTCCATCATACTTGACAATAGGAGTTCGACTTTGCTTCAGTTGCTTAACTTCTTATTGATAATATCAACAAGTACTTTGATGAAATGCAACTTACCGTTGATTCATACTTCGTCAAGAGGGATAATAAGGTCTTTGTTGGAAAGAAAATTCTTTTGGTTCGACATATGAAAAAAAATATGTTGTCAATTCCTTGTAACTCTCGAGGTAATTTAAGTTTTCATGCCAACGGACCTACACTCGATATCGTCTCGAATGGTCCAAACATAACGGGGACTTAACTTCCCACATTTTCCAAAATATGTAACATCTTTTCCATGGTGATAGCTTTGGCATAATTTTTCCACCTACCTCGAATTCAAAAGGTTTTCACTTCACATCATCATAACTTTCATGTCTACTACGAGCAGTTAACAAACGATTCTTAGTTCGCGCAATCATTTTGTTTGTCAAAATGAGATGAGCATAGTCAATCAGTCAACATTGACACAAATTGAATCATATTCAGACTGATTTTTCAAGAGCTTAACAGTGAATTCATTGTAACTTGCTCCTACCTCCCAAATGATAACGAATGACACAATCATAATCACTTAAAGGCTTATTATCTCTTTTTATTCCATAAAGCATTGTAGGCTCTTACTATCGGCGGATACCGTACATTTAGTTCCATACAATTAATGTCTCTATAGATGAAGAGTAACAATCATCGCACCCAATTACAAGTCATGGGTTGAGTAGTTTCCTCATTCTTTCTAAGTTTCCTAGAAGCATACATAATCAAAATAGTTCCAAATCCTTTAAGAGATGTATTACAAATAACAACAGAATCTTTACTTCCTTCGGGTAATGATAAAATAGGCGTACTGCAGAGTTTCCTTTTCATGGTTTGAAAAGTTTTCTCTTCATCATCGCCCCACGCATACGGTTTATTCTTTTTAGTTAGCTTAGTTAGTGATTTAGATATCAAAGAGAATCTTTCAATAACCCTTTGATAGTAACTAGCCAAACCTAGAAATTGTCGTACATCAGTTGGAGTAGTTGGAGTACTCAAATTTTCGATGGCTTTGATTTTTGCAGGATCAACATGTACCCCACTTTTGTCAATCACATGTCAGAGAAATCGCACGGAACTAATCCAAAGATCACACTTTGAAAATTTCGTGTGCAACTTTTTGTTCTTTAACAAGTTCAAGATAGCCTTTAAGTGTTCGACATGTTTTTCCTCGCTCTTAGAGCAGATTATAATATCATCAATGAAAATGATCATGAATTTATAAATATACGGCTTACACCTATGATTCATTAAGTCAATGAATACAGCAAGTGCATTGGTCAACCCAAAAGGCATAACCAGAAACTCCTAATGACCATGACGAGTCTAAACGCCATACAACTCAAGAAGGCTAGTTCTACTATTTGATGTCACAGTTTAGTTAGTGATTTATGAAAGATACCACAATTCATAAACTAATCCACTAAGAGTTACAGGTGATTCATATGGCTAAGAAGGCTCATCGGTCCCACTAGAAGAAAATTTATTCAGTGTTTTTGGGAACGCTCGGTATCCTCATCAAATAGCGGCTTTGGAACAACCCAAATACAAATCATTGCATGATCATAGAATTAGAGGAACAAAATCAAAGAATGAGTCGAGCAAACGAATTACAACTCAATAAGAGTTTGTTTGCGCGAATGCTATACGCTTAAGCCCATACATTTATAAATCATTATTTCCATGGACTGATCAAATCCATCTAAATAAGATTCAAAAATTAGTGTTTCAACAATTTATAATTTCCTTGTTCAAATGAATGGCCAATTCATTCCAACAAGACGATTATAAATCACCTTATTTAAGCATCGTCAGCTCAACGCAGGAGATTAAGATCGAAATAAACGAAAAACTGATTTAACAGAAAAAGATCAGTGATATGATATAGAACTCTATATGGAATGTGAATACCATACAAATGAACCTATGTTCCTAACAAACAACAACCACAATCTCAGAAAAACTTGTTTCTAAAAATAGTAGAGTTTTGGAGATTAATGAAAATGGAGATTAGATTTACTAAACGAGATGAATAGATTGATAAATCAAGAATCAGTACCAAGGAATCAAAATCCTTGCAACCAAAAGAATATCAAGAATATTAACCATCTCGTTGGAATCACGTATATCCACAACTTATTTAGTCTTGAGAATAACAGGATTCATTTCAGGAATAGCTTCAGCGCTAGCATGAAAATGACTAAGGTGGCTTCGTGACAATCTACGTCGTGTAAATATCTTGTATAAGTATAAAGTTATCATTTATAATAATAAATAAAAACATACCTTGTAATTAACAAGTACAAATAATCGATAAAGATTACAACACACATATATATATATATATATATAATACCATATACATATAAAAATTTTCTCATTATCGTCCATTGGCAACTCAGAGGTTTCGCTTGCAACTGTTATAGTTAAAAGATTTCAAAATTTTATTTTTGGAAAATCTTTTCGTTCTCTATAACTTGAGCTCTAATACCAATCTGTAACACTCTCAAATTCGGGTCATATTAGCGGAAGGGTCCTTGAGTGTTACTTACATGATACAATCACACAATTATATAAAACGGCTCAAAACGAGTCGTTTTGATAAAAACATCCATTCATTCATTCAAAAGATAAATAATCCATACACGGTCCCATATAATTTTAAATTATTTACAATACACATCAAAAGATAAAAGTTGTTTTGAATGGATATATTTTATAAAAGCGGGTCAGAGTCACCAAAATTAAGCAAGCTTCATGAAACCACCTTCCTTGAGTACCTTCTTTATGGACCTGAGATAAAACATGCTATAAAATCAACAAAAACTGTAAAGTGAATCCATAGATTTTAAATATGTAAATCAAACACAAGTATTCGGATAAACCTTCATCGAAAGACAATTATGTTGTACGGACATAATTATCAATGTTATTACATAAGCTTCATAACATTGAACGTTAACATATATTTATTTCAGCCCACCAACACACCTAGCCAAGTGAGTATATTTCTCTTATACATATGCATCCGATGTTTCATTACTAGTGTTTCATTACACCATGCGATAGCTAATCGCAAACGGACTGAGCGTCACCCTGATAGATCTATCCATAGTATTAGCGTTCTTCGGATTAACAATTCATGATGGGGTGTGGGTCATTTAAAGGCTGTAAGCTAACTTACGTAATAACTTTCATCTAAGCATACAATCAGGTCTCTTGTGTTCTATTTTAAAAACAAGCATGTTATCCCCTCGTGGGTTTTATAAAACAAGTAAATAAATAAAAGCGAGGCTATGAACTCAACTTGCAGTAAAGTGATAACAAGTGATGATAATGGTAGTCAGAATAAAGCGACGATAAACCCGGAAGAATCCTAAATGCGATGAGCTTTATGGTTGAAAATCCTTGCCACTAATATGATCCAACGACCACTAAATATGTGTCAATCCAAAATACACTTTGTAGAAATCCTTCTTTGAAACAGTTACAAAAAATTAGCCCATGAAGCACTAAGCATGTTGACGTTGGTATTGATTATGATGGAAATGAATCAAATGAAAGTAATGGTAGTTGTCTTTAAAGTTTTAGTTGTGATCATAAGCATCAATCACTAATAGTATTATTTAGTAAGAATGAAAGTGATATGAATTTCGGTGTTGTTGTAGCTTGATATGTGTACCGACATAGATATTTAAAGAATGAAAATACAAATCCCCTACAAGAAGCCAAAACTTGATGCGTTCTTCCACACATTGAGTTTTAAATTTATAAACAAGAATTACCGATATTAATTAGGAACACAAATTCGAGCAAGCATACTCTAGTCATGCTGTAATTAGGTTGGTAAGTCAAGGTCGTCCCATCGGACTTGGTTATACTCAAGTGTAGTTGTTTGTAATAATGGTAAGTATGATTGTCACGATCACACTACCATGAGAATTGTTAAAGGCACAAGCACACAAAGAACATACATGTATAGTCAAATGATCGTATGGACATTAGGATGTTTAGTTTGGAAAACATATTAAAGGTAATCCTTTCGACCTATAGAACCAATAATAAGACACTAGTGCTTTATAAATCAAATATGCATAAGTCTCGATCAAGTGGTCACTCATGAGCCTTATGCCTACACCAATAACAACAAGAATCCTTTCGACCCATAGACTTGGTTATCGATTTCATAAGTTCCATTTACTTGAGAGATGATTAGAACAATATATTCAAAAGACTCCTTTCGACCTATAATCGAGATTAAACCATTACTTGTTATGTTTATTAAGTCTCTTGCACAATCTTCAAAAAGTGCAAGACCAAATCATTTGTCGATTAATGAATTGAAATCAACCATATTGAGAATAACTTATACATATAGACTCAACAATGATTAACCAAATTGACAAACAAGAACAAGTTCCAATTCAACCAAATATAATGTTATCACACTAATTAAATGACAAGCACTAATAAAATCCAAACATCCATATATCACAAGTTTTCATTTGAACAATACAAGTATTATCACATTCACAATATCATAAAACACAAGAATCACCATGAACATGAACATAAACTTTATTGAATAATAAAGAAGAAGTTACCAAACATTAGAGTTCATAATACCAAAATACAATGCCTTCTACCCATAACCATCTTGAGTTTTGCATAGAGTATGGCTTTCTTCTCTACTCTCCTATGTCTTATTACATGAACATGGCTACCAAATCCACCACCCCTCAGCACTTGGGTGAGGGGTAATATCAAAATCACATAAATATGGAGATGGGATAGATGATGATTGAGATGAGATTGGGTAGGATTAAGATGATTATTAAAAATACCCCATGGGTCTTATTTGTAGGTGAATTAGCCTTGGCCATCAAGCACTTTTCTTGGAGCCAAAGGTGAGTAATGATGAGTGTAATGAAGCTTAGAGGAGTTACAATGGAGTTATGGTTGAACTTGGTGAGCAAGGTGAAGTAATGGAGGTGTTGAAGTTTACTTGGAGAAGTGGCAGCCATGGGAGATGCTGGTGGCTTCTTCTCGTGTTGGTGGCTTCTCTCGTGCTGGTGGCTTCTCAGCCATGCTGGTGGCTTCTTGGCTATCTTCCAGTTTTCCCTTTTCTAGTCCTTCTTCTTTATTTCTTCCTCCTTCTTTCCTCTAAACTTCCAAGACTCCTATTCTTTGTATTATTTATCATACGAGAGCTACACTTTCATGTCTTGTTCATTCTTTTACATCCAATACTCGTCTTTTCTTCATTTCTCGTGATGTAACCATTGATGAACCTACAATAGCATATAAGCTTCATTAAGTATCATATGTTCATAATAATCACATAAATATATGCATAAACACCACGAATACGCTGATATAAATATGTTAGATTTGAGCATTATCAAAGCCCCTCACACTTAAGTTTTGCTCGTCCTCGAGCAAGGAAAAGAAAAACTTTGCTTGCCCTCAAGCAAATAAATGAAAAATAAAGTTAAACAAAATACCTAGGTTCTAAAAGAAAAGAAAATATTTAAAATTCTATGAAAAATTGAAAATCTTTTTGGTTTTTATAAGAAAAATGGATAAAGGTACAAACCCCCTCACACTTAAGAGTTTGCTTGTCCTCAAGCAAGTAAAAAAAATATTTTTGGGTTTTTCGATTTTTTATATATACGAAATCGCTAAAGGTGCAAACCCCCTCACACTTAAGAGGTTGCTTGTCCTCAAGCAAGTAAAAGAAAAATACTTTCCACATGGTGCATAAAAATGGTTTAGAAAAATAAGATACAAATCTACAAAGTACAAAAAGACTAAACCAAATGGCGCGAGCACCAAGCGTACACATCTAAAGAGGACTTTTATTCAGGTTACAAGACTAAGGCCTTGGGTTAATGGGTATGGATAAGACATGGGAATTTTATTGAGAGGTGTATCACGAATATACAAGAGAAAAGTCTAAGTCCCATGTTGCTAGTTACCGAACAATTAACAAGCCCAAAAATAATCATAGCTACGAGCTTTATTCAACACACAACACACACATATCACATCTTGACACATTGGCTAATCGATATCTAAACGTACTTCATCTTCCTTCATCTTCATAATATTGTCATCACTTTTTTTTTAACTTTTTTTTCGATGACTTCTTTTTTTTCTTTTCTCATCCTCCTCTTTTTTTCATTTTTTTTTAAAAATACATAACATGCTCCCGTCAGACTTCGCTTGAGCACACACCACAAAAAATACAAATAAGAAGCGGCCTACTTCATCTTCGTTGGAATGGCACACACATATAACGAAGTGTGACAACTATAAATCATTAAAAACGATCCAACACACCATGCAACTAGCAACCTACCATTTGGACTTCGACATGGGTTAGGCTAAGGTTTAAGGTTAGACATTTTTTTCTTTTTTTAGTGGATTTAACAAAAATGAAAAGAATGGCTCAACGGGTGTTCTAAGGGTATCTAGCACTAGACAAGAGTGCTAACAAAAGGGTTAATATGGGAGGTTAGCTAATCGATGAAACTAGCTAAAAAGAAAATGGAAAAGGCTATTTGGTTTTTATTCCAAAGATTGCCTCTTTGTCACGCATATACACTTATATCACACAAGTGTGATCTCACTAAAATTTATTTTTTTTTTATTTTTTTTATTATAGTTTTTTTACCATGTGGATGATTATTGAAATATATTTACATACAAACGTGTGAAAATATTTAAATCCTAAGGGCAAACAAGTATACAAACTCTCCCTCTTTTTTTCTATTCTTTTTTTTCCTCTAAATCATTTTTTTATAATTAGCCCAAAATTTTAATATTTTGAAAATTCGGTTTTGTTTTCATTTATTTCCCCTCACACTTATGTTTTGGATTGGACTCAATGTGAAAAATAAACATCAAAGCATGAAAAGTAGGGTAAAAAAATAAATAGTCCAAGAGAAACGAAACTTCCTGGGCTAAGAAATTGCAATTGATCTTCATATGATAAGATGCCAAGTAAAGAAGATCAAGCGACTTCATCTCCAATGAGCATTCACATACAATCCATCAATCTAACCAATCCATCCACCATAAGCTTTATTAAATCTGCAAAATAAACAAAACTACAAAACTATTAAATTTATTAAGCACACTTTCGTAGGCAAAACGATTGCATTTAGCGTATGCAACAAGCCTTTAAACCCCTCGTATCCCGAGTTGACGAGTTATAGTCTCGTGAGTGTTTCCAGCGAACACACCCACAACTTTTATAAATTAACCACATGAACTTAAACAAACACAAACATACATGCAAACAAAATGAACCAAGCACACAAGACAACAAACAAAAACATAAACAAACATTATACATATATAAACATCACACATATGACAATTAAAAACAATCTAAACACTTAAAAACATAACACGACTCAAGAAAAACTAAATACAAAAAACAAAATTTTTTAATATTAAATGAAACAAAACACATAACAGAAGTTTTGAACCAAATCTATTAAACCGGACGGTTTTCTAGACATCGGGTTCTATCCACGGGGTTTGGGAATTAAACGGAGCGAATAGAAATACGAACAAGACACAAAATGAATAAAACGAGGTGGTTGGCCGGGATGTAAGCTTTATTAATAATTGGTTCGAAACTTGATTAACGGATGTTCAAACGAGTGTAAAACACAATTAGAAATGGTTTTGGTCAAAGCCTAGTTTAAATAAAAGAAGACAAAAAGGAAAAAACAATTTTTTTTAACAGTCCAAGAGATGCCGACCGGCACGAGATCAAGCCGGCGGCCTCTTTTTAACAGTGTGACAGATGCCGTCCGACATCTAATCAAGCCGGCGGCTTCTCTTTAACAGTCTGCTAGAAGCCAGCCGACACGGATTCAAGCCGACGGCTTCTTTGCCAACAACAATTTTTTTTTACAAACTTCCTTAAAACATAAAACTAAAAACTTTTGTAAAAACACTTTTATTAAAATGATTAAAACACATAAGAAATAGCTTCATCCAAACACACCTTAAGAACAATAAGACACATTATGCAAAAATAAGGAAAATAAGCACAAAATACAAAGAAAAGACTAATAAGCTAGCAAAACATGTAAAACCATTTGGCACACAACATTCTAATAACAAAATAAGACACAACACAATGCACATCTAACACATAACGTGAAATAAATGACAAATACTAGATTCCTAACATTTTTTTTATTTTTCATGTATTTTCCATTTATTTTCAAAACAATTTTTTTAATTTTTTATTTTAAAAAATGTGACTTAAGGTATCAAATACCACTTATTTTAACTAAAGGTGAATTTTTTAAATGATCAAAATCGTTAGAAAATGACTAATCCAAACGCCCCCTTAAACTAGGAAAAACACAAAAATGCATACAATGGGAAATGTAAACAAGCTCACAAGCACATAAGCATACAAGCACATAAACACATAAAAAAACTTATGCACATGACACATAACAAGACACAAACTCACAAAACAAGAAAAACACAAACAAACACAAAAAATTCATGTAGTCAAGTAATTCCAGTCATCGACTAGAGTGATTCAGGACAAGGTTTTTGGATTTTTGAGAACAAGCACTTTGGAACACAACTTGGAAGCAATCATTGCACAAGCATTTTGAGAACACAAGAGAGGAAATCCCAACACCAAACATATGATTTTGGCGCCAAGACTATTTAAGCAAATTTTTGAGAATTAAGAGATTTTTAATAAATGGTGTTCTAACCTTTTTCAAGGGTTAGAACAAGACCAGAAGCAATGGAATTTAGAGCAATTCAAAGCCTCCAATTGAGTAGTCAACCACCAACCAAATTCCCCCTATGTGAAATTCGTTCCCCCATGCGGATAAATGGGGTATAACAACTCTTTCGGGTTATGTATTAATTGGTAACACGAACGATTCAAGTAACAAGCAAGCAAACAAACAAACTAACAAGTGAGTACAAACTAGCAAGTCCCCGGCAGTGGCACCAAAAACTTGATGGTGGCGATGCCAGATTATGAGAATGAAGCAAGCAATCAACAAGATATCTATTCCAAGAAACAAACTAAAAAGTGAGTATAAACTATCAAGTCCCCGGTAGCGGCGCCAAAAACTTGATATGTGTACCGACATAGATATTTAAAGAGTGCAAATACAAATCCCCGACAAGAAGCCAAAAACTTGATGCGTTCTTTCACACATTGAGTTTTAAATTTATAAACAAGAACTACCGATATTAATTAGGAACACAAATTCGAGCAAGTATTCTCTAGTCATGTTGTAATTAGGTTGGTAAGTCAAGATCGTCCCATGGGACTTGGTTATACTCAAGTGTAGTTGTTTGTAACAATGGTAAGTATGATTGTCACGATCACACCACCATCAGAAACGTTAAAGGCACAAGCACACAAAGAACATACATGTATAGTCAAATGATCATATGGACATTAGGATGTTTAGTTTAGAAAACATATTAAAGGTAATCCTTTCGACCTATAGAACCAATAATAAGACACTAGTGCTTTATAAATCAGATATGCATAAGTCTCAATCAAGTGGTCACTCATGAGCCTTATGCCTAAACCAATAACAACAAGAATCCTTTCGACCCATAGACTTGGTTATCGATTTGATAAGTTCCATTTACTTGAAAGATGATTAGAACAATATATTCAAAAGACTCCTTTCTACCTATAATCTAGATTAAACCATTACTTGTTATGTTTATTAAGTCTCTTCCACAATCTTCACAAAGTTCAAGACCAAATCATTTGTCGATTAATGAATTGAAATCAACCATATTGAGAATAACTTCGACATATAGACTCAACAATGATTAACCAAAATGACAAACAAGAACAAGTTCCAATTCAACCAAATATAATGTTATCACCATAATTCAATGACAAGCACTAATAAAATCCAAACATCCATATATCACAAGTTTTCATATGAACAATACAAGTATCAACACATTCACAATATCATAAAACATAAGAATCACCATGAACATGAACATAAACTTTATTAAATAATAGAGAATAAGTTGCCAAACATTAGAGTTCATAGTACCAAAATACAACGCCTTTTACCCATAACCATCTTGGGTTTTGTATGGAGTATGGCTTTCTTCTCTACTCTCCTATGTCTTATTACATGAACATGGCTACCAAATCCACCACCCCTCACCACTTGGGTGAGGGGTGATATCAAAATCACAGAAATATAGAGATGGGATAGATGATGATTGAGATGAGATTGGATAGGATTAAGATTATTATAAACACTACCCTATGGGTCTTATTTATAGGTGAATTAGCCTTGGCCATCAAGCACTTTTCTTGGAGCCACATGCGAGTAATGATGAGTGTAATGAAGCTTGGAGGAGTTACAATGGAGTGATGGCTGAACTTGGTGAGCAAGGTAAAGTAATGGAGGTGTTGAAGTTTACTTGGAGAAGTGGCAGCCAGGGGAGATGCTGGTGGCTTCTTCTCGTGCTGGTGGCTTCTCTCGTGTTGGTGGCTTCTAATACGAGGCTTTTTGCCCAGTATAAAAATTTTATCGTCCGATCTTTTAGAATTGATTTCCGGTTCAAAGTGTGACTCAATTGTTTTTGGTTAAGAAAAATATTTATCGTTGTTTGAAAATTAAAAGTGCAAAACTTTAAAGTAAATGTAAAGTAAATAAAGTTAAAAATAATTGAAAGGTAAATGACGAGAAATTAAAGCAATAAAAATAGATAACGAAAACTTAAAACGCAAATTTAAAATTAAACTAAAGGCGAGTAAACTAAAAGTACAACTAAGGAAAAGGCGGGAAAAGCAATAACTTAAAACTATCTAGAAAAACTTAAGTGAGAAAACTATCCCAAAATTATCCTTATCCGGAATCCAAAAATATGTCACTTATCCGGAATCCACAAACAAGCCTCATCCGGAAAACAAATCCTATAGCTTATCCGGAATTATTTCCCATGCGGCTTATCTGGAATACTCTCAAACTTCTTATCCGGAATAAGCAAAAGATAGCTTATCCGGAATAAACTTCCTAGCCTTTATCCGGAATATTCTTCTGACCTTTATCCGGAATCACCTAATGAAGCTTATCCGGAATAAATCTTGAACTCTTATCCGGAATTCTGGTTCCAAGGCTTATCCGGAATAAAGACTGTCACTCCTTATCTGGAATATACTTCGGTTCCTTATCCTGAATATTTGTCGAGATGCTTATCCGGAATATCCACTTGAAGCTTATTCGGAATAACTTGCAACAACACTATCATGAATAATTTCCCATGCGGCTTATCTGGAATACTCTCAAACTTCTTATCCGGAATAAGCAAAAGATAGCTTATCCGGAATAAACTTCATAGCCTTTATCCGGAATATGGGTACTTACCACTATCCGGAATAATTACCAAGTTGCTTATCCGGAATAACTTTAGACTGCTTATCCGGAATACCTAAGTATCCCTTATCCGGAATAATAAACTTCGAGCACTTATCCAGAATATCCACCTTACAGCAATTCGGAATAAAATGGTTTTACCGAAACCTGGATAACAACTAAGTTCAAATAAGCTAAAAACTAGAAATAAGCTAGAAACAAATAAGCACTTAACTAAAACTTTAACCAAAACACTTTTAAGAAAAAGCTATAAAACCAAAATTTAAAAACTTCTAAGAAAACTAAATGATAAAAGTATTATAAATCAACTTTCTATAAAAATTAACTAAAGAGCACTTAATTAATTTTAAGAAAAACACAATAAGCTATCAAATCAATAAGCTAACACAACGATAATCATAAAAACATAACAAGTAATCAAACAAGCATGACAATAAGATAATAAGCACAAAGACTAAGCAAAACAAGAAAGGTAGAATGAGAGATTAAAATAAAAACTTGATTAAGATTAAGATTCAACAATTAAAATAAAGACAATAATTAAAAGATTATAAATTTAAGGTGCGAGACAAGTAATTAAAGGTGCAATTAAGGAAATGTGCAAGTAATTAAAAATGGAAGAACTAGTTTGTCACTCTAGCCAACAACTCCTAATGACACATTAGGAGTCTATTTATAGTGATTAGGAAAAGTAATGTGTTGGTTCATTCTTCTTTCTTTCTCGACTTCTCGTCTTCTAATTTCATCGACTTTTTCGACTTTGTCTCGAGATTAATAAACTCGTCTTGTAATTTCTTCATTAATTTAGACTTGAGTTCTTCGGCTTTTATTAAACTTCCGTCTTTTGATTTTTCTTCGATAAATCTTCAGAATTGGCCTTGGACTTCCGTTCTTTTGGCACCCTTGATCTTTTGACTTCGTCTTTTGTCTTTTTCTTCGATAAAAGCCCATGAAAGCCCGTGTTTTCCTCCCTTTTCACATTTTGATCTTAAATCACAACAAAAACACAAACCACGCATAATTCCGACATTTACGACATAAAATACACGTTTTGGCTTGGTTATTATTGTAGTTAAGTGGTAAAAGGATGGGTGTTTACACACCTATCAAATCCCCTACACTTGACCATTGCAATGTCCTCATGCAATGCATTAGTTACAAAGCAAGTTTTACATTTTCCATCATAATCAATCCGCATTGGAATTTATTAAAAAGATAGAAAATTACAAAATATTCAAAAGAAGAAAACAAGTAAAAAGAACAAAAACTTACCTTGGGGTTTTAGAATGTCATGAATGATTATCATCCTCAAGTTTCACGTTCCCATACCAAGCTTAAAAACGAGATCATTGTTATTATAAGTTAGCAAACGAGATCATTGTTATAAAAATGAGATCATTGTTATTATAAGCTTAAAAATGAGATAATGGTCTTCTCTTCATAATAGGAATTTCTTCACTTGAAGTTTTGAGAGATTCTTCATACTTGGACCATGACTTCTTCATTTTTCTCTAATCTTTATTTGGGATTTGGATATACAACGATCCCCCTCCTTTTAGGACTTGGATCTATTTATCCTCATACCTTGTTAGGGCCTTTCTGGATAGATTTCTCCATGATCTTTACGAGAGTATTTGCTTTTCGTCGTGTGTCTCGATACATTTCTACATATGGCATCAGAGCCACGGTTCCATCCTTGGATCGTGTCTATATATTTGATTTGGTGGTCTATTTTATTCTATGTGTCTCGTTATATTATTTCTGTCCATTTTATCATAACTTTTTGGTCACGTCATATTTTTTTAGTCCAAACTGTCACATGTTTTGTGTCTCGGTTTCATCATTTTCATGGTCAAAAGGTATTCAAATCTTGTCACTGTTTCTGGGTTTATTTATCCTTGTTTATACAGTTAGATAAGGACAAGTTTGCAGATCCATCTTTTTCGGGTCCTTCAAAACCCTTTTCAGATTGGGTTTCAGATTGGGTTTCCGATTGAACATTCAGATTGACATTCAGATTGGTTTTTCCGATTGAATATTCAGATTGACATTCAGATTGGTTTTTCCGATTGAACATTCAGATTGACATTCAGATTGGTTATTCCAATTGGGGTGTATGCTTGATTCCGATGAGACCAGACCCACAAACACATTCCGATGAGACATACAAAAACATTCCGATGGGATTGTTATTTTTTACTTTCCGATGGCTATGTTTTTTATGATCCAATTTTTGTGACCATGACCAACCCATCGTCTAAACCAACCGAGTCAACTCGGTAATTACCGAGTTGACTCAGTTAAACTCACTGAGTTGACTCATAACCAAGACCTAAACCAATACAACAGCCAACATCACCTTATTTCTCCACAACCAAATCCACAATAATCTACCCTAATCCCTTCGTCACCTATATCCTAACCCATCTAAACATCAACAATACTCAAATCAATAACACTAATTCAAGATCTCAGTTTATTAGTTCGTGTTGGTCATTGTCAGACGTGACCTCAAAAAGTCATTTACACGAATCATATATTTCATCATCGATCTTTGTGAGGTTTTAAATTTTTTTTATTCGAAAATAGAGATACGATATAACAAATCTGTTATTTGTTTGTCTTTGTTTCAATTCAAGAAATAAAACAGAAAAAACAAACATGCATCAAGTGGAACTGTCTATAATATTCGAATAGGAAGAAAAGATCAATAACAAATCAGTTATAATCTAATCTTTTTTTCGATTTTAAATCACATTAAACGAATCATAAAACCCTGCCATTAATCTATTTTTCACCTACCCGAGACCTATTTTTAAATAGATCTTGATGCTGAGTACCTTTTCGTCCATTTTTGTACGAACATTAAGAAGAGCAAGAGTGATTGCTGGTGTTACTAATTTGTCGTGGCTATTGTGAATAAATAGATCAATTGGGGATTTTGATAAGTTTATGGTGCTTGTGATTTTATCCATGTTTTTTGGGGTAGACTGAGATGAGATGGAGTGTTTGATGCTTAATTGATGTTTGAGTTTGATATGGTGGTTGGGTATGATCAGGGGTTGGGAGAGGTATATAGAAGAGGGGAGATGGATGAGAAGGAGTTGTGAGGGGCGGAGAAAACAAGATTGGAGGTGAAGAGATGGAGTTTGGTGAAGGCGTTGGTTTCTAGGTGATGTTAGGTGTGAGTGTATTTGTTATGGGACGGAGTTATCTAAGTGAAATGAAGGGTTGTAGGGTTATTTAACTCAAATTCTTGGACCGGGTGCATGTTTTTTTTATATGGGCCACGACTTGGGCCTTGGACTCGAGGTGTTCTACACATGGTTATGGGCCGTTTGGGTTACACACAATATAAACAAGTTAACATGCACTTCAATTTAAATTTGATTCTATGAATTGCTCTTACTATCCGAATTTTATTCAATTTGGTCATAGTAAAGTTATTTATATATTAAATCTTTGAAAATGTTGATTATATTAGTTAAATGTGCGGGTTTGAAGTGACCAAGTGACGAGACATTGTGAAGGAGAATGGATGCTCAAACAAACAAATTCATTTTTTGAATTTGTGGTTTTTTTTGTTGCATTTGTGGTTCTTTAATTTATTCTCGACACTGATTGGGTGACGAGAAATGTGACGAGACAAAATGAAGTGACAAATGTGACGAGAATTTATTTTGACGAGACCAAGAACAATGGGCGATTTTTAGTGGCTACAGATTTTGTTTGATCGGGTATTAATTACGTGACGTTGAAGACGGATTTTTCGAAGGCGTGTATTTATTTTATCTTTTAATAGATAACTTGCTCGTGCTTAATCCTAGAATGAAGACTTGGTTATCTGGTTTCCGGGTTCGGGGTGGATGGTTGATGACTCGGATAACTATCACTTAAAGGGGTTACATTGTTGTACTCAGTGTCACGCGCTTAGTAGACGTGGATAATTTCAAGAGGTGTTGTGCTTATAGACTTCTTCAGTGATGCATTGAGTACTTAGAGATTTCTCCACCGTTCTTCATTCAACAATAGTGCAAGCTTAAGTCACAAGATCGAAGGATTTTTATTCAGCTTCACGTTTGATGTATCCGGTTCATTCTTTCAGTGGTCACTTCAAATTGCTTTCATGTGGGTTGGTAAAGGTGGCCATGGAGAGTTTATGAGAAGAGATTTTCGATCAACAGCTGATTCTCACAAAATATATAATTCAGCTTATTTATTATTCTCACGAGATTTCAGGTTCATGTGCGTACAATTTATTGATGGTTCCGAGTTTCGAAACCATCAAGGGGGAAGAAGAAGACACATTGAACGCACAACGAGTACACGTGATGAACTTCATACCTTCTTTTGATTTGAAGATATTCCGGGATGACATTTGTCATAGCCGCAGAGAAAATCAGTGTTTTAACTCGTGTCGTTTTCAATCTCCAAACGGTACACTACTGATTCGAGGTTTAATTGTTTGATTGTTGCAATTAAACATCATCATTATCCTATATGCATTCCCGGGACTTAATTGACTCTGGTGCATCTCCGGAAGAAGATATGTGCATTTCCGGGACTTAATTGACTCTGGTGTTACGATGTCAACTTCATGAATGGGATAAAGTGTCCACTTCAGTATTTGAGCTTCATAATTGGGATTGATTTACCTTCTTCAACTATGTGGGGGAAGAAGTGTCTTGATTCTTTCTGGTATGCATAACTTGAACTCTCAGGGGGAAGAAAAATTCAGAAGAATTATTCAAGCGTGAGAAGAAAAGTTGTTGATCTACTTGGTGTACCCCAAACTTTCAATCCCTCTTAGCAACATTATCATGTTATATGATGGGATTTGCTTGTTAGATTCCACTGTGCGCTTAATCATTCTAAGCTTTATTAAAAGCTTTGAAGTTGCTTACGAGGATTGTTGGTTTAGGGGGAAGCTATTTAAAATGCTTCTACATCAAGTTTACGTGGCATGAATTAGGGGGAAGCTAAATCAGAAGCTTCTCCTTAACCAGAAGTGTATGGGTTACTTAGCTCGTGCCGTTACAGTATTTCTTCTACAAGTTAAAGATGAGTCGTTTTGAAGTCAAAGGCCTCAGAAGACATCATCAGCATTAGACGCTTCATGAAAGCTCTTGTTCTTAATTATTTTGTACTTGTTAGGAAGAATATTGTAAGGAATTCTACACGTCGTCCCATGGGGGAAGATTGTTGGAAACTCACTTTATGTGACGACATTTAAGAATTCCCGTTAGTTATCATAGTCACGCACATTTAGACTAGACTAGGCTCTTTGTAAAGTTTAGGTTGTGTGCGTGACTATATATACCCCTCCTTAGCTTCCAAGGAGGGGTGTTGATTGTCATTTGTTCATTTGGGAATAAATTACACTTTCTCTTTCAACCTCTCTTCTCTCTCTCTAAGCAAACAATGGCTTCCACCACCATCTACCACCACATTAGACCACCGGATCATATTTAGCATTTCTACACTTTTCAAATCATACAACCTTATTTATTGCAGATAAATTTATTAGCAAGCGATGGGAGAAAAAGCTTATAATCAATTCACATAATTTCATGAAAGAATACCAAACTTATAATTGACTCTATCATCTCTTGTTCTCCACAGTCTAAAATCTCAAAGAATGAGACTCGTGGATGCTTAGCCTATTAAATCAAAGTTTTAGGTTTTCGAGTCGTCTATAGGATCTTGCAAATTCTTAGACTTTTTCAAGTTTAGAAATCGCATTTTAAAGTTCCCTTAATAAACAACTCTCTAGGATCAATTATAGGAACTTGCGAATAGTTCTTGTTCTTAACCCGTGAGAGTTAAGACTTTCGCGTTTTAAAGCTCCCTATATAAAAGCCTAGCAAAACTTGACTTAAACACGTTAAGGATACTAGCTAGAGTAAACTTAGATAAGTAAACTCGGGTTGAGTCAAAAGATTCACAACGTTGAAAATTAAAACCACTTTATAAAAAATTATTCTAGTAAAGAAAGAAAATAACTATAACAAGGGAAAAATTAATAGGCCAAAATAGATCAAAAATTTTGAAAAATATCGAAAAATTGATTTTCCGGTTAAAATGAGGACAAATACAAGGAAAAGGCCACTTAACTTCAATAGAAGTCCCCCCTACACTTAATATAAACATTGTCCTCAATGTTTAAGCATGTGGGAGTAAACTCCCCTACACTTAGGACATTGTGCACGTTGTTTAAATCTTGCTAAGGAAGAGACAACTAAAGGGATTCCTATTTTAATATTGAAGAATATAAAATAGAGAATCAAAAGAGTTTAGGATAGAACCGGGAAGACGGGTACACGGGATCACGGTTCGTCAAAAGTCATCAAGAATGGATCTTTGAAAGCTCGAATCCCTACACATGATTAGAGAGAAGACAAAAAACACATACTAGGGTCTCCCCCTACACTTATTATGAAAACAGAGAAAAAGGATAGATAAGTGGGTTGCCACCCAAAAAGCGCTTGTTTTTGTTAACCGATTCGTGAGCCTGACTCGACCTTGATTAGCATAGGAAGAAGCTTGAAACAAATCCACCGGGATCAAAGACATGGTTTTCATCCAGCAAGTAGCACAAGCATAAGGCGAACAAGGCAAGCCAAAGAAGAGAAGGTAGGGTTCCCTTAAGCAGCGATTGAGCACGGTGGTAGCGAGGGTGAAGTGCAAGCATATCTCCAAAAGTTCCAAAGATTTTTCCTTTTATTTCATCAGATGGATACTGAGATGGATTAAAAAGTGCAATGCCGGGGTCGAACACCTTTTCCTTTAGGGGAAAATAACACTCAGGCTCAGCAGAATTTGAAGAGGATCCGCTCATAAATCGTACAATCTCATCCGACGAAGGTGGATAGAGAGGTGTCAAAACATAAGAACTGCGGATGTTGGTGTCGTCCGGTTTCTTCTCCTTTGAAATGGGTTTCTTCATATCCAAAGTAGGATAAAGACCATAATCATCAAAGTCTAAAGGAGGAGCATCACTCTCATTTGGGAAGTAAGTGTTGAGAAAAGTAGCAAAGTCTTCCTCAAATGAGTAGTCATCCAAAGTAGGATCAAGTGTTGTAGGCGGAGGATCTTCATCATGAGAAGAATCACTCGAAAGAGTATCGGCCTCATCAAAATCATCATAAGTGGGCATGTCTGGATACTCAGAAGTAAAATCATCATAATCATCTCCATTAGAACTAGAATCGTCATCATAAGTATCAAAGATCGGTGGAGAATCATAAATTGGTGGAGGATCAGAATTGGAGAGAGAATCATCCACATCGTCTTGGAACAGTGGATTATGAAAGCAAGAATCGAATAGAGGATTATTGTAGACGACAAAATCATCAAGCACATTAATCGTATTCGCCGATTCTCTTCCATAGGATTTGTTTGTGATCTTCCCCATTTCGAACACTTGTGCATCATTCTCGACCCTTAAGATTAACTTACCTTTGGCAACATCAACTAAAGCTTTTCCGGTTCTCAAGAATGGTCGACCAAGTATTAAAGGAATACGAGGGTCCATTTCATAATCTACAACAACAAAGTCGACCGGAAAAGTGAAGGTGCCAACTTTAATGAACACATCTTCGGCAATACCAACGGGGTAAGCGAGAGTGCGATTTGCAAGCTCAAGAGTCATCTTCGTTGGTGTAAGATCGGGTAATGATAACTTTTTCCAAACACTTAAAGGCATCAAATTTATACTTGCCCCGAGATCGGCTAAGGCAGTAAATTCGTCGGCTTGGTTAAAAGTACATGGTAGCACAAAACGACCGGGATCTCCAAGTTTTTCCGGAAGTTCTTTAAGAAGGATTGCAGAGAAATTTTCATTCAAGCGAGTATTAACAAACTCGGCCATCTTCTCCTTCTTATTAAGCAATTCCTTAAACATCTTGACAAATTGTGGCATTTGGGCAAGAGCTTCAACAAGGGTAAAGGTGACGGTCATGCCGGCAATCTTGTTCAAAAAGTTAGAGACTTGAACGTCATTCTTAGTCAAAATTCTAGCCTTGTCGAGTCGAGAAGGGTTAGGAATGCTGGGTTTATAGGTGGAAGGTGGGGTTGGTGAAGGGTTCTTCTTGGGTACTTCTTCATGACAAGGCAGAGACGGAAATGGTGAACTAATACTGGGTGTGGGAGTAGTATGGATAAATGGTGGTGGAGGAGGTGTAGATGGTGTAACTGGGGGTGGGATAGATGGTCCTACTAAACTTGCTCCACTACGGGTAGTAATAGCACTCACATTCGCTCTCGGGTTGGTGACGGTGTTTGAAGGTAGAGAGCCCGAAGTAGAGGGTTGAGTGGTTGGTAAGAAACTAGCCAGCATATTCTTCAAATCATTCGTTTGAGTGCTGAAGGAGGTTTGTATATCATTTCGAAGCTCGGATCTAATGTCATTCCCGTGCTTAGTGATATCCCTTTTTAAATTGATAATTTGTCTTTGCAGATTCTTGATTTGCTCTCCTTGGGTTCTCATTAAAGCTTCAACATCTTGATTAATGGGTGGGGCTTGTTGAGCGGGTGGGTGATAAGGATTAGAAGCTCAAGGTGGGATTTGGTTGCTTCTATTGTAATTTTTGTTGGGTTGTGGTTTTGAGGAGACAAACCGGGTGAAAGATAGTTGTTCGACCTGTAACTTAGCAAATTTCGATCCCCTTGAGGTCGGGCTTGGTAATTTTCCGGTGAATAGTTACCATAAGCCACATACACGTTTTCCGGATTGCCTTGAGTAGAACGACAATCAGTGTATGAGTGAGGACCGCCGCATGTCTCACAAGAAATTGCTACAGCTTTAACTTGTTGTTGTTGGTTTGTAGTGATGAGAAAGATATTTTTGTTCATTTCGGCCATCATGCGGGTGAATTCGGTCATATCGGGGTTTGCTGAAGTAGAAGAAACATTGACTCTCGGGTTGTTCCTTGAAGAAGCGGAGGAATCCCAATTTTTGTGATGAGTAGTCATGTTCTCAATAAGCTCTCTACACTCCTCGGGTCTTCTTTTCATAAATGTGCCACCGGCGGCTGCATAAATCGTATCACGATCACGAAAAGTCAAACCGTTGTAGAAAGTATCAATTAAGGTAACGGGGAGCATGTTGTGGTTTGGACATCGATCGATCAAAACATTATATCTTTCCCAAGCATCAAAGAGAGATTCATCGGGTTCTTGCATGAAACCGCTAATTTGATTTCGAAGGCTCGTGACCATGGATGGTGGAAAGTAGCGCGACAAAAATCGTTGAGTCATGTCGTCCCAAGTATGAATGGAATTCTTCGGGAGACGATCAAACCATTTTTCGGCGTGGTGGGATAAAGTATGTGGAAAGAGCTGTAGGCGAAGGACATCCATAGTAACACCGGGCAACTTCATGCTTTGAGTAATAGTAATGAATTTGTCAAGGTGCTTGTTGGCATCATCATCAGGCAATCCGCGAAATGGATTAGTTTGCACTTGTTGTATCATGTGATGCTTCAACGAAAGCTCCGGAGCCGTGATTTGCATCGGCGCAATCGGTCCTCCTCGTCCAAACATTGTGGGTTGATAAATCTCCTCCATTGTTCTAAGATCGGGCTGTGGAAGAACATTGTTGTTGTTATTGTTGAGGTGCGGTGGGTTATTGTTGTTGTTCACACCTGCCATAGCTAAATCTTCACGAGTCTCGGGCTCTGGATAAGTTGAAGATCTAGTACGCATACACCTGCAAAAGCAAAAGAAAAAGATACCAAAACAATAGACAATATATATACATTATAAAAATAAAAATAATTTTTTTTTTGGATTTTTGAACATTTTTAATTTTTATGGATTTTTAACAATTTTTAATTTTTATGGATATTTGAAAATTTTTTGAGTAAGAAAAATAACGCTCACGAATGAACGGATCCCAAAAAGCAACGTGTCTCTCACAGAAAACCGTTAATCTTTACGAAAAGAGCCGGCAGCGGCGCCATTTAATACGAGGCTTTTTGCCCAGTATAAAAATTTTATCGTCCGATCTTTTCGAATTGATTTCCGGTTCAAAGTGTGACTCAATTGTTTTTGGTTAAGAAAAATATTTGTCGTTGTTTGAAAATTAAAAGTGCAAAACTTTAAAGTAAATGTAAAGTGAATAAAGCTAAAAATAATTGAAACAAGTAAAATGAGTACTAACTAAGTATCCATGTAAAGTTTGGATTCTAGGTGTTACATGCTACATATGCGAGTCTTCATGGCATTTCACCAACATATATGTCTCGATGGGTTTTAGTTTACATATATATGATATACTTTTTTTTTCCTCAATATGATAAAGCGAGGATTATCGAAACCCGATATTTTAAAAGTTACGCGATTTGAAAATTACCAGTAAGACACGAAAAATAAACGCTCAGTATAAAATAAAAACATCGACATTCGGAGGACATTTATATCTTGATAATTAAATGACTTAAAATAGTTAATGCGTCAAAAAAACGAATGACACATAAAGGTTTAACATAAATTACAAAAAAATACTTTTAAAATAAAATAAAATAAAAATTAAACAACAACAATAGAAAATATTTATATGTCATAACGAGAATATAATTATCGATACCTAGCATAATCCTTATCGGTTATAACTTAACGACATTCTTACGCTAAGTTTCAAGCCTAACGTTCTTGGTTAGCCGATAATTTAAATTTCTCAATAAAGTAAATATATAATATGTAATAATCGAGATTTAAATAACGACCTGAAATCAACGGATTGTCACATCATCCCAACCAAATTGGGATCTTCGTCCCGGAGATCAACTTGCATTCTTCCTCGATCGCTCGTTGAAATCAAAGAGTTAAATGTATTTTGGTCCTCGTCTTGAGTTCCATCATACTTGACAATAGGAGTTCGACTTTGCTTCAGTTGCTTAACTTCTTATTGATAATATCAACAAGTACTTTGATGAAATGCAACTTACCGTTGATTCATACTTCGTCAAGAGGGATAATAAGGTCTTTGTTGGAAAGAAAATTCTTTTGGTTCGACATATGAAAAAAAATATGTTGTCAATTCCTTGTAACTCTCGAGGTAATTTAAGTTTTCATGCCAACGGACCTACACTCGATATCGTCTCGAATGGTCCAAACATAACGGGGACTTAACTTCCCACATTTTCCAAAATATGTAACATCTTTTCCATGGTGATAGCTTTGGCATAATTTTTCCACCTACCTCGAATTCAAAAGGTTTTCACTTCACATCATCATAACTTTCATGTCTACTACGAGCAGTTAACAAACGATTCTTAGTTCGCGCAATCATTTTGTTTGTCAAAATGAGATGAGCATAGTCAATCAGTCAACATTGACACAAATTGAATCATATTCAGACTGATTTTTCAAGAGCTTAACAGTGAATTCATTGTAACTTGCTCCTACCTCCCAAATGATAACGAATGACACAATCATAATCACTTAAAGGCTTATTATCTCTTTTTATTCCATAAAGCATTGTAGGCTCTTACTATCGGCGGATACCGTACATTTAGTTCCATACAATTAATGTCTCTATAGATGAAGAGTAACAATCATCGCACCCAATTACAAGTCATGGGTTGAGTAGTTTCCTCATTCTTTCTAAGTTTCCTAGAAGCATACATAATCAAAATAGTTCCAAATCCTTTAAGAGATGTATTACAAATAACAACATAATCTTTACTTCCTTCGGGTAATGATAAAATAGGCGTACTGCAGAGTTTCCTTTTCATGGTTTGAAAAGTTTTCTCTTCATCATCGCCCCACGCATACGGTTTATTCTTTTTAGTTAGCTTAGTTAGTGATTTAGATATCAAAGAGAATCTTTCAATAACCCTTTGATAGTAACTAGCCAAACCTAGAAATTGTCGTACATCAGTTGGAGTAGTTGGAGTACTCAAATTTTCGATGGCTTTGATTTTTGCAGGATCAACATGTACCCCACTTTTGTCAATCACATGTCAGAGAAATCGCACGGAACTAATCCAAAGATCACACTTTGAAAATTTCGTGTGCAACTTTTTGTTCTTTAACAAGTTCAAGATAGCCTTTAAGTGTTCGACATGTTTTTCCTCGCTCTTAGAGCAGATTATAATATCATCAATGAAAATGATCATGAATTTATAAATATACGGCTTACACCTATGATTCATTAAGTCAATGAATACAGCAAGTGCATTGGTCAACCCAAAAGGCATAACCAGAAACTCCTAATGACCATGACGAGTCTAAACGCCATACAACTCAAGAAGGCTAGTTCTACTATTTGATGTCACAGTTTAGTTAGTGATTTATGAAAGATACCACAATTCATAAACTAATCCACTAAGAGTTACAGGTGATTCATATGGCTAAGAAGGCTCATCGGTCCCACTAGAAGAAAATTTATTCAGTGTTTTTGGGAACGCTCGGTATCCTCATCAAATAGCGGCTTTGGAACAACCCAAATACAAATCATTGCATGATCATAGAATTAGAGGAACAAAATCAAAGAATGAGTCGAGCAAACGAATTACAACTCAATAAGAGTTTGTTTGCGCGAATGCTATACGCTTAAGACCACACATTTATAAATCATTATTTCCATGGACTGATCAAATCCATCTAAATAAGATTCAAAAATTAGTGTTTCAACAATTTATAATTTCCTTGTTCAAATGAATGGCCAATTCATTCCAACAAGACGATTATAAATCACCTTATTTAAGCATCGTCAGCTCAACGCAGGAGATTAAGATCGAAATAAACGAAAAACTGATTTAACAGAAAAAGATCAGTGATATGATATAGAACTCTATATGGAATGTGAATACCATACAAATGAACCTATGTTGCTAACAAACAACAACCACAATCTCAGAAAAACTTGTTTCTAAAAATAGTAGAGTTTTGGAGATTAATGAAAATGGAGATTAGATTTACTAAACGAGATGAATAGATTGATAAATCAAGAATCAGTACCAAGGAATCAAAATCCTTGCAACCAAAAGAATATCAAGAATATTAACCATCTCGTTGGAATCACGTATATCCACAACTTATTTAGTCTTGAGAATAACAGGATTCATTTCAGGAATAGCTTCAGCGCTAGCATGAAAATGACTAAGGTGGCTTCGTGACAATCTACGTCGTGTAAATATCTTGTATAAGTATAAAGTTATCATTTATAATAATAAATAAAAACATACCTTGTAATTAACAAGTACAAATAATCGATAAAGATTACAACACACATATATATATATATATATAATCCCATATACATATAAAAATTTTCTCATTATCGTCCATTAGCAACTCGGAGGTTTCGCTTGCAACTGTTATAGTTAAAAGATTTCAAAATTTTATTTTTGGAAAATCTTTTCGTTCTCTATAACTTGAGCTCTAATACCAATCTGTAACACTCTCAAATTCGGGTCATATTAGCGGAAGGGTCCTTGAGTGTTACTTACATGATACAATCACACAATTATATAAAACGGCTCAAAACGAGTCGTTTTGATAAAAACATCCATTCATTCATTCAAAAGATAAATAATCCATACACGGTCCCATATAATTTTAAATTATTTACAATACACATCAAAAGATAAAAGTTGTTTTGAATGGATATATTTTATAAAAGCGGGTCAGAGTCACCAAAATTAAGCAAGCTTCATGAAACCACCTTCCTTGAGTACCTTCTTTATGGACCTGAGATAAAACATGCTATAAAATCAACAAAAACTGTAAAGTGAATCCATAGATTTTAAATATGTAAATCAAACACAAGTATTCGGATAAACCTTCATCGAAAGACAATTATGTTGTACGGACATAATTATCATTGTTATTACATAAGCTTCATAACATTGAACGTTAACATATATTTATTTCAGCCCACCAACACACCTAGCCAAGTGAGTATATTTCTCTTATACATATGCATCCGATGTTTCATTACTAGTGTTTCATTACACCATGCGATAGCTAATCGCAAACGGACTGAGCGTCACCCTGATAGATCTATCCATAGTATTAGCGTTCTTCGGATTAACAATTCATGATGGGGTGTGGGTCATTTAAAGGCTGTAAGCTAACTTACGTAATAACTTTCATCTAAGCATACAATCAGGTCTCTTGTGTTCTATTTTAAAAACAAGCATGTTATCCCCTCGTGGGTTTTATAAAACAAGTAAATAAATAAAAGCGAGGCTATGAACTCAACTTGCAGTAAAGTGATAACAAGTGATGATAATGGTAGTCAGAATAAAGCGACGATAAACCCGGAAGAATCCTAAATGCGATGAGCTTTATGGTTGAAAATCCTTGCCACTAATATGATCCAACGACCACTAAATATGTGTCAATCCAAAATACACTTTGTAGAAATCCTTCTTTGAAACAGTTACAAAAAATTAGCCCATGAAGCACTAAGCATGTTGACGTTGGTATTGATTATGATGGAAATGAATCAAATGAAAGTAATGGTAGTTGTCTTTAAAGTTTTAGTTGTGATCATAAGCATCAATCACTAATAGTATTATTTAGTAAGAATGAAAGTGATATGAATTTCGGTGTTGTTGTAGCTTGATATGTGTACCGACATAGATATTTAAAGAATGAAAATACAAATCCCCGACAAGAAGCCAAAACTTGATGCGTTCTTCCACACATTGAGTTTTAAATTTATAAACAAGAATTACCGATATTAATTAGGAACACAAATTCGAGCAAGCATACTCTAGTCATGCTGTAATTAGGTTGGTAAGTCAAGGTCGTCCCATCGGACTTGGTTATACTCAAGTGTAGTTGTTTGTAATAATGGTAAGTATGATTGTCACGATCACACTACCATGAGAATTGTTAAAGGCACAAGCACACAAAGAACATACATGTATAGTCAAATGATCGTATGGACATTAGGATGTTTAGTTTGGAAAACATATTAAAGGTAATCCTTTCGACCTATAGAACCAATAATAAGACACTAGTGCTTTATAAATCAAATATGCATAAGTCTCGATCAAGTGGTCACTCATGAGCCTTATGCCTACACCAATAACAACAAGAATCCTTTCGACCCATAGACTTGGTTATCGATTTCATAAGTTCCATTTACTTGAGAGATGATTAGAACAATATATTCAAAAGACTCCTTTCGACCTATAATCGAGATTAAACCATTACTTGTTATGTTTAATAAGTCTCTTGCACAATCTTCAAAAAGTGCAAGACCAAATCATTTGTCGATTAATGAATTGAAATCAACCATATTGAGAATAACTTATACATATAGACTCAACAATGATTAACCAAATTGACAAACAAGAACAAGTTCCAATTCAACCAAATATAATGTTATCACACTAATTAAATGACAAGCACTAATAAAATCCAAACATCCATATATCACAAGTTTTCATTTGAACAATACAAGTATTATCACATTCACAATATCATAAAACACAAGAATCACCATGAACATGAACATAAACTTTATTGAATAATAAAGAAGAAGTTACCAAACATTAGAGTTCATAATACCAAAATACAATGCCTTCTACCCATAACCATCTTGAGTTTTGCATAGAGTATGGCTTTCTTCTCTACTCTCCTATGTCTTATTACATGAACATGGCTACCAAATCCACCACCCCTCAGCACTTGGGTGAGGGGTAATAT
Source organism: Glebionis coronaria (assembly GCA_025667525.1). NCBI lineage: Eukaryota > Viridiplantae > Streptophyta > Magnoliopsida > Asterales > Asteraceae > Glebionis > Glebionis coronaria. The sequence continues at coordinate 422,026,698 of CM046877.1, read as the reverse complement.
CAAAATCACATAAATATGGAGATGGGATAGATGATGATTGAGATGAGATTGGGTAGGATTAAGATGATTATTAAAAATACCCCATGGGTCTTATTTGTAGGTGAATTAGCCTTGGCCATCAAGCACTTTTCTTGGAGCCAAAGGTGAGTAATGATGAGTGTAATGAAGCTTAGAGGAGTTACAATGGAGTTATGGTTGAACTTGGTGAGCAAGGTGAAGTAATGGAGGTGTTGAAGTTTACTTGGAGAAGTGGCAGCCATGGGAGATGCTGGTGGCTTCTTCTCGTGTTGGTGGCTTCTCTCGTGCTGGTGGCTTCTCAGCCATGCTGGTGGCTTCTTGGCTATCTTCCAGTTTTCCCTTTTCTAGTCCTTCTTCTTTATTTCTTCCTCCTTCTTTCCTCTAAACTTCCAAGACTCCTATTCTTTGTATTATTTATCATACGAGAGCTACACTTTCATGTCTTGTTCATTCTTTTACATCCAATACTCGTCTTTTCTTCATTTCTCGTGATGTAACCATTGATGAACCTACAATAGCAAATAAGCTTCATTAAGTATCATATGTTCATAATAATCACATAAATATATGCATAAACACCACGAATACGCTGATATAAATATGTTAGATTTGAGCATTATCAAAGCCCCTCACACTTAAGTTTTGCTCGTCCTCGAGCAAGGAAAAGAAAAACTTTGCTTGCCCTCAAGCAAATAAATGAAAAATAAAGTTAAACAAAATACCTAGGTTCTAAAAGAAAAGAAAATATTTAAAATTCTATGAAAAATTGAAAATCTTTTTGGTTTTTATAAGAAAAATGGATAAAGGTACAAACCCCCTCACACTTAAGAGTTTGCTTGTCCTCAAGCAAGTAAAAAAAATATTTTTGGGTTTTTCGATTTTTTATATATACGAAATCGCTAAAGGTGCAAATCCCCTCACACTTAAGAGGTTGCTTGTCCTCAAGCAAGTAAAAGAAAAATACTTTCCACATGGTGCATAAAAATGGTTTAGAAAAATAAGATACAAATCTACAAAGTACAAAAAGACTAAACCAAATGGCGCGAGCACCAAGCGTACACATCTAAAGAGGACTTTTATTCAGGTTACAAGACTAAGGCCTTGGGTTAATGGGTATGGATAAGACATGGGAATTTTATTGAGAGGTGTATCACGAATATACAAGAGAAAAGTCTAAGTCCCATGTTGCTAGTTACCGAACAATTAACAAGCCCAAAAATAATCATAGCTACGAGCTTTATTCAACACACAACACACACATATCACATCTTGACACATTGGCTAATCGATATCTAAACGTACTTCATCTTCCTTCATCTTCATAATATTGTCATCACTTTTTTTTTAACTTTTTTTTCGATGACTTCTTTTTTTTCTTTTTTTTCTTTTCTCATCCTCCTCTTTTTTTCATTTTTTTAAAAAATACATAACATGCTCCCGTCAGACTTCGCTTGAGCACACACCACAAAAAATACAAATAAGAAGCGGCCTACTTCATCTTCGTTGGAATGGCACACACATATAACGAAGTGTGACAACTATAAATCATTAAAAACGATCCAACACACCATGCAACTAGCAACCTACCATTTGGACTTCGACATGGGTTAGGCTAAGGTTTAAGGTTAGACATTTTTTTCTTTTTTTAGTGGATTTAACAAAAATGAAAAGAATGGCTCAACGGGTGTTCTAAGGGTATCTAGCACTAGACAAGAGTGCTAACAAAAGGGTTAATATGGGAGGTTAGCTAATCGATGAAACTAGCTAAAAAGAAAATGGAAAAGGCTATTTGGTTTTTATTCCTAAGATTGCCTCTTTGTCACGCATATACACTTATATCACACAAGTGTGATCTCACTAAAATTTATTTTTTTTTTTTTATTTTTTTTATTATAGTTTTTTTACCATGTGGATGATTATTGAAATATATTTACATACAAACGTGTGAAAATATTTAAATCCTAAGGGCAAACAAGTATACAAACTCTCCCTCTTTTTTTCTATTCTTTTTTTTCCTCTAAATCATTTTTTTATAATTAGCCCAAAATTTTAATATTTTGAAAATTCGGTTTTGTTTTCATTTATTTCCCCTCACACTTATGTTTTGGATTGGACTCAATGTGAAAAATAAACATCAAAGCATGAAAAGTAGGGTAAAAAAATAAATAGTCCAAGAGAAACGAAACTTCCTGGGCTAAGAAATTGCAATTGATCTTCATATGATAAGATGCCAAGTAAAGAAGATCAAGCGACTTCATCTCCAATGAGCATTCACATACAATCCATCAATCTAACCAATCCATCCACCATAAGATTTATTAAATCTGCAAAATAAACAAAACTACAAAACTATTAAATTTATTAAGCACACTTTCGTAGGCAAAACGATTGCATTTAGCGTATGCAACAAGCCTTTAAACCCCTCGTATCCCGAGTTGACGAGTTATAGTCTCGTGAGTGTTTCCAGCGAACACACCCACAACTTTTATAAATTAACCACATGAACTTAAACAAACACAAACATACATGCAAACAAAATGAACCAAGCACACAAGACAACAAACAAAAACATAAACAAACATTATACATATATAAACATCACACATATGACAATTAAAAACAATCTAAACACTTAAAAACATAACACGACTCAAGAAAAACTAAATACAAAAAACAAAATTTTTTAATATTAAATGAAACAAAACACATAACAGAAGTTTTGAACCAAATCTATTAAACCGGACGGTTTTCTAGACATCGGGTTCTATCCACGGGGTTTGGGAATTAAACGGAGCGAATAGAAATACGAACAAGACACAAAATGAATAAAACGAGGTGGTTGGCCGGGATGTAAGCTTTATTAATAATTGGTTCGAAACTTGATTAACGGATGTTCAAACGAGTGTAAAACACAATTAGAAATGGTTTTGGTCAAAGCCTAGTTTAAATAAAAGAAGACAAAAAGGAAAAAACAATTTTTTTTAACAGTCCAAGAGATGCCGACCGGCACGAGATCAAGCCGGCGGCCTCTTTTTAACAGTGTGACAGATGCCGTCCGACATCTAATCAAGCCGGCGGCTTCTCTTTAACAGTCTGCTAGAAGCCAGCCGACACGGATTCAAGCCGACGGCTTCTTTGCCAGCAACAATTTTTTTTTACAAACTTCCTTAAAACATAAAACTAAAAACTTTTGTAAAAACACTTTTATTAAAATGATTAAAACACATAAGAAATAGCTTCATCCAAACACACCTTAAGAACAATAAGACACATTATGCAAAAATAAGGAAAATAAGCACAAAATACAAAGAAAAGACTAATAAGCTAGCAAAACATGTAAAACCATTTGGCACACAACATTCTAATAACAAAATAAGACACAACACAATGCACATCTAACACATAATGTGAAATAAATGACAAATACTAGATTCCTAACATTTTTTTTATTTTTCATGTATTTTCCATTTATTTTCAAAACAATTTTTTTAATTTTTTATTTTAAAAAATGTGACTTAAGGTATCAAATACCACTTATTTTAACTAAAGGTGAATTTTTTAAATGATCAAAATCGTTAGAAAATGACTAATCCAAACGCCCCCTTAAACTAGGAAAAACACAAAAATGCATACAATGGGAAATGTAAACAAGCTCACAAGCACATAAGCATACAAGCACATAAACACATAAAAAAACTTATGCACATGACACATAACAAGACACAAACTCACAAAACAAGAAAAACACAAACAAACACAAAAAATTCATGTAGTCAAGTAATTCCAGTCATCGACTAGAGTGATTCAGGACAAGGTTTTTGGATTTTTGAGAACAAGCACTTTGGAACACAACTTGGAAGCAATCATTGCACAAGCATTTTGAGAACACAAGAGAGGAAATCCCAACACCAAACATATGATTTGGGCGCCAAGACTATTTAAGCAAATTTTTGAGAATTAAGAGATTTTTAATAAATGGTGTTCTAACCTTTTTCAAGGGTTAGAACAAGACCAGAAGCAATGGAATTTAGAGCAATTCAAAGCCTCCAATTGAGTAGTCAACCACCAACCAAATTCCCCCTATGTGAAATTCGTTCCCCCATGCGGATAAATGGGGTATAACAACTCTTTCGGGTTATGTATTAATTGGTAACACGAACGATTCAAGTAACAAGCAAGCAAACAAACAAACTAACAAGTGAGTACAAACTAGCAAGTCCCCGGCAGTGGCGCCAAAAACTTGATGGTGGCGATGCCAGATTATGAGAATGAAGCAAGCAATCAACAAGATATCTATTCCAAGAAACAAACTAAAAAGTGAGTATAAACTATCAAGTCCCCGGTAGCGGCGCCAAAAACTTGATATGTGTACCGACATAGATATTTAAAGAGTGCAAATACAAATCCCCGACAAGAAGCCAAAAACTTGATGCGTTCTTTCACACATTGAGTTTTAAATTTATAAACAAGAACTACCGATATTAATTAGGAACACAAATTCGAGCAAGTATTCTCTAGTCATGTTGTAATTAGGTTGGTAAGTCAAGATCGTCCCATGGGACTTGGTTATACTCAAGTGTAGTTGTTTGTAACAATGGTAAGTATGATTGTCACGATCACACCACCATCAGAAACGTTAAAGGCACAAGCACACAAAGAACATACATGTATAGTCAAATGATCATATGGACATTAGGATGTTTAGTTTAGAAAACATATTAAAGGTAATCCTTTCGACCTATAGAACCAATAATAAGACACTAGTGCTTTATAAATCAGATATGCATAAGTCTCAATCAAGTGGTCACTCATGAGCCTTATGCCTAAACCAATAACAACAAGAATCCTTTCGACCCATAGACTTGGTTATCGATTTGATAAGTTCCATTTACTTGAAAGATGATTAGAACAATATATTCAAAAGACTCCTTTCTACCTATAATCTAGATTAAACCATTACTTGTTATGTTTATTAAGTCTCTTCCACAATCTTCACAAAGTTCAAGACCAAATCATTTGTCGATTAATGAATTGAAATCAACCATATTGAGAATAACTTCGACATATAGACTCAACAATGATTAACCAAAATGACAAACAAGAACAAGTTCCAATTCAACCAAATATAATGTTATCACCATAATTCAATGACAAGCACTAATAAAATCCAAACATCCATATATCACAAGTTTTCAAATGAACAATACAAGTATCAACACATTCACAATATCATAAAACATAAGAATCACCATGAACATGAACATAAACTTTATTAAATAATAGAGAATAAGTTGCCAAACATTAGAGTTCATAGTACCAAAATACAACGCCTTTTACCCATAACCATCTTGGGTTTTGTATGGAGTATGGCTTTCTTCTCTACTCTCCTATGTCTTATTACATGAACATGGCTACCAAATCCACCACCCCTCACCACTTGGGTGAGGGGTGATATCAAAATCACAGAAATATAGAGATGGGATAGATGATGATTGAGATGAGATTGGATAGGATTAAGATTATTATAAACACTACCCTATGGGTCTTATTTATAGGTGAATTAGCCTTGGCCATCAAGCACTTTTCTTGGAGCCACATGTGAGTAATGATGAGTGTAATGAAGCTTGGAGGAGTTACAATGGAGTGATGGCTGAACTTGGTGAGCAAGGTAAAGTAATGGAGGTGTTGAAGTTTACTTGGAGAAGTGGCAGCCAGGGGAGATGCTGGTGGCTTCTTCTCGTGCTGGTGGCTTCTCTCGTGTTGGTGGCTTCTAATACGAGGCTTTTTGCCCAGTATAAAAATTTTATCGTCCGATCTTTTAGAATTGATTTCCGGTTCAAAGTGTGACTCAATTGTTTTTGGTTAAGAAAAATATTTGTCGTTGTTTGAAAATTAAAAGTGCAAAACTTTAAAGTAAATGTAAAGTAAATAAAGTTAAAAATAATTGAAAGGTAAATGACGAGAAATTAAAGCAATAAAAATAGATAACGAAAACTTAAAACGCAAATTTAAAATTAAACTAAAGGCGAGTAAACTAAAAGTACAACTAAGGAAAAGGCGGGAAAAGCAATAACTTAAAACTATCTAGAAAAACTTAAGTGAGAAAACTATCCCAAAATTATCCTTATCCGGAATCCAAAAATATGTCACTTATCCGGAATCCACAAACAAGCCTAATCCGGAAAACAAATCCTATAGCTTATCCGGAATTATTTCCCATGCGGCTTATCTGGAATACTCTCAAACTTCTTATCCGGAATAAGCAAAAGATAGCTTATCCGGAATAAACTTCCTAGCCTTTATCCGGAATATTCTTCTGACCTTTATCCGGAATCACCTAATGAAGCTTATCCGGAATAAATCTTGAACTCTTATCCGGAATTCTGGTTCCAAGGCTTATCCGGAATAAAGACTGTCACTCCTTATCTGGAATATACTTCGGTTCCTTATCCTGAATCTTTGTCGAGATGCTTATCCGGAATATCCACTTGAAGCTTATTCGGAATAACTTGCAACAACACTATCATGAATAATTTCCCATGCGGCTTATCCGGAATACTCTCAAACTTCTTATCCGGAATAAGCAAAAGATAGCTTATCCGGAATAAACTTCATAGCCTTTATCCGGAATATGGGTACTTACCACTATCCGGAATAATTACCAAGTTGCTTATCCGGAATAACTTTAGACTGCTTATCCGGAATACCTAAGTATCCCTTATCCGGAATAATAAACTTCGAGCACTTATCCAGAATATCCACCTTACAGCAATTCGGAATAAAAGGGTTTTACCGAAACCTGGATAACAACTAAGTTCAAATAAGCTAAAAACTAGAAATAAGCTAGAAACAAATAAGCACTTAACTAAAACTTTAACCAAAACACTTTTAAGAAAAAGCTATAAAACCAAAATTTAAAAACTTCTAAGAAAACTAAATGATAAAAGTATTATAAATCAACTTTCTATAAAAATTAACTAAAGAGCACTTAATTAATTTTAAGAAAAACACAATAAGCTATCAAATCAATAAGCTAACACAACGATAATCATAAAAACATAACAAGTAATCAAACAAGCATGACAATAAGATAATAAGCACAAAGACTAAGCAAAACAAGAAAGGTAGAATGAGAGATTAAAATAAAAACTTGATTAAGATTAAGATTCAACAATTAAAATAAAGACAATAATTAAAAGATTATAAATTTAAGGTGCGAGACAAGTAATTAAAGGTGCAATTAAGGAAATGTGCAAGTAATTAAAAATGGAAGAACTAGTTTGTCACTCTAGCCAACAACTCCTAATGACACATTAGGAGTCTATTTATAGTGATTAGGAAAAGTAATGTGTTGGTTCATTCTTCTTTCTTTCTCGACTTCTCGTCTTCTAATTTCATCGACTTTTTCGACTTTGTCTCGAGATTAATAAACTCGTCTTGTAATTTCTTCATTAATTTAGACTTGAGTTCTTCGGCTTTTATTAAACTTCCGTCTTTTGATTTTTCTTTGATAAATCTTCAGAATTGGCCTTGGACTTCCGTTCTTTTGGCACCCTTGATCTTTTGACTTCGTCTTTTGTCTTTTTCTTCGATAAAAGCCCATGAAAGCCCGTGTTTTCCTCCCTTTTCACATTTTGATCTTAAATCACAACAAAAACACAAACCACGCATAATTCCGACATTTACGACATAAAATACACGTTTTGGCTTGGTTATTATTGTAGTTAAGTGGTAAAAGGATGGGTGTTTACACACCTATCAAATCCCCTACACTTGACCATTGCAATGTCCTCATGCAATGCATTAGTTACAAAGCAAGTTTTACATTTTCCATCATAATCAATCCGCATTGGACTTTATTAAAAAGATAGAAAATTACAAAATATTCAAAAGAAGAAAACAAGTAAAAAGAACAAAAACTTACCTTGGGGTTTTAGAATGTCATGAATGATTATCATCCTCAAGTTTCACGTTCCCATACCAAGCTTAAAAACGAGATCATTGTTATTATAAGTTAGCAAACGAGATCATTGTTATCATAAGCTTAAAAATGAGATAATGGTCTTCTCTTCATAATAGGAATTTCTTCACTTGAAGTTTTGAGAGATTCTTCATACTTGGACCACGACTTCTTCATTTTTCTCTAATCTTTATTTGGGATTTGGATATACAACGATCCCCCTCCTTTTAGGACTTGGATCTATTTATCCTCATACCTTGTTAGGGCCTTTCTGGATAGATTTCTCCATGATCTTTACGAGAGTATTTGCTTTTCGTCGTGTGTCTCGATACATTTCTACATATGGCATCAGAGCCACGGTTCCATCCTTGGATCGTGTCTATATATTTGATTTGGTGGTCTATTTTATTCTATGTGTCTCGTTATATTATTTCTGTCCATTTTATCATAACTTTTTGGTCACGTCATATTTTTTTAGTCCAAACTGTCACATGTTTTGTGTCTCGGTTTCATCATTTTCATGGTCAAAAGGTATTCAAATCTTGTCACTGTTTCTGGGTTTATTTATCCTTGTTTATACAGTTAGATAAGGACAAGTTTGCAGATCCATCTTTTTCGGGTCCTTCAAAACCCTTTTCAGATTGGGTTTCAGATTGGGTTTCCGATTGAACATTCAGATTGACATTCAGATTGGTTTTTCCGATTGAATATTCAGATTGACATTCAGATTGGTTTTTCCGATTGAACATTCAGATTGACATTCAGATTGGTTATTCCAATTGGGGTGTATGCTTGATTCCGATGAGACCAGACCCACAAACACATTCCGATGAGACATACAAAAACATTCCGATGGGATTGTTATTTTTTACTTTCCGATGGCTATGTTTTTTATGATCCAAATTTTGTGACCATGACCAACCCATCGTCTAAACCAACCGAGTCAACTCGGTAATTACCGAGTTGACTCAGTTAAACTCACTGAGTTGACTCATAACCAAGACCTAAACCAATACAACAGCCAACATCACCTTATTTCTCCACAACCAAATCCACAATAATCTACCCTAATCCCTTCGTCACCTATATCCTAACCCATCTAAACATCAACAATACTCAAATCAATAACACTAATTCAAGATCTCAGTTTATTAGTTCGTGTTGGTCATTGTCAGACGTGACCTCAAAAAGTCATTTACACGAATCATATATTTCATCATCGATCTTTGTGAGGTTTTAAATTTTTTTTATTCGAAAATAGAGATACGATATAACAAATCTGTTATTTGTTTGTCTTTGTTTCGATTCAAGAAATAAAACAGAAAAAACAAACATGCATCAAGTGGAACTGTCTATAATATTCGAATAGGAAGAAAAGATCAATAACAAATCAGTTATAATCTAATCTTTTTTTCGATTTTAAATCACATTAAACGAATCATAAAACCCTGCCATTAATCTATTTTTCACCTACCCGAGACCTATTTTTAAATAGATCTTGATGCTGAGTACCTTTTCGTCCATTTTTGTACGAACATTAAGAAGAGCAAGAGTGATTGCTGGTGTTACTAATTTGTCGTGGCTATTGTGAATAAATAGATCAATTGGGGATTTTGATAAGTTTATGGTGCTTGTGATTTTATCCATGTTTTTTGGGGTAGACTGAGATGAGATGGAGTGTTTGATGCTTAATTGATGTTTGAGTTTGATATGGTGGTTGGGTATGATCAGGGGTTGGGAGAGGTATGTAGAAGAGGAGAGATGGATGAGAAGGAGTTGTGAGGGGCGGAGAAAACAAGATTGGAGGTGAAGAGATGGAGTTTGGTGAAGGCGTTGGTTTCTAGGTGATGTTAGGTGTGAGTGTATTTGTTATGGGACGGAGTTATCTAAGTGAAATGAAGGGTTGTAGGGTTATTTAACTCAAATTCTTGGACCGGGTGCATGTTTTTTTTATATGGGCCACGACTTGGGCCTTGGACTCGAGGTGTTCTACACATGGTTATGGGCCGTTTGGGTTACACACAATATAAACAAGTTAACATGCACTTCAATTTAAATTTGATTCTATGAATTGCTCTTACTATCCGAATTTTATTCAATTTGGTCATAGTAAAGTTATTTATATATTAAATCTTTGAAAATGTTGATTATATTAGTTAAATGTGCGGGTTTGAAGTGACCAAGTGACGAGACATTGTGAAGGAGAATGGATGCTCAAACAAACAAATTCATTTTTTGAATTTGTGGTTTTTTTTGTTGCATTTGTGGTTCTTTAATTTATTCTCGACACTGATTGGGTGACGAGAAATGTGACGAGACAAAATGAAGTGACAAATGTGACGAGAATTTATTTTGACGAGACCAAGAACAATGGGCGATTTTTAGTGGCTACAGATTTTGTTTGATCGGGTATTAATTACGTGACGTTGAAGACGGATTTTTCGAAGGCGTGTATTTATTTTATCTTTTAATAGATAACTTGCTCGTGCTTAATCCTAGAATGAAGACTTGGTTATCTGGTTTCCGGGTTCGGGGTGGATGGTTGATGACTCGGATAACTATCACTTAAAGGGGTTACATTGTTGTACTCAGTGTCACGCGCTTAGTCGACGTGGATAATTTCAAGAGGTGTTGTGCTTATAGACTTCTTCAGTGATGCATTGAGTACTTAGAGATTTCTCCACCGTTCTTCATTCAACAATAGTGCAAGCTTAAGTCACAAGATCGAAGGATTTTTATTCAGCTTCACGTTTGATGTATCCGGTTCATTCTTTCAGTGGTCACTTCAAATTGCTTTCATGTGGGTTGGTAAAGGTGGCCATGGAGAGTTTATGAGAAGAGATTTTCGATCAACAGCTGATTCTCACAAAATATATAATTCAGCTTATTTATTATTCTCACGAGATTTCAGGTTCATGTGCGTACAATTTATTGATGGTTCCGAGTTTCGAAACCATCAAGGGGGAAGAAGAAGACACATTGAACGCACAACGAGTACACGTGATGAACTTCATACCTTCTTTTGATTTGAAGATATTCCGGGATGACATTTGTCATAGCCGCAGAGAAAATCAGTGTTTTAACTCGTGTCGTTTTCAATCTCCAAACGGTACACTACTGATTCGAGGTTTAATTGTTTGATTGTTGCAATTAAACATCATCATTATCCTATATGCATTCCCGGGACTTAATTGACTCTGGTGCATCTCCGGAAGAAGATATGTGCATTTCCGGGACTTAATTGACTCTGGTGTTACGATGTCAACTTCATGAATGGGATAAAGTGTCCACTTCAGTATTTGAGCTTCATAATTGGGATTGATTTACCTTCTTCAACTATGTGGGGGAAGAAGTGTCTTGATTCTTTCTGGTATGCATAACTTGAACTCTCAGGGGGAAGAAAAATTCAGAAGAATTATTCAAGCGTGAGAAGAAAAGTTGTTGATCTACTTGGTGTACCCCAAACTTTCAATCCCTCTTAGCAACATTATCATGTTATATGATGGGATTTGCTTGTTAGATTCCACTGTGCGCTTAATCATTCTAAGCTTTATTAAAAGCTTTGAAGTTGCTTACGAGGATTGTTGGTTTAGGGGGAAGCTATTTAAAATGCTTCTACATCAAGTTTACGTGGCATGAATTAGGGGGAAGCTAAATCAGAAGCTTCTCCTTAACCAGAAGTGTATGGGTTACTTAGCTCGTGCCGTTACAGTATTTCTTCTACAAGTTAAAGATGAGTCGTTTTGAAGTCAAAGGCCTCAGAAGACATCATCAACATTAGACGCTTCATGAAAGCTCTTGTTCTTAATTATTTTGTACTTGTTAGGAAGAATATTGTAAGGAATTCTACACGTCGTCCCATGGGGGAAGATTGTTGGAAACTCACTTTATGTGACGACATTTAAGAATTCCCGTTAGTTATCATAGTCACGCACATTTAGACTAGACTAGGCTCTTTGTAAAGTTTAGGTTGTGTGCGTGACTATATATACCCCTCCTTAGCTTCCAAGGAGGGGTGTTGATTGTCATTTGTTCATTTAGGAATAAATTACACTTTCTCTTTCAACCTCTCTTCTCTCTCTCTAAGCAAACAATGGCTTCCACCACCATCTACCACCACATTAGACCACCGGATCATATTTAGCATTTCTACACTTTTCAAATCATACAACCTTATTTATTGCAGATAAATTTATTAGCAAGCGATGGGAGAAAAAGCTTATAATCAATTCACATAATTTCATGAAAGAATACCAAACTTATAATTGACTCTATCATCTCTTGTTCTCCACAGTCTAAAATCTCAAAGAATGAGACTCGTGGATGCTTAGCCTATTAAATCAAAGTTTTAGGTTTTCGAGTCGTCTATAGGATCTTGCAAATTCTTAGACTTTTTCAAGTTTAGAAATCGCATTTTAAAGTTCCCTTAATAAACAACTCTCTAGGATCAATTATAGGAACTTGCGAATAGTTCTTGTTCTTAACCCGTGAGAGTTAAGACTTTCGCGTTTTAAAGCTCCCTATATAAAAGCCTAGCAAAACTTGACTTAAACACGTTAAGGATACTAGCTAGAGTAAACTTAGATAAGTAAACTCGGGTTGAGTCAAAAGATTCACAACGTTGAAAATTAAAACCACTTTATAAAAAATTATTCTAGTAAAGAAAGAAAATAACTATAACAAGGGAAAAATTAATAGGCCAAAATAGATCAAAAATTTTGAAAAATATCGAAAAATTGATTTTCCGGTTAAAATGAGGACAAATACAAGGAAAAGGCCACTTAACTTCAATAGAAGTCCCCCCTACACTTAATATAAACATTGTCCTCAATGTTTAAGCATGTGGGAGTAAACTCCCCTACACTTAGGACATTGTGCACGTTGTTTAAATCTTGCTAAGGAAGAGACAACTAAAGGGATTCCTATTTTAATATTGAAGAATATAAAATAGAGAATCAAAAGAGTTTAGGATAGAACCGGGAAGACGGGTACACGGGATCACGGTTCGTCAAAAGTCATCAAGAATGGATCTTTGAAAGCTCGAATCCCTACACATGATTAGAGAGAAGACAAAAAACACATACTAGGGTCTCCCCCTACACTTATTATGAAAACAGAGAAAAAGGATAGATAAGTGGGTTGCCACCCAAAAAGCGCTTGTTTTTGTTAACCGATTCGTGAGCCTGACTCGACCTTGATTAGCATAGGAAGAAGCTTGAAACAAATCCACCGGGATCAAAGACATGGTTTTCATCCAGCAAGTAGCACAAGCATAAGGCGAACAAGGCAAGCCAAAGAAGAGAAGGTAGGGTTCCCTTAAGCAGCGATTGAGCACGGTGGTAGCGAGGGTGAAGTGCAAGCATATCTCCAAAAGTTCCAAAGATTTTTCCTTTTATTTCATCAGATGGATACTGAGATGGATTAAAAAGTGCAATGCCGGGGTCGAACACCTTTTCCTTTAGGGGAAAATAACACTCAGGCTCAGCAGAATTTGAAGAGGATCCGCTCATAAATCGTACAATCTCATCCGACGAAGGTGGATAGAGAGGTGTCAAAACATAAGAACTGCGGATGTTGGTGTCGTCCGGTTTCTTCTCCTTTGAAATGGGTTTCTTCATATCCAAAGTAGGATAAAGACCATAATCATCAAAGTCTAAAGGAGGAGCATCACTCTCATTTGGGAAGTAAGTGTTGAGAAAAGTAGCAAAGTCTTCCTCAAATGAGTAGTCATCCAAAGTAGGATCAAGTGTTGTAGGCGGAGGATCTTCATCATGAGAAGAATCACTCGAAAGAGTATCGGCCTCATCAAAATCATCATAAGTGGGCATGTCTGGATACTCAGAAGTAAAATCATCATAATCATCTCCATTAGAACTAGAATCGTCATCATAAGTATCAAAGATCGGTGGAGAATCATAAATTGGTGGAGGATCAGAATTGGAGAGAGAATCATCCACATCGTCTTGGAACAGTGGATTATGAAAGCAAGAATCGAATAGAGGATTATTGTAGACGACAAAATCATCAAGCACATTAATCGTATTCGCCGATTCTCTTCCATAGGATTTGTTTGTGATCTTCCCCATTTCGAACACTTGTGCATCATTCCCGACCCTTAAGATTAACTTACCTTTGGCAACATCAACTAAAGCTTTTCCGGTTCTCAAGAATGGTCGACCAAGTATTAAAGGAATACGAGGGTCCATTTCATAATCTACAACAACAAAGTCGACCAGAAAAGTGAAGGTGCCAACTTTAATGAACACATCTTCGGCAATACCAACGGGGTAAGCGAGAGTGCGATTTGCAAGCTCAAGAGTCATCTTCGTTGGTGTAAGATCGGGTAATGATAACTTTTTCCAAACACTTAAAGGCATCAAATTTATACTTGCCCCGAGATCGGCTAAGGCAGTAAATTCGTCGGCTTGGTTAAAAGTACATGGTAGCACAAAACGACCGGGATCTCCAAGTTTTTCCGGAAGTTCTTTAAGAAGGATTGCAGAGCAATTTTCATTCAAGCGAGTATTAACAAACTCGGCCATCTTCTCCTTCTTATTAAGCAATTCCTTAAACATCTTGACAAATTGTGGCATTTGGGCAAGAGCTTCAACAAGGGTAAAGGTGACGGTCATGCCGGCAATCTTGTTCAAAAAGTTAGAGACTTGAACGTCATTCTTAGTCAAAATTCTAGCCTTGTCGAGTCGAGAAGGGTTAGGAATGCTGGGTTTATAGGTGGAAGGTGGGGTTGGTGAAGGGTTCTTCTTGGGTACTTCTTCATGACAAGGCAGAGACGGAAATGGTGAACTAATACTGGGTGTGGGAGTAGTATGGATAAATGGTGGTGGAGGAGGTGTAGATGGTGTAACTGGGGGTGGGATAGATGGTCCTACTAAACTTGCTCCACTACGGGTAGTAATAGCACTCACATTCGCTCTCGGGTTGGTGACGGTGTTTGAAGGTAGAGAGCCCGAAGTAGAGGGTTGAGTGGTTGGTAAGAAACTAGCCAGCATATTCTTCAAATCATTCGTTTGAGTGCTGAAGGAGGTTTGTATATCATTTCGAAGCTCGGATCTAATGTCATTCCCGTGCTTAGTGATATCCCTTTTTAAATTGATAATTTGTCTTTGCAGATTCTTGATTTGCTCTCCTTGGGTTCTCATTAAAGCTTCAACATCTTGATTAATGGGTGGGGCTTGTTGAGCGGGTGGGTGATAAGGATTAGAAGCTCAAGGTGGGATTTGGTTGCTTCTATTGTAATTTTTGTTGGGTTGTGGTTTTGAGGAGACAAACCGGGTGAAAGATAGTTGTTCGACCTGTAACTTAGCAAATTTCGATCCCCTTGAGGTCGAGCTTGGTAATTTTCCGGTGAATAGTTACCATAAGCCACATACACGTTTTCCGGATTGCCTTGAGTAGAACGACAATCAGTGTATGAGTGAGGACCGCCGCATGTCTCACAAGAAATTGCTACAGCTTTAACTTGTTGTTGTTGGTTTGTAGTGATGAGAAAGATATTTTTGTTCATTTCGGCCATCATGCGGGTGAATTCGGTCATATCGGGGTTTGCTGAAGTAGAAGAAACATTGACTCTCGGGTTGTTCCTTGAAGAAGCGGAGGAATCCCAATTTTTGTGATGAGTAGTCATGTTCTCAATAAGCTCTCTACACTCCTCGGGTCTTCTTTTCATAAATGTGCCACCGGCGGCTGCATAAATCGTATCACGATCACGAAAAGTCAAACCGTTGTAGAAAGTATCAATTAAGGTAACGGGGAGCATGTTGTGGTTTGGACATCGATCGATCAAAACATTATATCTTTCCCAAGCATCAAAGAGAGATTCATCGGGTTCTTGCATGAAACCGCTAATTTGATTTCGAAGGCTCGTGACCATGGATGGTGGAAAGTAGCGCGACAAAAATCGTTGAGTCATGTCGTCCCAAGTATGAATGGAATTCTTCGGGAGACGATCAAACCATTTTTCGGCGTGGTGGGATAAAGTATGTGGAAAGAGCTGTAGGCGAAGGACATCCATAGTAACACCGGGCAACTTCATGCTTTGAGTAATAGTAATGAATTTGTCAAGGTGCTTGTTGGCATCATCATCAGGCAATCCGCGAAATGGATTAGTTTGCACTTGTTGTATCATGTGATGCTTCAACGAAAGCTCCGGAGCCGTGATTTGCATCGGCGCAATCGGTCCTCCTCGTCCAAACATTGTGGGTTGATAAATCTCCTCCATTGTTCTAAGATCGGGCTGTGGAAGAACATTGTTGTTGTTATTGTTGAGGTGCGGTGGGTTATTGTTGTTGTTCACACCTGCCATAGCTAAATCTTCACGAGTCTCGGGCTCTGGATAAGTTGAAGATCTAGTACGCATACACCTGCAAAAGCAAAAGAAAAAGATACCAAAACAATAGACAATATATATACATTATAAAAATAAAAATAATTTTTTTTTTGGATTTTTGAACATTTTTAATTTTTATGGATTTTTAACAATTTTTAATTTTTATGGATTTTTGAAAATTTTTTGAGTAAGAAAAATAACGCTCACGAATGAACGGATCCCAAAAAGCAACGTGTCTCTCACAGAAAACCGTTAATCTTTACGAAAAGAGCCGGCAGCGGTGCCATTTAATACGAGGCTTTTTGCCCAGTATAAAAATTTTATCGTCCGATCTTTTCGAATTGATTTCCGGTTCAAAGTGTGACTCAATTGTTTTTGGTTAAGAAAAATATTTGTCGTTGTTTGAAAATTAAAAGTGCAAAACTTTAAAGTAAATGTAAAGTGAATAAAGCTAAAAATAATTGAAAGGTAAATGACGAGAAATTAAAGCAATAAAAATAGATAACGAAAACTTAAAACGCAAATCTAAAATTAAACTAAAGGCGAGTAAACTAAAAGTGCAACTAAGGAAAAGGCGGGAAAAGCAATAACTTAAAACTATCTAGAAAAACTTAAGTGCGAAAACTATCCCAAAATTAGCCTTATCCGGAATCCAAAAATATGTCACTTATCCGGAATCCACAAACAAGCCTAATCCAGAAAACAAATCCTATAGCTTATCCGGAATAATTTCCCCTGCGGCTTATCCGGAATACTCTCAAACTTCTTATCCGGAATAAGCAAAATACAGCTTATCCGGAATAAACTTCCTAGCCTTTATCTGGAATGTTCTTCTAACATTTATCCGGAATCACCTAATGAAGCTTATCCGGAATAAATCTTGAACTCTTATCCGGAATTCTGGTTCCAAGGCTTATCCGGAATAAAGACTGTCACTCCTTATCCGGAATATAATTCGGTTCCTTATCCTGAATCTTTGTCGAGATGCTTATCCGGAATATCCACTTGAAGCTTATTCGGAATAACTTGCAACAACACTATTCGGAATAATTTCCCCTGCGGCTTATCCGGAATACTCTCAAACTTCTTATCCGGAATAAGCAAAAGATAGCTTATCCGGAATAAACTTCCTAGCCTTTATCCGGAATATTGGGTACTTATCACTATCCGGAATAATTACCAAGTTGCTTATCCGGAATAACTTTAGACTGCTTATCCGGAATACCTAAGTATCCCTTATCCGGAATAAGAAACTTCGAGCACTTATCCAGAATATCCACCTTACAGCAATTCAGAATAAAAGGGTTTTACCAAACCTGGATAACAACTAAGTTCAAATAAGCTAAAAACTAGAAATAAGCTAGAAACAAATAAGCACTTAACTAAAACTTTAACCAAAACACTTTTAAGAAAAAGCTATAAAACCAAAATTTAAAAACTTTTAAGAAAACTAAATGATAAAAATATTATAAATCAACTTTTTATAAAAATTAACTAAAGAGCACTTAATTAATTATAAGAAAAACACAATAAGCTATCAAATCAATAAGCTAACACAATGATAATCATAAAAACATAACAAGTAATCAAACAAGCATGACAATAAGATAATAAGCACAAAGATTAAGCAAAACAAGAAAGGTAGAATGAGAGATTAAAATAAAAACTTGATTAAGATTAAGATTCAACAATTAAAGTAAAGACAAGAATTAAAAGCTTACAAATTTAAGGTGCGAGACAAGTAATTAAAGGTGCAATTAAGGAAATGTGCAAGTAATTAATAATGGAAGAACTAGTTTGTCACTCTAGCCAACAACTCCTAATGACACATTAGGAGTCTATTTATAGTGATTAGGAAAACTAAGCATGTGTTGGTTCATTCTTCTTTCTTTCTCGACTTCTCGTCTTCTAATTTCATCGACTTTTTCGACTTTGTCTTGGGATTAATAAACTCGTCTTGTAATTTCTTCATTAATTTAGACTTGAGTTCTTCGGCTTTTATTAAACTACCGTCTTTAGACTTTTTCTTCGATAAATCTTTAGAATTGGCCTTGGACTTCCGTTCTTTTGGCACCCTTGATCTTTCGACTTCGTCTTTTGTCTTTTTTCTTCGATAAAAGCCCATGAAAGCCCGTGTTTTCCTCCCTTTTCACATTTTGATCCTAAATCACAACAAAAACACAAACCACGCATAATTCCGACATTTACGACATAAAATACACGTTTTGGCTTGGTTATTATTGTAGTTAAGTGGTAAAAGGATGGGTGTTTACACACCTATCAGCTTCTCAGCCATGCTGGTGGCTTCTTGGCCATCTTCCACTATTCCCTTTTCTAGTCCTTCTTTATTTCTTCCTCCTTCTTTCCTCTAAACTTCCAAGACTACTATTCTTTGTATTATTTATCATACGAGAGCTACACTTTCATGTGTCGTTCCTTCTTTCACATCTAATGCTCGTCTTTTCTTCATTTCTCGTGATGTAACCATTGATAAACATACAATAGCAAATAAGCTTCATTAAGTATCATATGTTCATAATAATCACATAAATATATGCATAAATACCACGAATACGCTCATATAAATATGTTAGATTTGAGCGTTATCATAGCTTGGAAAAATAAAGAGAAAGATGAAAAATGAGTATCATTTTTGTTACATTTGAAACAAGTAAAATGACGACTAATTAAGTATCCATGTAAAGTTTTGATGCCAGGTGTTACATGCTACATATGCGTGTCTTCATGGCATTTCACCAACATATATATCTTGATGGGTTTTATTTTGCATATATATGATATACTTTTTTTCCCTCAATATGATAAAGCGGGGATTATCGAAACCCGATATTTTAAAAGTTACGCGATTTGAGAAATACCCGTAAGACACGAAAAATAAACGCTCAATATAAAATAAAAACATCGACATTCGGAGGACATTTATATCTTGATATTTAAATGACTTAAAATAGTTAATGAGTCAAATAAACGAATGACACATAAAGGTTTAACGTAAATTACAAAAAAATACTTTTAAAATAAAATAAAATAAAAATTAAACAACAACAATAGAAAATATTTCTATGTCATAACGAGAATATAATTATCGATACCTAACATAATCCTTATCGGTTATAACTTAACGACATTCTTACGCTAAGTTTCAAGCCTAACGTTCTTGGTTAGCCGATAATTTAAATTTCTCAATAAAGTAAATATATAATATGTAATAATCGAGATTTAAATAACGATCTGAAATCAACGGATTGTCACAATCCAACAACCCTGTATAAAACAAATTATCAATAAATTACATATCACATTTAAGAAAAAATATATTCGTTTTGAATAGATCTAAGACAAAATCAAGTTAATTAAAACTTACATGTTTTTTTTATTTCGAGAAGCAGATTACATAAACAAAATAATAAATCCACGGACCATGGTAATGTCTTTTTTATTTCAAGAAGCAGATTACAAATAATTGTGCAAATTCATAATTCCAATATCTATAGCATAACACTTATGCAAATCTTTAATACTAGTAATAAAAGAATCTATAGACTAAAATATGTTATATCTAAAATTACACCATGATTGTTTTAGTACCATTTTTTTTAATAATAAAAGATGAATAAACTACACTAAAATACACTAATACTCTTTAGTCCACCTTGATAATGAATGCTTCCACTATCGTTTTTTATTAGAATATACAAAGAATAATAAAAATAAAAATTTTCATGTTTGGTCCCTATCGTTTACACCAAACATCATGTATGGTCCCTATCTCAAACTAAGTCCACAGATCGTCCCTATCGTTTACATTTTGGATCAAGAATAGTCCCTATATTAGATGGGAGTTAGTTTTCTCCGTTAAGTCATGAGAGAGGAGGGGCATTTCGGTCTTTTACTTATTTTGACTTCATTTAATACAAACACCCACCATTTTCATCCCATAGGATCAAACATATACTATTTTCATCCCACAAATAAACTCTTCATCAAAATAAACCCAGAAATTAAAGATCCAAAAATTAAACAAGATACAAAATATAAATTAACAAAGATAGCAATTCTTGCTCCAAGAATATATGCATCAAAAACATTTAAACAAGTTAACATCCTATACCAACCACCCCGCGTCTTCATCAAAATCAACTCTACATCAAGAATGAAGCAGGGTTGGGAGGGATCGGGATCTTAACAGTCCCTTCAACCAATCACCCTATTTTAACCATTCGCTCTAATGTACGCTTATCCACATCATCACCATCGACCAGTTTTGATAACCCATCTGCTTCATAACAATCATACACCCATTCTTCGAGAATGGCGCCATTAACTGGAAAATTATTTTCCACACTCTATAACATAAAATCTCAAAAAGAACAATCCCAAAGCTATAAGCACCCACTTTAACTGTTATGGGTTTGTTCTTATACCATTCAGGCGCTACATAACCCCTCCTTCCTCTTATTGTTGATGTTCGAGTTTGGTCATGTTCAAGTAGCTTAGCTAACCCAAAATTAGAAATCTTGGCACAATTATACTCGTCCATGAGGATATTTTGAGGCTTGATGTCATAATGAATTATGGCTGTTTCACAAGTGCACTTCGTGTGGTTTCTGCCCAAACAAACACACCTTTGCTGCTAAAATCAACAACAAACACCCTGGGCTGATGGTTCGAGTGGTGATGGTCGTGGTTGACAACACCACAACGGGTGGTTGACAACACCACATCAAATCCACCACGTTACAACCGTCACTTCCTTGTTCACTACACCACTAATCCACCCTATCACCAACAACTGTTGTTTCCTCTCAACATCAACGCCGTCGTCCAGCCATCATAATCATCGCCAAAGCCGCGGTGATTCATCACGAAAAACCAGCAGATCCATCATCTATATGTACACCGCAACCACTTTTAACAGTGGGCCGCCACTGATTAACTAGGACATCGCCACCACCTTTGAAATCACCTTATACCACCAGATCTGTCACCTACGCCTCACCAACACCACTGTCGGATCAGTTTGTCAATATCAACAGAGGAAGTTTTGTTGGTTTCGGGGTTTCACAAAATTTATAGCCTACATTTGTCATCAGCCCTTAAAGGGTGTTTCTCGTTCGTCAGGTGTCGACCACCAGCAAGGGTGCGTTTTGTTTGCAGCAACACCTCCTAATGAGGAATACATTTGTAAAACAACACACTTCTCCTTTTAACTAACTCCTACAAACGCACACTGCTAACAACACTGGTTTGAAGTCAGATCCATACGATAACACACTAGAAATGAACGTCTTCTTTTAAAGATGGAATTTTTTGATTTGGTTTATGTGAGGTTAATGGATGATGGAATTTTTTATCAGGGGTAAATAGATGTGAGTTTCGTGTTTATGTTTGTTTGTGTTGGTAGTTGATGATGATTCGGTGATTTGTGACGAGCGATATGAATCTTTGGTTGATGAATTAAGTGATGGTTGGTGTTAGATTTGTTTTTCAGATCTTAGATGGAGGAGAAGGGTAAGAAGGGGAGAGAGAGAGAGAGAGAGAGAGATAGAGAGAGAGAGAGAGAGAGAGAGAGAGAGAGAGAGAGAGAGAGAGAGAGAGAGAGAGAGAGAGAGAGAGAGATGGAGATGGAGATGTGTGAGAGATAGATGTGAAATAAAATAAAAGAAAATTAAGACTTTTAAGTATATAAAAATATAACAAGTAAAAGACCGAAATGCCCCTCCTCTCTCAAGACTTAACGGAGAAAAACTAACTCCCATCCAAGATAGGGACTATTCTTGATCCAAAATGTAAACGATAGGGATGATCTGTGGACTTAGTTTGAGATATGGACCATACTTGATGTTTGGTGTAAACGATAGGGACCAAACATGAAATTTTTTCGAATAAAAATACAAGCCTACTTATACACACAAGAATGACATCCATTTTAGCTTCTTTTGCTATTTTCACTTATGAAATTGATGATGGCTGGTTATTCAAAATTTGACATCCGCTTACGATTTATATTTTCATAAGCCTTGTTTTCCTATTTCTACCACATGTACAAATCAAATATTAAGACTAAAAGATTGAACAAAAAATAAGTTTACTAACATGTAAAAATCACAACCATTTTAACCCAATAAGGCATACATCTTTAACCTTGTTGACAACAATCATAACCCCAATAAGGCATACATCTTTAACCTTGTTGACAACATCATAACCCCTTTGAACAAAAAAAAATTACGCATATGTAATTAAAACAAATAACCAGATCCAAAAATTAGTCTTTACCAAAAATGTAAAAGATTTCTAAATGCACAAGCATCTACGTTAGAGTTTTCGAAATTACCACTAATGTAAATATTTATAAATAGTGTTAATTAATATTGCTACTTCAAAAAATATTTACCCTTTCTTTTAAATATTGATCCAGATCTACAATGATTTTTCTCTAAATCTTGTTACTCCTTTTTCGAAATACAAACACCAAATCTTCTTGCTGCGACGGCTAAGAAAAAGATCAAAAAGTGGCTATGGTTATTGGAGTTATAGAGAAAGAGATAAAAACCAAAATTGATCTACAAGAGAGGGAGAGAAAATAAAGAAGACATGTATCCAAAATCCCTAAATTAATGGATCCGTTTTTTGAAATATTAAATATAGATTCCCAATGTTACCCTTTTAGTTTTACAAGCAATGGTTTCATCTTTCAAATAATTACATAAATGGTACAATTAATTATAGCCATTGATCAAGCAATCTAACAGTTCATAAATGGTTCTGTAAGTTCTGTATAAAAAAAAGTTTTGCATATAGCACTACACTATATAAATATATAAATATATATATATATATATATATATATATATATATATATATATATATATATATATATATATATATATATATATATATATATATATATATATATATATATATATATATATATATATATATATATATATATATATATATATATAGAGAGGAAGGTTAATGTGAGAGCTTTTTTAAAGTTGTAAAAATGAGAACTAATCTAAAACACCAATAAAACATTGATACATAATTATATTACCAATAATACACCAAAATATACATTATTTATACAACTTAACATTCTATTGACTAATAAACGACGACTTAATGTGTAACGTATTACTGATACACAATTAAAAATGTGATACACATACATCAAAATCTCAACAAGATAATATCTTATACATAAAATGGCACATTTGATACACAACCACCACTAAATAACATGATACACGATACCAAGACATGATACAAATCACACCTTAAATCAAGATGTATCACCTAGAATTCGTCAATTTTCAAAAGAAAGCCCATTAAATTATTATAAAACTTAGCTTTAGTTAATCTCGTTTAAAAATTGTTTGAAGTAGAGTGTCATTTGTGAGATTTTAGCTGGTTCTTATTTTTTCAACTTTAAAAAGTTCTCATTTGAACCGAAATCTATATATATATATATATATATATATATATATATATATATATATATATATATATATATATATATATATATATATATATATATATATATATATATATATATATATATATATATATATATATATATATATATATATATATATATATATATATATATATATCTTTACATTATATATAACAGGAGGGATTTGCCACATCATCTAATCATTCACTAATCCACGTCAGCACATGTTCTGGGCTACGTTATGTCATGGGCTTACATTATGTTTAAATTGATTTTTTGAACTTAAACTCTTTTTCGTATGTCGTACTCTTACAAATCCCAGAAACCCTAAAAACAGTATCGTACCCTCGGAAAATCACACATAAAACTTCAAATTGAATCTTTAGAAATCATTATCAGAATCATAAATTGTTCATCAGTTATGACCATGTCCGGAATCCGACTTATCAGGTACAAATCTTCATTTATGAAGACTTATAAAATCAGCCATATTTAATTAGGTTTTTGTTTTTATTTTTTTTATAGGCATGTCTGATCATATTCGGTTTTCTAATTGAATTAGGTTTCTGTCATTCTTTTTGTAGGCCAAAAGTGAATCATGTGACGAGTCAAGCAAATTCGATTTGTGTTATTGAACAACCAATCAGGTAAAACCCTAATATTCATCAAAGCGTCATTTATATGTATCTTCCAAAATATTATCTTTTTTCTTATATAAACGTATAGGTATCGGATTTGTGTTAAAATCCCATGTCAAATTTTTAAGACACATATCTGAGTTTATGGATGTATGTTTAAATTAACATATGTATTGATGCACATATTTATGAAGTTGGCTGAACTTCAAGCCATAAGTTGCACCTTTTAGATTTTAAACAAAACACTAGCTCACTATGTTAGGTAATTAGTAATAAATTTCACACGGCTTTTGATCTTTATCAAAACTTTTCATAGGTTATAAAGTCATACGGTCATACTATTCTTCGTAAGTGACACCAGGGGCGGACCTATTTAGAAGATGCGGGGTGACGGAGGCCCCCATAGCTCGACCAAAAAGACAATATTATAGTGTATTTTTTCTTCGATTTTGACAGTTTTTTTTAAATGCACCCCATTCAAAACGCAAGTTGCCCCCCCACTCACACATTAGAATCTAACTTTTAACACTTTAAACCTTGAAAATTTTCATTTTTAAGATAAAATTTCAGTTTTTTATTCAGATTTTAGGTTTTTTTCCTTATTATTGTCAAAAAATTTTTTGCCCCCCACTCTACATTTTTCGGTATCCGCCACTGCGACACACAACTTTTGCATAAGGTCCTTTTTTAGAGTGTTATCTATCACAAAATAGTGCTGCCAGTAAAACATTATGTGTTTTTTTCTAATGTGTTTCTTTGTCCAGGGTTAGCTTTTGACATTTTTTCCAATTGCTTATACTTCTTTTTCTTATTCCATGAACAAGAATTTCATTATATGATGGATACATAGGAACTCGATGTTGACATCAGCCACTAAAGCACATAAGTGTTACAAATAATTAATTTTTAATGTTCGTTGTATCAATTTTCACTGCAAGTTGTATACTTTGCCTTCATCGTCTATATTTTGACATTGACTATAGTGGTGAAACATCTGAATTTATACATATCAACAACTTAATCAATAACGTTTAATTTTTCTAATAAAAATCTCAGCTTTTTACTACTTCGAGGGTATTTGGTTGCTAATTAACTGTACTTATGTTTTTCCTTATGAATAAGTACTTATAAGCTGCTTAGGAATAAGCACTTTAGAAATGTATAACACCTCTCTAGCATTTGTTTGTTTAAATATAAGCTATAAGGACTATCATTATGTCTCATTTTTTGGTTGCTCTCAAATCAACGTTATTTGCACAATATTCAAATGCCTTGTGTAAAAAGATACTAAAGAAGGGTCGTAACTTTATATAAATACTTTCTTTGTTATTTGATCAGGGGGTCGTTTGTATAAGCTTCTTTAAATGTTCTTTATATCGATCTGTTCCTCATGTGAATGCAGTTTTACTAATTTAGCATGCAGCCTTTTACAAGTGCCTAGTCACTTTTCGAGTTTTATGTATTTGCGTGTTAGGTCGAGAGGGAGTTGCAGCCTTGGATCGCTAAAGATGACGAGTTTAGTCGTTGAATATTGAGAATTAATCAGCGCATTGTGAAGTTGATAGCAGAGATAATGAGAAAGCACAACACCCTTAAGTATTGTGATGTTGGCCAGTTCGTATGACCTCCTTCTCCCGCCACAAATGAGATGATTGGTTGATGGAGAAACATGCACTTTACCACAACTTGAGGTTCCATACATCTCATGACAATTTCTCCAACAGTTCCAAATAAGTCACATGCTGCAAATTTTATATAGCCTGAAAGAATCTATTCTGGTGAGTCTGATTATTCAAATTGATTTTTGAATTAATACAACTCAAATATCTGTTATGATCATTCTGAAATGCGAGCTCACGTCGCAGTCATGTCTACCCGCATATTTTCTTCTCCTACCCACTGAAGAAAAGGTATGAAAAACATTCATTAACTAAGAAAAAAATCAATTGGATGCTAACTCCAAAAATAATTAGCTTATCCTCACGAACATGCAAAGTTCATAAGATGTCATCTTTCACATTTATGTTTTAGTTATCTTCATGAGCATGATAAACTTAAAAGTTTAGTGTTAAAATTTACTGCAGGCTGAGAGAGCAATTGTAGCTACATTGCATTGGTGTTGTCCTAGGATCTTCGCCAATAAGGTAGGTTGATTGTTTTGTGCTTCCATTTGTGTAGTTTTCGATTGGGCCTATTGCAACACCCTTGGAGTCATATCATGCATCAAAAGACGCTCATCAACCATTTCACGGATCTATGAAGAAGACATGCCTTTATGTTGACCAGCATGACATATAGCCTTAGCTTTAATCAATAACCTATCAAAATCTAGAGGAATTCATGGCTTCCTTTCCAATCCAGATGGGTCGTCGTGGGATGTTTTGGCACTAAGATTAGGCGATAATGTTTATTTGTAGGGCGATGATAGTGATGAGGTATAGTTCATCAACTTTAAGTTACCCAATTTTGTATAAATGAAAGTGTTAGTTCAGTTTGTTGGTCATATGGAACTAATTTTTCCATTGGTACTGTGGACTTAAGTGCTCGTGTGATAACTCTAAGGGGAACATAATAATTAAAAAACTATTTAACCTTTTAGTTTAATTATGCAGTTGTTTGTTTGGAAGCAGCATTCGATGCCTGTTTTAAAGTACCGTGAGCAAACTGCAGGTGTGAAAGCCGTTTCGCAGTCCCCACATATTTACAGGCTTCTAGCCTATGATGGCGGCAAAGGAGACGTTTGCATCCGTTTTTGGAAAACAGACACAAATTATGCCTGGGTTGTGTGAATACACATAGTCAAGTAATGATACTATGGATATAACATGTGTCTAAAATATCTATATCAAGATACAATCTTTCTTTTTTATTTTCTTTATGTAAAGTTGGTTGATATATTTTGCAACAAACACCTTTATAGCAAGGGTCTTTGACTTTCTGGGAACATGGGAAGCTTTCGCCCCATAAATCCGTTTGGGGGGTTGGCCTCCTACTGATTGTTAATCACACGGAATCATTTGACTAATATTGATAGGAGATCATTTAGACCCAAACTGAGACGGAATTAATAGGATGTTCTTTTTTTTACATATACACCAAGGTACTCTTTTTTCACATTTCAAATATTGTTTAAGTTTGGTATACATATATACTTAAAACATAAATGAATTTCAAAGAACTAAATTTGATAAATGTCTTTTGAATCAAGTTATACCAAACATTCAGCTCACTTTAAAGATCATGATTGTTGGGAATAAAATGTAGCCAGTACACTTGGACGCTGACAAGAGCAATCGGGACGTTGATAAGAAGAAAACAAGCGTTGACAGAACAAGCGTTGACAGGAAGAAGTCAAGCGTTGATAGGAAGAAGTAAAGCACTGATAGAAGACTTAGTCTACACGTATTATGTTTCTAGTTTGTTTCTAGTAAGGATATGATCAACAATGTATTTTCTATGTTTATCTTTACCTAAAATAGCTGATACGTAGACTCTTGTACAAGGCTCCTTATGTCTATAAAAGGAGGCCTTTAGGTTTATGTTTGATATACGTTTTAACACTTTCATTGTACGCAAGTTTGTTTTATTAATCAAGTAAAAGTTTGGTTTACATTGTTTGTGTGTTCTTATTTGAGTATTAATTTCGCATAATACTTAAATTGTTATATACACAACAAAGTTTCTCTACGTGTTAAACTTGATTTATCTCGTTAACACAAAGCTAAATCGATCTAAGTTTAGGATCAACAAGTGGTATCAGAGCTTGTTGAGAAACTTTGATCTAAAGAACACAAAAACCCTAAATCGCCAAAAACCCTAATTTTCAAGAAGCCCTAAAAACAACATGTCTACCACAGAGTTAAACTCCTCTTCCTCCTCAACCCCCAACATCAAGATTCCTATGCTAGACCCAGATAATTTTGAGCTGTGGAAGTTTAACTTTGAATAGTATCTTCAAATCCATGACTACACCCTATGGGAAATTATTGAATATGGAAACACATTCAATAAAGCTCAAAAGATTGCAGCTGCCATCTTACAAAGAACAAATGTTCAAGGTTCTACTGAAGAGGATCGAAAAGGAAAACCTGAAGATGGTAGAGCTGTCTCATCTGAGGACATAGCAAAGAGAAGGAATGACATGAAAACTCTAAGCATTCTCAAACTCTCTTTGGGACAAGAAAATCAGCACAAATATTAAATCTATGAGTCTGCAAACGATCTTTGGGCAGCCCTTGAAGTTGCTTATGGTGGTAATGTTGATACTGCACAAGAGCAAAAGAAGTAGCTCTTGCATGAGTATGTTGTTTTTAAAGCTCAACCCAATGAAAAGCTAAGTGGAGTGAGAAGCAGACTTCTAGACATCACAAGCAAGCTGTCCTTTATGGGAACAGTGCTTGGTGATGTTGATATCATCACCACTTTTCTTAAAAGTCTTGGTGATGTATGGAAGATTGAAGCAAGGTCTATAATTGCTAATAACACTCACAAAAGTTCTACTTTTGATGATGTTTACAATAAATTAAGGCTGGTAGAGAATGAAACTCTTTTGGATCAAGGAAGCAAGTCTACCAATGGAAATATGGCTTTCTTCTCACATAGTGAAGGTCAATTTGATCAAAAGGAGTCATACATGCACCCCGTTACTAGATCAACTTGTGTCAACGCTGGATCAAGCCTTGTCAACGCCTCACATTCAGACGCTGACACATACAATGTTGACTCTCCAAGAGTTAAGCCTGCTGGTATTGATCTAGATACTGTTTGTGTATACATTGCTTCATTGCAAAATGGTTCAGTGATTACATATGAGTACCTTGAGCAAATTAGTGATGAGCATTTGGAGGAGATGGACATAAAGTGGAATATGGCTCTTGCAAGTATAAGAGCAAATCGATGGAATCGAAGATTCAAGAAGAAGATGACTTTTAATGCTAAGGACACTGCTGGATTTGATAAATCCAAGGTTTAGTGTTATAATTGTCATCGAATGGGACACTTTATGAGAGAATGCAGATCTCCAAGAAGATCTGATGCTGGAAAACCCTCAAGCCAAATTATCAAGGCTCAGGATTCCAAAGCTATGGTTGCCATGCAAGAAATTGATGGTGTTGGATGGGATTGGAGCTATTTGGCCAAGTATGAGGAAGAGAACAAAACTTTGGTTGCATAAAAGAAAGAAGAAGAGCATGTTCACTATGCTCTCATGGCACACTCCTCATCTTCATCAGACAATGAGGTATATGATGATGCATTTTGTAGTAAGGGTTGTCGTCTAAACACTGAAAAACTTAACAAAGAAGTTTTAAAATTGACAACAGATGTGGTTAATGAAAGATGCAAGTTGTCTAACTATCAACTTGCTCTTACTCAAACTGAAAAGACTGTAGCTGAGTATAAGAAAATGGAGTTTGACCTAAAAGATCAAATCAATATTTTAACTCATGATTTAAATGCTTGTGTTCAGATTAGAAACATCATGGAAAGAGCTAATAGTGCTTTACAGGCTAAGTTAGATGAGGCTATCAAAAATAAAGATAATGTAGATCTTAAAATTCAGAGATTTGATAAAGCCTCACAAACCCTAGAAAAATGTATTAGTGAACAAAGGGATTCTAGGGATATGACCGGGATTGGGATGAAAGAGTATGC
Organism: Glebionis coronaria; assembly: GCA_025667525.1. Lineage (NCBI taxonomy): Eukaryota > Viridiplantae > Streptophyta > Magnoliopsida > Asterales > Asteraceae > Glebionis > Glebionis coronaria. The sequence goes on along the minus strand of CM046877.1, from coordinate 421,996,600 downwards.
TGGTGTTCCACCACTTGCTGGGAACTTCTATGGTGTCCTTAGAAAGGACTTATCTTGGACTGGTATACTAGAACTCCAAGAAGAGGAATTTATTCCTCCACCAAGAGTTCTTACCCTAGTAGAGGAATACAAGTAGAAGTTGACTAATTTGGACCAATGGAAGAAAGCTAACCCTACCTTGTTTGTTAAGGGTGGCATGCTTAGTGAAAGTCCAAATGAGTCTATACCCATAAAAGTGACAAACCCAACCACTGCCAAGACTGTTGACCTTGGCTTAAACGTTGATAGAAAAACTAGTATTACATATGCAGAAATGTATAGAAAACCTAGGTCACCAAAAAGCCAAATTAGTGATAATGGAACAGGTTTCTTTTCTTCTAGGCCTAGAGCGATGTCTAGAAAAGCATGTTACACTTGTGGAAGTTTTTCACATTTAGCTTATAAGTGTGTCAATGCTTCAAAGGTCAACGCTGACAAAAAGTCAAACACTGTCAAACCCAAAACTTTTGTCCAACAAAGTCCACAAGTTGTCAGACCAGCCCCATTCTTTACTAAAGGGTCTAATACTTATGGACAAAGACCTTTTCAGAAGACCAATACATGGTCTAATAGACAATGGGTTCCTGTAGCAAACCCTAGGTTCAACGCTGATAAGGGTAATGTCAGCGTTGACAAGACCAAATTAAACGCTGACAGGAATGTTGCCAGACCAAATAATGGTAAATATTTGGAACCAAAGGAAAAGGGGTCTAAAGCTTCTTCTAGCTTGACATGGAGACCTAAGCAAGACCAAAACTCTAATTCAGATGGGATTTCTATGACATGTAATAGATTTCATTATATTTCAAAGGTCATAACAAAACCAGTTGGGGTAAATTGGGTGTTTAATCCAAAAAGGGATGAACAAGGGGTTGTCATAAGGACTAAGTCTGTTCTTGTTGAACAACCAAATGAATCCAAGTCTGCTCAAGCTTGGGTTCCCAAAGAAAACTAATTTGTTTTCTTTATGTGCAGGGCATTCAAAAGCAGGTTAATGATTATGGCTATTGGGATAGTGGATGCTCTAGGCACATGACTGGGAAGGAAGATTATCTTACAAACTTCACTCCTATTAAGGATGGTGACAAAGTTTACTTTGGAGGCGGATATGGAACTATCACTGGCAAAGGAACTCTTCTTACCAACAATTTGCGTTTTGAAAACGTGTTTCTGGTAAAAGAACTTGTCTATAATCTGTTTAGTGTATCACAAGTTTGTGATAACAAAAATAAAGTTCTTTTTACTGATACTGAATGCTTGGTGTTGAGCAAAGATTTTAAGCTACCAGATGAGAAATTCATTGATTATAGAACACCTAGGCATAAGGACATTTATAATGTAAATCTTAATGGAATTAGGATGAATAATAATTTGTCATGTCTATATGCTAAGGCTTCAGTTGATGAGAGTAATCTTTGGCATAGAAGATTAGGGCACATTAGTTTTAAAAATATAAACAGACTTATGAGACATGGTTTAGTTGATGGTTTGCCGAAAAGGCTTTCCACAATGACCACTCTTGTGTTGCATGCCTTAAAGGCAAACAACACAAGGTCTCATTTAAGTCTAAATCAGTGCACTCTAGTTCTAAACCACTTCACTTGTTGCATATGGACTTGTTTGGTCCAACTAATATAGAAAGCTTAAATGGTAAATATTACTGTTTTGTCATCACTGATGATTTTTCTAGATTTACTTGGACTTTCTTTTTAGCTTTGAAAAGTGACACTGCTGATACTTTGATTAACTTCATTACCCAAATTGAAAAGACGTCTGGTAATGAGATTAAGATGCTCAGAAGTGATAATGGTGGTGAGTTTAGAAATAAGTTATTAGATGATTTTTGTGCCAAGAAAGGGATTACTAGACAGTTTAGTGTAGCTAGAACCCCACAATAAATTGGGGTAGCTGAGAGAAAGAATAGAACCCTCATAGAAGCAGCCAGGACTATGTTGGTTGATGCTTACTTTCCCATTGCTTTTTGGGCTGAGGCTGTGAATACAGCTTGTTATGTTCAGAATAGGGCATTGGTCAACAAGATTCATAACAAAACACCTTATGAGTTACTTTGGGACAGGAAACCTAATATTGGTTTTCTTAAATCTTTTGGATGTCATGTAGTTGTGCTAGATACTAGTGATGCCTTAGGTAAATTTAGTGTTAAAGGTAATGAAGGCTACTTCATGGGTTATTCTATGCAGAGTAGAGGATATAGAGTTTACCTTAAGAAAGAAAAACGTATACTTGAAAAAGTACATGTTAGGTTTTTAGAAAGTAAACATAGTGATCCTGAAAGTGGTCCAAATTGGTTATTTGACTTGGAACCTCTATCTAGGACTTTAAATTATATGCCTGTTGCTAATCCAGACATTGTGAAGGTAACTTCAAATGTTATGGAAGAACCAATTGTTGATGTTTCAGGTAAACAGGTTGATGCAGAGGTTGGATCACAAGCAGACAAATCAGCACCCATACTTGAGTATGTTACCATTCCCATATGGACAGCTGAATTTGCTGTTGTTGCTGCTGCTGGAAAGGAAAAAGGTGGTCCCCAAGTATCACCAGTTAAAAACATGCATGATCTTTCAGGCGCTAATAAAGGAAATTTTGGCGCTGACAAGACAAATTCAGGCGTTGATGGATCAAACGCTGACAGCTTTGGCTCAAACGTTGACAGCCTTGGTTCAGGCGTTGACAGATCATTTGACCATCTTTTCTCTTCCAGTAATTTTGAACAAGGTGAACCTTCAAACAGAAATGGAGAGGTTCATTTAGATAATGATGGAAGAGAGTCTGAGGAGGATATTGGTAACATGGAAGATGAGATTGAGAACAACACACTTATTGAGGGAGGAGTGCTCACTTCTACAATCAAAAATCATCCTCCTTCTCTAACTATTGGTGATGTAATGACTCATGTGCAAACTAGAAGGTCTCATCAGAATCAAAGAGGATTTATTACCAATATTCACAAGAAGGTTGATACCCCTCTTGTTCAAGCATGTTTGTTTGCCTGTTTTCTGTCACAACAGTAACCCAAGAAGATTTTTGATGCTCTCAAAGAGCCAAGTTGGGTGGAAGCAATGCAGGATGAGCTTCACCAATTTGCTATCCAGGATGTTTGGGAGTTGGTTGACTGTCCCAGACATGTCAGACCTATTGGGACAAGATGGGTTCTTAGGAACAAAAAGGATGAAAGAGGCATTGTGGTCAGAAACAAGGCACGTTTAGTGGCTCAAGGATATACACAAGAGGAAGGGATAGACTATGAGTAAGTCTTTGCACCTGTTGCAAGGATTGAGGCTATAAGGATTTTTCTAGCCTATGCTTCCTGCATAGGCTTTACACTCTATCAAATGGATGTGAAGAGTGCTTTTCTTTATGGCACAATTGCAGAGGAGGTGTATGTTATGCAGCCTCCTGGTTTTGAAGATTCAGAACATCCAGACAAGGTGTATAGAGTAAAGAAATCTATGTATGGACTTCATCAAGCCCCAAGAGCATGGTATGGCACATTGTCCACCTATCTGGTGGAAAATGGATTCAAAAGGGGCACCATAGACCAGACCTTATTTACAAAGAAGACTGGTAAGGATTTCTTACTTGTTCAGGTCTATGTGGATGATATCATCTTTGGCTCTTCTAGTCCAACGATGAGTGAAGACTTTTCCAAGCTTATGACAGACAAGTTCAAGACGAGTGCAATGGGGGAGATGAACTTCTTTCTAGGGTTACAAGTACAGCAGACATAAGATGGTATCTTAATCTCTCAAGATAAATATGTAGCAGAAATCTTGAAGAAGTTTGGCTTTTTTCCACATGAGAAAAGGGCTAGCACACCTATGGATAGGGAACACCCTTGGTGAAAAGTTGGAGATGGAAAAGAAGTGGATGTCAGGCACTAAAGGTCAATGATTGGTTCAATGATATATCTCACAGCTTCAAGACCTGACATTATGTTTGTTGTGTGTGCATGTGCACACCATCAAGTGACTCCTAAAGAATGTCATATTCATGCTGTCAAGAGGATCTTTAGATACCTTAGATGTTATCCAGACCTGGGATTATGGTATCCAAAAGATTCACCATTGGAGCTTATTGCATATTCAGACAGTGATTATGGTGGTGACAAATTTGATAGAAAATCCACAACTGGTGGATGCTAGTTTCTTGGGAGTAGATTGATATCTTGGCAATGCAAGAAACAAACAGTGGTGGCCAATTCTACAACTGAAGCAGAGTATGTTGCAGCAGCTGCTTGTTGTGGACAAGTCTTATGGATTCAGAACCAGCTGTTGGATTATGGGTATAATTTGATGCATACAAAGATTTTTGTAGAAAATAACAGCACTTTATGCATTATTAAAAATCCTATACATCACTCTAAAACAAAACACATAGAAATTAGACATCACTTTATAAGAGATTGTTTTGAAAAAGGTTTAATACAACCAGATAGGGTTGACACAGAAGAGAATGTGTCTGATTTATTGACTAAACCTTTTGATACTAGAAGATTTCAATACTTGGTAACAAGTATTGGAATGATCAATCTTACTTAAAATATGTTTTGGGAGCTTATTGTAAAAGTATGTACAGGATATGCATTGTTATTGGTCTTTATGTGAAATAGATTTTCCACTTTATTTGTCTAACGCTGACAAAGGTTATCTTAACGCTGATAAGTGTTATCGTGACATTGTCAGCAACATGTTAGTTTTGTGGTTTTTGATCTAAGTGTGCAGGCGTTGTTAGCATTGTACCATTGGATACAGAGTTGCTTATGGATCCTTGGAGAATCATTGGGGCATGTTTCAACTTATGGATGATGGTTGGAATATTCATATTCCTATCTTGACATAAATTTTTATTTACATGCATAATATTTGGCAACTTATGTATCATAGTTTAAGGGGAGGGTTAGGAACCTTTTAGGACTTTTTGGGTATTCTTAAAATACTCTTATCACAATTCTAGATTGTGTCCACTGGTGAGTCTGAGTTAATTTACTAAATCATGAGGCATTGTAGCATGCAAAGTTGATATACTATGCATGCTGCCAAGACTTTTTGGCCTAGAATTGAACGCTGACACACCAAGCGCTGACACACCAAGCGCTGACAAGAGTAAGTTGGACGTTGACACACAGTTTTTGAACGTTGATAGACCTGCAGATATGGTTGATGTATTCCAGTCATCAGCTATCATCAAGGAAGTGTCTTCACAGGTACCATCATCATCTTTACCCATCATTGATCCATTAGATAAGGGTAAAGGAATTATGGTAGAAACAGTAGTTCCCAAGGATGCAGCTCAAGTAGAGTTTGATTCAAAGTTGGCTGCACAACTTATGGAACAAGAGAAGAAGAAGGTTGGTGAGTCACTATTTGTGGTTACTTCTGAGGAGCAAGAAGGAAGTAATGATGAAAGTTCAGATTCAAGTGTTATGATAATTGAAGAACCAGAAAGACTTGAATATGGTGATGAGTTGGCAAGGGAGAAAATTGTAGATTTAAATGCAGGTAGATTATGATATGCCAGAAGTTGCTCAGATGTACCATGCTTGGGAGAATAAGGTTATGGAGAATCCAGATATGACAATTTCAGATCAAATTTGGGGTTTGGAGATTCTTCTAAGAGTTCAAAGAGATTGCAAGGTAATTCTGAGGCATAAGGCTAGCAAAGTTTTCTCACTGTTGAAGAGAGATAGGAGGGAGCTCTATTACATGTTGCTCAAATGTCATCAAACAGGATGGACTTTTCAGAAATGACAGGGATTGTCCTTTGAAGAATTAGAGTATAAGGCTTATCTTATTTGGACAAGAGTGTAAGAAATGAACGCTATCAGACTTCTTTCAGATGAAAAGAAAGAAGAACTTGCAGAAGAGATTTAGATTCAAAAGGCTATGATTGTTCCAAGGCCTTTGAAGAAGGGAGTTCCACTTGAGTTTCCTAAAGATTTGAATAAGGTGAAACCCAGTGAAGCTGTTATTAGAAGGAGCATTAAGCTCTCACCCATGGAAGCTTCAGATATGGTACAAGTGTTACCTCTTGATGCCAGAAACCCTATCATTAGCTATGAAGAGGATGCAAGTGGGTTTTGGATGATTGGCAGATATGGGAAAGAGGTACACACATTTACTACTCTTATGTCTTTATTTGCAAGTATGGATAGGGAAGACCTGGCAGACCTTTTGAGGTTATTGCTGGCTAAGTATGAGACCGAAACACCTACTTCAGTCAATGGAATAAAGCTTTGGTCAATATTCAAAAGAATGTGTGCACTAGAAGAAGAAGATCCTGTTTGGAAGGATCTTGAGGATGATATCAGTGGACTTCAATGGCGTTTGTATTCAGCATCTGGTGTGTATTATTTAAGTTCTACAAAGTTTTCTGAATATCTTCTTGTGGATGCTGAGTATCCCATGTCCAAAGAAGTTTTAAAAAAGATGAAGACAACACAGCTGGAGATTGACTACTCAAGTGACGTGGCCAAAGATTTGATTAGATATGTTTATTACCAATTTGATAAGATTTGTAAGAATCCTCCTAGTTCTTAGTTTTTATTCAGAAACTTGATTACTAGAGTAGATATCAAGTTTAGGGGAGGATTGTTGGGAATAAAATGTAGCCAGTACACTTGGACGCTGACAAGAGCAATCGGGACGTTGATAAGAAGAAAACAAGCGTTGACAGAACAAGCGTTGACCGGAAGATGTCAAGCATTGATAGGAAGAAGTCAAGCACTGATAGAAGACTTAGTCTATACGTATTATGTTTCTAGTTTGTTTCTAGTATGGATATGATCAACAATGTATTTTCTATGTTTATCTTTACCTAAAATAGCTGATATGTAGATTCTTGTACAAGGCTCCTTATGTCTATAAAAGGAGGCCTTTAGGTTTATGTTTGATATACGTTTAACACTTTTATTGTACGCAAGTTTGTTTTATTAATCAAGTGGAAGTTTGGTTTACATTGTTTGTGTGTTCTTGTTTGAGTATTAATTCCGCATAATACTTAAATTCTTTTATACACAACAAAGTTTCTCTACATGTTAAACTTGATTTAATCTCGTTAACACAAAGCTAAATTGATCTAAGTTTGGGATCAACAATGATATCATTCCTTTATTTGATTCCTATGAAATATGTAGAAGTCAACTCACATGCTCATTGTGTACAGGGAACAAGCCTCCTGTGCATCTGGAACCTCTGCACTTCGATTCAACAAGAAGTTAAACCTATTTGCGTCTGTTACCGGACCATCGAGTATCTATTACAGGCGGTGTTCACATTGATCTTGTGAAAATGGTTTTATGGGACGTACAATGGATTCAGACTGAGCGAAGGGATAATGTCAACCAAAGGAATTTATCAAGTTGTTTCAAATCTGTTAGCTTAGAGTTCAAACAATAAAACTCTTCTACTTCTTAAAGGTATATGCAACAAATTGGTATGCTGATATTTACATATGAGTGGGAAGGAAGATGGGTTAGTGGCATGTCAAACTCTTTTACAAAATTCGTTGGTTAGGGCAACTGGTGGTATGTGTATCTGCATTGTCATACATAATTTTTTTTCCTCCATTGCATTATATATTTGTAACTCGTGCTTTTTGTCAATAGGATGTGTTCAAAATGTGACAATCTAACATTTTCAGGTAGTGAATTATTTTCTCGTATAATATTTTGAAACTTATTTTTGTGTTGGTTGATGAACTCACAATTTACGGATTTAAATTTGGGCTTACGTGCATAATTTAACGTCCTTTATGACTAAACCAGAAACCTTAGGATTACGTATTTACGTTTTTGAACTCCGTTTTTGATGAGACAATTTTTATTAGATTCGTTTTGTGCCGTTGATTCATAATTTATAAAAAAAGTTTTTCATAAAACGACCAGAGGGCACGCAAATCGAGGAAACTAGAATCGAGGAATACCCGTAAATTAGCGGGATGGGACAAAATAATTTATCCCACCCCACTATACAAGGGACGGCCCAAACTAGACACCACATCAAAGATGTGGCATCTTTATAACTCTTAGCTTACAAGTGTAAGCCTAGCCTTACACTTAAGCTACCACTAACCACAAAACCACAAGCTAAACCATTTACCACCATTTATCTCATGCAAACAACTCTCAAAACTCTGTCAACTCTCTACCATTGTCGTCCCACTCTACCACCATACACCACCATTTGATCTTTTCTAGCCACAAGTTACTTGTTATCTAGTTACATTATGGAGTAACCTTGAAGCCTTGATTGCTTGGTGGCCATTTTAACAACAAAGGAGGTGATTTACTTGTGTCCTAGGGCTAATTTCTCAACAAACTTTCTTGGTGTTTGATGATCTTGGAGATATATTTGGTGTTCATCAAGTTGTTGTCTTTGAAAAACAAGATATACTCTTGGTTGGTAAAGAAGATCAACCTTTCCATTTCTCTTGTTATTTTTGTAAAGATCAAATGTATTTTCTTTCTTGTTGTATATGTATATGATGAATATATGATGATAAAAATGTTGTGTGGGGATCAAGTGTTGATAAATATGCTTAAAAAGATTAATAACCATAAGAAACAAGGCTAAAATCATGCTTAATTTGTTGGCTGTATAAAAACAGTAAGTAACCAAAACTTAAACTGATAAATTTGCATGGTGGAATCATTAAAATGAGTGAGATATGATCAAAACAAGATGAGTGTGCTAATCTGAATAGTCTGTTTTGTAGGGACTGTTAAGGATAGTTAAACATAAAATGAGCAATAGCTATAACTAACTTAATTGTAGCACATAATATGAAGTTCATGCCATCCAAAAATGAGCTTCTAATTCATTGTAGAAATCTAGATATGATAAAAATGGAGAAGATGAAACTAAAAATCAGATTTTGAAGAATTAATGTTTAATACTATTATATAAGCACTCAAATTATATAGTATAAAATGTGAAATTAAAACCCACTAACTTATGAATTTCATTTATATAAATATGTATAAGGTTAAATAAATGGACAATTTATAAAAATGGTGGTTGAATAATATTTATATGTTATAAAAACTATAAACATGATTTTTACGACTTTTTCGGCTATTACCGTAAAATTAATGTTTTTCGCCAATTAAAACTTAGACGAACAAACCCGTCTAATGTAAAGTTTTTAAAAGTCATATACTGATATATAAGTATCTAATACAAGTAAAAACCGATAAAACCCGAACTATAGGACATACGGACATTAACGAGCTAAGTTAGCATATTGGACTAATAATTGGACTAAATAAGTTAAACACTTATAAAAAGTACTTATTGGGCTTAACCCATTTGGGCCCAACATGTAAAGTATAAATACTGATAATACAAGTATAAAATGGATTAATACAAGTTAAAGAACTTATAATAAGCTTACTGGACTTAAAACATGTAAATAGGTAAAACTAGTAAACTAGTAAAAAGTTACCAATACATAAACACTAAAATGAGTAAACAAGGATATATAAACCCACTTGGTCATCATCATATTTACAAAATCATCATATGTATATTGTTATTTTGATAAAGTCATTGGACAAAAGTCTAAGACCGATTATTATTTATATAGGTTTCCGTGACCGAAGCACGCCCGTAGCCGATAATCCACCTTTCATTATCAACGTGGGTTCATAGCCTCGCACTCTTTTAAATGTTTTATAAAATGATTTGTAAACCCGCGAGGGAGATAACATGCTAGTTTTTGATAAAATAGAACACAAGTAGTCCCGATGGTATGCTTAATGATATGGACCTGAATGATGCTATGACCCTATAAACGAGATAAAAAGGATTATTAGTAGTTAGGTTATGTCACTTAAAGTCCCATTAGCATGAATTGTGAACTACCGGGATTTGGTAGACGCTTATGCATATGATAGTACTATTTGGGGACGATCACCCCAGTTCGCGCCTTGACGGTTGATCCCCGTCATACCACATTGATTGGTAAGCGAATTTATGTATGAGAAGATTTACATAGCGTGATTTTTGTGACGACACGCTAACTTAGATGGGCAAATTGTTTGTCGGGTTCGCGGCCCGTTGTTTTGATAGTAAGGTAACAATTTCATGCGACTAATAATAATCCAAATGAATCTAATGTGATCCTATAACAATATGAATAACGATAATAATATTACCTATAATGGTAATATTGAGGCTACGGTCTCATGGACGGTTTAAGATGTATGCTTGATTTATATATTGCCTGACTAGCAATACGAGGACTTACTTCTGATATTATACTTGTGTTCTGATTTTAACGATTGTTTTATATAACGGTTTTATTAAACCCTATGAATTCACTCGGCATTCGCTGATATGATTTTTGCATGTTTTTATCTCAGGTGCTTGAACGTAATCCGGATGGAGATCGACTCTGATGGCCCACATAATAATAAAAATGTTCATTCAATCTATGTTTTGTAAACTTAATGACCTGTATAATTTGGGACCTGTTGTACACTTTAAAACTTTTTATCGAATGAATGTATGTTGAACCTTGTACAACCATTTTTATGTGTTGTCTATGATTGGAGTTATTATGCTATCCCGTAACACTCTAAAAGACCCTTCCGCTGTACCGATACGAAAATTGAGAGTGTTACGGTTTGGTACCAGAGCTCTCGTTATAGAGAACAAAAGATTTTAAAAACCAAGGTTTTGAACAAAACTTTTCAAAATCTTTTAACTATGAACATTTGAGAAAATATTTGAAAAATATTTTGACTATAACGGTGCCAAAGATCTCCGACGTTACCAACAAGCCCTATTGAGAAGATATATATTTTGATATATATAATTTAATTTATATATATGTATATATCGCGATTTCAGTATGTAATTGTTTAATAAGTATGTTATCCTAATACGAGATATATATATATATATAAATGCAGATTGTCATGGCTGACCCTAATATTCCTGTAGAGAACCATGTTATTCCCGAACCTAATGTAGATGATGATCCTTACTTAGACTTAGTAGATTATGATATGGATGACGAGGAGGAACCATTTGAGGATCCCGAGCCCGAGATAGGACTAGGAGATCAGATTGCCCCTCAGGTTGATATGATAGAGAATGAGATTGATAATGTTGATATTGAGAATGATGATGAGATTGGGTTAGATAATTTAGATAATGAGATTGACGACGAGGATGTCGAGGAGGATATAGGTATAGACGATGAGGTTGATGATGATGAGGAAGCCGAGATTATTTACCCTTATAATGTTCCAGAGGGCGAGCCTTTACCCCCACCAGTTTATTTGTCTGATTCTGAGGTTGAGCTACCTAGGGATGAAATGTCTGAATCGTCTGAATCTGATTCTGAATCAGAGGAGGATGAGGATGATAATGAACCTAACGGTACTGATGGTATTGCTACTCGTAGACGTGTGATAGGAGAGTCGTCTAGTGCTCGAGAGGCTACTCATATTGATGGTCTTGCACCATGGGCCTTGAGACGTGATCGATGCTTCCCGTGTTAAGAGTAGTATGACAGAGATTGGATTAGGTGTTGTTCAGACTCATGTTGCTTATTTGGAGTCGAAGACTAAGGTTGGTGAGAAAGAGCGAGAATTACTTAGTTTGGATTTGACTGATGTAGAGCGTGGTTTGAATGAGGCTTTTAGGAGGTTATCAGTGTTAGAAAGTGGTGAGTTTGCTGCTATGAAGAAAAAGGTGAATTCTATGGAGATTTAGTTGAATATAGCTCGTGCGATGCGTGAGAAAGCTGAGAAGGAGTTGAATATATCTGTGGGTTGGAATAGTAGATTTTATGCTGACATGGTTGAAAGAGGAGTGATCCGTAAGCGCCCAGCTGAAGATGTGTCTAGTGATCGTCCGACAAAGATACAGAAGACGATGGATGATGGACCATCTGGCGGTTCTCAGTAGACCAGTCTGTATTTAGTAGTGACCTTTGTATCTTTTGTACTTTTGTAGCTTTGACTGAACTGACTTGTTAGTAGTAGACTTGGCACGAATTTTGAGTATGTATAGTGCTAGAACTTTGATATGGGATGTAACTAAGACAATGCTTTTGTTTCAAATCGAATGAAATATGTATCTTGTCTTGAATTCCATATTGTGCCTTATTTGTATCTTGATTATGAATTTAATCCCTATTATATGAATCCCTTGTTGGGTGAATGCTTAATACTTTGAAATTGTGAAATTATAGAACTATGCCGCCCAAGAAAGCTGTGACTGAGGATGATGTACGTAGGATTATTACGGAGCAAGTTACCGCATCTATGACTGAATTTATGGCAAATTCTAGAAATGAAGCTGGCGGTAGTAGAGCTGGCGGTAGTGGAGCTGGCGGTAGTGGAGCTGGCGGTAGTGAAATTGGTGGTACTAATATGAATGTGAATGCTAATAATGTGAATGCTAATGCTGGAGGAAATGTAGGAGGACTTGGAACTAATGCACCTGAAGTTGGTGGTTGTACTTATGTGACGTTCATGAAGTGTTAACCTCTACCTTTTAATGGAACTGAAGGTGCTGTAGGATTAAGCCAGTGGATTGAGAAGATTGAGTCGGTGTTTCGGATTAGTAAGTGTAAGGAGGAAGATAAGGTGACTTTTGCTATGGCTACTCTTAAAGGTCATGCGTTGACTTGGTGGAACGGGAGAATTGCTTTCATGTGTATTGATGTTGCTAATGCTACTCCTTGGGCTGAAATTAAGAAGTGGATGACTTTGGAGTTTTGTCCCCGTAGTGTGATCATTAGCTTAGAACAAGAGTTGATTCATCTGAGAATGAAAGGTGTGGACATTGATAGTTACAAAAACTGATTCCATGAGTTGGCCTTGCTATGTCCTCGATTGGTGGAACCCGAAGAGATCCGAATTGAACAATATATTAAAGGGTTGACCAAGAATATCCGGGGGGACGTGACATCATCTAAACCACTGACCATTGATGATGCTGTTCGAATGGATTACTAACTCATTGGACATATAATTCAGGATAGGGAAGATGAAGCCCGTGTTGGTGAGAAAAGAAAGGGAGACGGTGATCGTGTAGATAGAGGTGATAATAGGAAGAATTTCAATCGCCATCAAAACCAGAGAAAGGGGAATGCAAATGCTCTTACCAACAACACACCGCGCAACGATGATAGATGTCCTAAGTGTGGCAACAAGAGGCATGCTGGCGACTGCTGGAAGTCCCGAAATTGCGGAAAGCTTGGACACAAGGTTGAAAGGTGTAGGAAGGGAACCATTTTCTTCAACTGTAATGAAGAAGGTCATAGGAAATCGGAATGCCCCAAGTTGAAAGCGATTGTACCTGGAAGAAACCCCCAGGGTGATGTCTATCAACTTGGAACAATTGAAGTGAAGAAAGAGGATCCAAATGTCGTTACCGGTACGTTTTTACTCAACAATCATTATGTTGTTGCTTTATTTGATTCGGGTGCTGATAGGAGCTTTGTATCCACTAAATTTAGTGCCCTTATTGACATTGAACCTATTGAGATAAATACCAGTTACGAGGTGGAATTGACTGATGGTAAATTAGTGAAAACTAATAAGCTATTAGAAGGATGCTCTCTAAATCTCTTAAACTATTCCCTTCCGATAGATTTGATGTTGATAGAATTAGGTAGTTTTGATATTATCATTGGTATGGATTGGTTGTCGTTGAATAATGCTACTATTCTATGTGGAGAGAAGAAGGTTAAGATTCCTCTTAGGAATAGAACATTAGTAATTGATGGTAATCGAGGTGAATCCCGTTTGAAAATCGTTTCATGTATTAAAGTCCAAAAGTACATCAGGAACGGTTGTGAGTTATTCTTAGCTCAAGTGACCGGGAATGAGTCTAGGAAGAAACGGTTGGAAGATGTACCTATTATTTGTGAATTTCCTGAGGTATTTCCTAAAGATTTACTCGGACTTCCACCGATAAGGCAAGTTGAGTTTCGAATCGATTTAATTCCTGGTGCTGCACCGGTGGCACGTGCGCCTTACCGATTGGCCCCTTCTGAATTAAAGGAGTTATCTGAGCAACTTAAGGAGTTGTCTGATAAAGGTTTTATTCGACCGAGCTCGTCGCCTTGGCGAGCTCCAGTCTTGTTCGTTAAGAAGAAGGATGGATCTTTCCGTATGTGCATTGACTATAGGGAACTGAATAAGTTGACAATTAAAAATCGATATCCTTTACCTAGGATTGATGATTTGTTTGATCAACTACAAGGATCTAGTGTGTATTCTAAGATAGATTTGCGGTCAGGATATCACCAACTTCGCGTCCGTGAAGAAGATATTCCTATAACTGCATTTAGAACTCGTTATGGAGACTATGAACTTCAAGTAATACCATTTGGGTTAACTAACGCACCTGCGGTTTTCATGGATTTAATGAAACGAGTGTGCAAGCCCTACTTGGATAAATTTGTGATTGTGTTTATTGACGATATTCTAATCTATTCTAAGAATGAAGATGAACATAGAGAACATTTAAGGATTATCTTGAATTTGTTAAAGGTTGAAAGGTTGTATGCTAAGTTTTCGAAATGTGATTTCTGGTTAGATTCTGTGCAATTTCTTGGTCATGTGATTAACAAAGATGGAATTCATGTTGATCCTGCAAAGGTTGAAGCCATTAAGAATTGGTCTGCACCGACAACGCCAACGGAAGTGCGACAGCTCTTAGGATTGGCTGGCTATTATAGGCGATTCATTAAAGAATTTTCTTTAATAATTAAACCCTTGACTAAGCTTACCCAGAAGAATAAACCTTTCGTTTGGGGAAGTGATGAAGATGGAGCATTTCAGACATTGAAGCAAAAATTATGTAGTGCGCCAATTTTATCATTACCCGACGGGAGTGAAGATTTTCTAGTATATTGTGATGCATCTCTTAGAGGCTATGGAGCTGTTTTGATGCAGCGAGAGAAAGTGATAGCTTATGCTTCTAGGAAATTAAGGAAGAATGAGGAGAATTATACTACTCATGATCTTGAGTTAGGAGCTGTAGTCTTTGCTCTTAGGTTGTGGAGACATTATCTGTATGGCACCAAGTGTACGGTATTCACCGATCACAAAAGCTTACAGTATATTCTCGATCAGAAGGAATTGAACATGAGGCAACGAAGATGGATAGAGTTGTTAAGTGATTATGATTGTGATATAAAATATCACCCAGGAAAAGCCAATGTTGTTGCCGATGCATTAAGTAGGAAAGATAGAGAGCCTATCAGAGTACGTTCTCTAGTCTTGACCGTGCATAATAATTTGCCTGAGCAAATAGAAGCTTGTAAGAAGGAAAATTTTGTTAATGAAGGGTTCCGAGGAGAAGGAGATCCTTTAGAGGTTAGAGCTGATGGAGTGAACTGCTTAAGAGGTCGTATGTGGATACCTAAGTTTGGAGGCTTAAGAGACTTGATTATGTTAGAATCCCATAAATCTAAGTATTCCATTCATCCGGGATCTGATAAGATGTACCATGATTTGAAGAAGTTGTACTGGTCGCCGAATATGAAAGCTGATATTGCTATGTATGTTCTTCAATGCTTGACTTGTGCTAGAGTTAAAGCTGAACATCAAAAGCCATCAGGACTACTTCAACAACCAAAGATTCCTGAATGGAAGTGGGAGCAAATTATGATGGACTTTATCACCAAGCTTCCTAGAACATCATCTGGAAACAACTCGATTTGGGTTATTGACGACAGACTGACCAAATCAGCACACTTCATTCCGGTTAAAGAGCAGTTCTCACTGGAGAAGGTGACTCGTATATACCTTGATAATGTTGTATGCAAGCATGGAGTGCCTGTATCGATCATTTCAGACCGAGATCCTAGATTCGCATCGAATTTTTGGAAATCTCTCCAAAGATCTTTGGGAACGAATCTCGACATGAGCACTGCTTATCACCCCCAGACTGATAGGCAGAGTGAAAGGACGATACAAACACTAGAAGATATGTTGAGAGCTTGTGTGTTAGATTTTGGTAAGAATTAGGATAAACATTTGCCGTTAGTAGAGTTTTCGTATAACAATAGTTACCATTCTAGTATTAAGGCTGCACCGTTTGAAGCTTTGTATGGTAGGAAGTGTAGATCTCCTGTATGTTGGAGTGAAGTTGGGGATACCCAGCTCACGGGACCGGAATTGATCCGGGAGACTACGGAGATGATAGTTCAGATTAAGAATAGGTTGTTGACTGCTCGTAGTAGACAGAAAAGTTACGCGGATGTGCGACGGAAGCCGATGGAGTTTAAAGTGGGTGACCGAGTAATGTTGAAAGTATCGCCATGGAAAGGCGTTATAAGATTTGGAAAGCGAGGAAAATTGAATCCCCGTTATATTGGACCCTTTAAGATTTTATCTAGAGTAGGTCCGGTGGCTTACAAACTAGAGTTACCCCCAGAACTTCATGGTGTTCACAACACATTCCATGTATCTAATCTGAAGAAATGTCTAGCAGTGAGTGATGATAAAATTTCGTTGGATAAGGTTCGAATAGATGGAAAGTTTCATTTTATCGAAGAACCCGTAGAGGTTATGGATCGTGAGGTAAAGCAACTGAAACAAAGTCGGATACCTTATGTCAAGATCCGATGGAATTCAAAGCATGGACCGGAATATACTTGGGAACGAGAGGATGAAATGTGGAAGAAATATCCGCACCTCTTCGATTTCAATAAGAAACGGACATCAAAATAAAATGGATCAGGAGGACGTTGATCCCTTTTAGGAGGAAAAGCTGTGACAATCTAACATTTTCAGGTAGTGAATTATTTTCTCGTATAATATTTTGAAACTTATTTTTGTGTTGGTTGATGAACTCACAATTTACAGATTTAAATTTGGGCTTACGTGCATAATTTAGCGTCATTTACGACTAAACCGGAAACCTTAGGATTACGTATTTACGTTTTTGAACTCCGTTTTTGATGAGACAATTTTTATTAGATTCGTTTTGTGTCGTTGATTCATAATTTATAAAAACGTTTTTCGTAAAACGACCCGAGGGCACGCATATCGAGGAAACTAGAATCGAGGAATACCCGTAAATTAGCGGGATGGGACAAAATAATTTATCCCACCCCACTATACAAGGGACGGCCCAAACTAGACACCACATCAAAGATGTGTCATCTTTATAACTCTTAGCTTACAAGTGTAAGCCTAGCCTTACACTTAAGCTACCACTAACCACAAAACCACAAGCTAAACCATTTACCACCATTTCTCTCATGCAAACAACTCTCAAAACTCTCTCAACTCTCTACCATTGCCGTCCCACTCTACCACCATACACCACCATTTGATCTTTTCTAGCCACAAGTTACTTGTTATCTAGCTACATTATGGAGTAACCTTGAAGCCTTGATTGCTTGGTGGCCATTTTAACAACAAAGGAGGTGATTTGCTTGTGTCCTAGGGCTAATTTCTCAACAAACTTTCTTGGTGTTTGATGATCTTGGAGATATATTTGGTGTTCATCAAGTTGTTGTCTTCTATAAACAAGATATACTCTTGGTTGGTAAAGAAGATCATCATTTCCATTTCTCTTGTTATTTTTGTAAAGATCAAATGTATTTTCTTTCTTGTTGTATATGTATATGATGAATATATGATGATAAAAATGTTGTGTGGGGATCAAGTGTTGATAAATATGCTTAAAAAGATTAATAACCATAAGAAACAAGGCTAAAATCATGCTTAATTTGTTGGCTGTATAAAAACAGTAAGTAACCAAAACTTAAACTGATAAATTTGCATGGTGGAATCTATTTACAGTAAGTATAAGATCTCATACACATGTGAGAGTTGGCCATGCAATGGAATCATTAAAATGAGTGAGATATGATCAAAACAAGATGAGTGTGCTAATCTGAATAGTCTGTTTTGTAGGGACTGTTAAGGATAGTTAAACATAAAATGCGCAGTAGCTATAACTAACTTAATTGTAGCACATAATATGGAGTTCATGCCATCCAAAAATGAGCTTCTAATTCATTGTAGAAATCTAGATATGATAAAAATGGAGAAGATGAAACTAAAAATCAGATTTTGAAGAATTAATGTTTAATACTATTATATAAACACTTAAATTATATAGTATAAAATGTGAAATTAAAACCCACTAACTTATTAATTTCATTTATATAAATATGTATAAGGTTAAATAAATGGACAATTTATAAAAATGGTAGTTGAATAATATTTATAAGTTATAAAAACTATAAACATGATTTTTACGACTTTTTTGGCTATTACCGTAAAATTAACGTTTTTCGCCAATTAAAACTTAGAAGATCAAACCCGTCTAATGTAAAGTTTTTAAAAGTCATATACTGATATATAAGTGATGTTGAGTTTTTGCTACCCTTTAGGAAAAGGATGACAAAAGTGGCAAGTATTAAGTGTCGGTTTAGGAAAACCAAGCACTAATGACCAATTAAGTTCGTTCTCAAGGAGGCTAGTGTGTTATGTGTGTAATGATATGGATTAATTTGTGATTATATTTGAAAAAGAAGAATGGAAAGGGGATTAGAAGAGAATGACGGTTATGAAGACGGGTTAAACTAAGTCTAAAAAGGCGTACACGTAAAGTCGTAAAAACCACCAAAATTAAAATTTTAACCTAAAAATTTCTAAAAATTACTAAAAATCCCTAATAATATTCTAAGAGTTTACAAAAAATCAAAACTTGCAAAAACCTTTTAATTAATTATATAATGACTTTTTAATGCTAATTAAAGCCCTAAAAATCAAAATTAATTATTAAAAATCTCTAAACAAGATTTTCAAGTTTGTAAACCTCAAAAATACTCTAATTAAGCTAAAAACTATTTTTCAAAATTTTAAAACCAATTAAAACTATTTTTAAACAATTAAAAACTCCTAAAATCAATTAAATCTTAAATTAATTATAGAAAATAATTAAAAGACCTAGAAAATAATTGGAAAGTTGCAAAAATCCTAATTAAGTATTTAGAACCTAGGAAAAATATAAAAACCTAGAAAATCAGACTTTTAATTTTTAATAATAAAACAATATTAAAATAATATTAAAATAATATTAAAAATCCAAAAATTATAAAAAATTCTAAAAACTTGCAAACTAGCTTAATTTAACCTAAATAACTCAGAAATGAAAGTGAAATTACCTAAATACCCCTATTAGGCCTAGAAAATGGGCCAAACCCAAAACAGTCCCTTATTGGGCTTAATTAAGGCCCAATAAGAAAAAGTGTTCAAATTAAGCCCAAAAATCACAGGTTGACTCAAAATTTAATTTTAAACAACTTTTTCCAAAGGCCTAAAAGCTGAAAATGTGAAATAAGCTAACTTATAATAAGCAGCTTATTCTTAATGGGCTTTTTGGCCCATTAAGCCATAAGCTGTTGCCATAAGCTAAAATTTTACACACAAGCTTCTTTTGACCTAACAAAGACTTCTGCAAAAAGAATTTTCAAATAAGCCCACTTAATAAGCCAGAAACAAGTCACAAACTTATTCACAAAACGACAAAATAGTCGTTTTTATGATCTAGACCACCTCAGAAGCTGATTCAAGTTGCAAAATGTTTCTTTTGACAAAACTAAGCTTAAAAACCAAAGACCTTTCAAATAAGCACACTCAATAAGCTGGAAAATCAAATAAGCACTTATGTTAAAAGTCAAACAAGTTGGTTTTCTAGTAAAAAGTCAAAGTCAAAGTCTCATAAGCTCCAGTTCACTTAAATGGGTCAAATAATGAAGATCTATCACAAAAAATAAGTCGTTGCAAGTCAGATGAAGCTAGAATAGCTTAATGATAAGCTGATGACAAAATTGCACTAGCAGGGGCTAGTTTTGGATGTTGAGCAGTGGAAACTTTTTCCACTGCTTGACTATTTTGACTTTTTGTCTTTAGTGACTTTTTCTTGGATTCAGATTTCACATAGGCACCCAAATGATCTTTGGATCAAAAGGAGTCAATAACAATCAAAATAACACAATCACAAACACCCAATTGATACAGTTTAATCAATCATTCATCAGACATGATACAGACATGACAATAAGCAGTTTAGCACTTAAGAGCAGTTTTAGCACAAATCAGCCAGCCAAATTCAACCAAATGCACACACAAGCTATAATAAACTCCAATAAGCAAGTCTAAACAGGTTTCATGCACTGGTTCAAAGAATTAAGCAAGATTCAAGCAATGAAAGTTACTGATGAACACTAACACATGCAGTTTTCTACTTTTGCTGATGTATTTGACACACAAGCCAATTTCAACACCTCAAATCTTTCAAACAGGTTATATTAACTTTGTTTAAACCACTTTTATCCCTAAGCATGCATACACACTAAGTGTTCCCAAAATCCTAGGTCAAAACAGGCAGAAACAAGGTCTATATAGAAGATTGATTAATTCAAGTGTTCAAACCCAAAAACTTGCAGCAAAACACTCTCAAACAAAGGTATAGCAGATACAAAGCATAAACAACAACTTCCGTTAACACAAAAACAAATTACAAGCATAAACCAGTAGACCCAAACACCCCTTTAACTTTTTCAAATCAAAATTTTCAAAAGCACAATGAGATTTCAGGCCAACCAAGCATCAATTAACACTCAAACAAGTATAATAAACAGATTCAAGCAAGAACAAGCCACAAAATTCACAAGAACAACAGTTTCATACAAATATCACCAAAAATCACAATTTAAGCAGATTTGGAGATTAAGTATGCAAACCTCATGGATGTACATCCACACCCACGAATTTTGAGCTTATGTGCTAGCAAGAACAAGCACAAGCTTCCACAATAAGCCTGCTAAGATTGAACAAGGGTTAAGCACAATATCATAAAAATCAGAAACTTTGAAAAACTTGATTAATGCAAACTTGTTACCCCACACTTGATTATCCCCAAGTTATAAGCCTCACCACACCTTAACCAACTCAGTTAGGATGTTATGATCAGCCCTATAGCCCAAGAATTCCAAGATTGGAACAAGACTTAGCAAAATATCAAGAAAATGAGGAAATATGCAAACTTTTGCACACTCCTCTTTGAAAAACAGGTTTTGAACTTTAAGAACTACAAAGCATATAACAAATGAAAGCAATAAACAAGATTGGCCAATGAATTTTCTTCAAGATTTCAAACTCAATTTCATTAACTTAGAAATAGGATTTACAGAAACTTGAACCAAGGAAAAATCAAGAGCAAAGCTAAATTGTAAGGGTCCTATGCCTTATATAGGCTTACAAGTGACTAAGGAACAGCTAATAACTAAAAACCCTAATGGTTGAAGTCCCAAATATGCCCTTGTAGGATTTGAAAACCTTGGACTCATGTGATGTTTTCTTGGACGTTTGCATGAGTTGGCAGGGGTGAATTTTGATCAATGGCTCATAATAAGCTTAAGTTTGAAGCAAGGATGTGGGGCGTTGGATGGCTGTCCTGTTTTGTCATCTTCTCCAAGAGTGTGAAAAGCAGGGTAAAACATGTGACTAAGGAGTGATGTGGCAAGCTTTTTGTGAGTTGGGTTGTAATTAGGGAGACCCTAATCACAGTTCTGGAGGTTATTGGGTGCTAATTACAAACGGATTAAGAAAACCCAAATTTGTTCATATGATGAATAGTGCATGTTTTGATCCTGATTAAGGTTTGAATGGGGTGTTTAGCGCGTGTTTTTGTAACTAATATTAATTAGTTATAAACCGGTTAAGTGGAAAGCTGAGGTGGAGCAATGGTGTGTGGTGATTGGTGGAAAAGATTGAGTGGGACACGTGTAGAGTGTTGGTTGGTCTAGGTAAGTTTGGTGTCTGGCCAGTTTAAACCCCTTGTTTTTGTTATTCTTTCCACTTTGTATAAAACCTGCCAAAACTCACATTCCTTTGTATTTAAACTTTCACTTTTCACACTTTTGCCCCAAATACTTTTCCAAAGTATTTTCAGGGGTATTTCTTGCCATTTTTGAATTCTTCAAGGGCTGAATTGGCATTTTGATGATGAATAATGGTCTTGACTTGTATAATGAGCATTTTGGAGGACTGAAACTGCCAAGTCATGTTTGATGAGGGACCATTTTTGCCAAATGTTGAAAGTTGAGGGTCCTTTGTGTAATTTTGAGATTTTCAAAGGACCAAACTTGTCATTTCTTGTACTTTGAAGGACTTCATGGTGTATTTGACTTTGTGGATAATATTGGTTGACAATTTAGCTTTGTTGAGGGGCTAAACTTGCCAATTCTTCAAAGTTAAGGGTCCTTTTTGTAATTTTGACAAACTTTAGGCACCAAACTTGTAATTATGAGGATACAAGGGTATAAAGTGTCAATTCTTCATAATTGGAGGACCCTTCTTCATAATTCTTCAAATCTTCAAGGGTTGATCTTGGGAAAGTCTTCATTAGGGCTTGGTTCATTGTGCGGCTTCGTTTCCCGTGTTCGTTTTTGCATGATTCTTGTGATCTTTTGTTATTTTCTCAATATCCGTACCTAAAATACACAAGCAACAAACACAAGCATATATTTGGGTATTTTGATGATATTTAATGCATTTTAAGCCCTATTTGGAAGATGAGACTATGTATAAAAGTAGTCTCATCACTCCCCCATACTAAACCATTGTCGTGCCCTCACGCAATGCTAGAATAAAGTATCAAAGCATCTCCAAAATTCATTTTATTCACTTTATTGAACGATAAACTAGCTACACTACTACTATTACTACTACTTGTGTTATAGACATAATGTATGATTTTCATCGCAAAATGGGACGTTTAGGTTCATAGAATAAGAACACGTGAATGCTTCGTTAGAAATAATTTCATCGTCTCGATTTTCACCCCAATTCCATGCTAAGCGTGCAACGAGATCATTGTCATTATAAGTTAGTAATGCTAACACTACTCATATGCCCTAATCACGTACTTATCCTCCCATTATTCCTAAGTTGTATCTCTTATATTTTATTTTGTCTTGAATGTTTCACGAGGATACATTGTTTGACTTATGCGATAATAGAGATTTAGGTCTAAAAATAGAGTCCTAACGGTGTAACTAAGACCATCAAATTAATAACCCCTCCTAATAGACGACGATGTTAAAAAATTAAGTTGACAAGAAGAATCGATAAACACGGTTTTATAACGGTTTTGAACATGAGACTTATTACCAAGACTTTTATACGCCCCCTAACGGAAGGGCCTTATTATCTTTGGTTTACCTCCATCTTTTATTCAACTTCGCCATGAAGCTTTTATTATGACTTCGGTCTTGCCTTGCCTTTTATTATCCGCCTCATCGGTGGTTTTATTAGCCAAAGACGTATATCCTCACGCTAAGGCGAATTTTGGATCTTTAAAGCTTCGAAGATTAAGGCTTGATTCACTTTCAATTTTTGCATAGATTTTAGGCCTTGTGGGGCTTCAAATTGTTTGCTAGATTTAGGTGAGCACTTGAAATCTTATTATTGGGTGAAGCTTTCGATTATTCGGGTGCCAATACTTCAAAACCGTGACGCTGGCGATACCTTAATGTCTTCCCAATTTAATTACACGGAAGCTACTAGAAAAGACTAGAAACCTAACAATCCCAACTAAACCGCTAAGTCAATATTTATTAAGCTAAAAATATTTACATGCGAAGGGAGAATAAGCAAACAACGAGAACACATGAGTTTTTGAAAGAATACGAGTACCCTACGTTTAGCATAGTAACTTATAATTAACTCTATCATTTCTCGTCCTCATTTAAGAGACTTAGCCTAATGTGTAGTTAAGGAATCCAAGCTAAGTGCTCAACACGCACGGTCGAGTCAAAAATTACTCTTATTCTCGCCATCAGAAAATCTACATTCGTGTCTTCAAACACTTATAAAACATGAGAAAAATTTAAAATTTGGCCATTTTAGCCTTATTTTGCAACAAAAATGATAAACAAAACGATAAACTTTGGAAAGCGTGAAGGTTTGGCAAGGCAAGTATCTATTCACCCCCCCATACTAAAGTTAAACATTGTCCTCAATGTTTCGAGTCTAGGGGTGCAAACACCCCCATACTAGAGACGTAGTCGAATGCCTAATCTAGCATGGAAAGGGTGTAACCAATAAGTAATAGCCGTTTATGAAGTGTGCTAAAAACCTAAGGTTAGAACATCAAAGGATATATCATGGATATTGAGAAATGTCTCCAAAGCAAACGATCGAGTGCTCCCATAAAACGAACACGAGAGGCTTTAATTGTGAAGATCATGATCTAAAAACCACATATCACAAACAACCACGGAACAAAGGTTGGAAGGGCACAAATCCCCACACGTAAGCTACATTAGAAAGCGATAATATGTACATAGGATAAGCATGGGACTCCCCCACGAGGCTCCTCATTTTTGATTACCGAGTCATGAGCTCGACTCGATCCCCTCAATACTAATTATCATTGGGGAAGGTGACTTGGTCGAGGTAGTTCAAGGATGGAACTTCCCCGCCAAAGTAGTGCTTCAACCTATGTCCATTCACCTTGAAGTTAGGACCATCATCTTGAGCTAGCTCGATGGTCCCATACGGAAATACTTGAGTCACGGTGAATGGACCGGACCAACGGGATTTCAATTTACCGGAAAAAATTTTCAATCTTGAATTAAAAAGCAAAACTTGATCCCCAATGTTAAAAACCCGGTTTTTAATTTTAGAATCATGCAACTTTTTAGTTTTCTCTTTATAAATCAATGAATTTTCATAAGCAATATCCCTCAATTCATCCAATTCATTTAATTGCATTTTCTGGTGTTTTCCCGCGGTCTCCATATCATCATTACAATGCTTTAGGGCCCAATAAGCCTTGTGTTCTAACTCGATAGGCAAATGACAATTCTTTCCATACACAAGCTTATAGGGAGTGCACCCAATGGGCGTCTTATGAGCGGTCCTAAAGGCCCATAAAGCATCGTCCAACTTATCCAACCAAGATTGTCGGTTATCTCCTACGGATCTCTCTAAGATCCTCTTCAAAGCTCGGTTTGAAACCTCGACTTGCCCACTCGTTTGTGGGTGATAAGCCGTAGAAAGACGATGTGTAACCCCATATTTCCTTAAGACTCTTTCGAATTGGTCATTACAAAAATGGGTTCCACGATCGCTTATGATCGCACGAGGGGTTCCAAACCGAGCAAACAAGCTTTTCAAGAACTTAACTACCACACGAGCATCATTAGTGGGCAAGGCCTTCGCCTCCACCCACTTAGATAGGTAGTCAACCGCAACAAGGATGTACTTATTACCACGAGATTATTGGAACGGCCCCATAAAGTCTATACCCCAAACGTCAAAGATCTCACATACTTGAATGATATTTTGTGGCATTTCATCTTTTTATGAGGCTTTTCCTTGTCGTTGGCATGCATCACACGACTTCACAAGAACTTGTGCATCTCGGTAAATAGTAGGCCAAAAGAAGCCGGCATCAAACACCTTCTTAGCCGTGAGATTAGCACTGTGGTGACCACCCGTGGGTACCTCATGGCAAGCTCTAAGGATGTTAAAAGCTTCGGTGCCAAAAACACAACGTCGGATGATTTTATCCGCACAAGTTCGAAACAAGTAAGGGTCGTTCCAAAAGTAGAACTTGACGTCACGAAAGAATTTTCGTTTTTCTTGAGTCGTCATACCCTTAACGATGAAGTTACCCGCATGGTAATTTGCAAAATCCACAAACCATGGGGTAGAAAGATCAAGCTTAGAATTCACTACACCAAGTGTCTCGAGCGGAAATGTTTCGGTGATTTCCTTAGGCTCATAAACACTTTGGTGAGGATCTTCCAAACGAGAGAGATGATCGGCCGCTAGATTCTCGGCTCCTTTTTTTTGTCAACGATGGTGTGATCAAATTCTTGAAGGAGGAGAATCCAACGAAGTAATCTCGGCTTAGCATCTTGCTTTGCCATGAGATACTCCGAATGGTCCGTATACACTATGCATTTCGTCAAGACGAGATAAGGTCGGAATTTCTCAAATGCATACACCACGGCAAGGAACTCCTTTTCCGTTGTAGTGTATTTAAGTTGAGCCTCGGTCATCGTCTTGCTAGCATAGTGAATAGGCAAGAAGTGCTTATCATGACGTTGCCCCAAAACGGCCCCTATAGCGTAATCACTAGCATCACACATTAGCTCAAAGGGGAGGTTCCAATTTGGAGCAACAAGAATGGGAGCTTCGGTAAGTTTCCTCTTAAGGATCTCAAAGGCTCGTACACAATCTTCGTCAAAGACAAAACGTGCCTCTTTTTCAAGAAGATGTGTAATGGGTCGAGAAATCTTTGAAAAGTCCTTGATGAATCGACGATAAAAGCCCGCGTGGCCTAGGAAACTCCTAACTCCCTTGACGGTTTTGGGATGAGGTAATTTGACGATGACGTCTACCTTAGCTTGATCTACCTCAATCCCCGCTTTCGAGACCTTGTGCCCTAAGACGATTCCACTCTTAACCATAAAATGACATTTTTCCCAATTGAGCACAAGGTTGGTTTCCTCACAACGTTTTAACATTCTCTCAAGGTTCGACAAACACGAAGTGAAAGAATCACCAAACACGGAAAAGTCATCCATGAAGACTTCCATCGTCTTCTCGATCATATCATGAAAAATAGCCATCATGCATCGTTGAAAAGTTCCCGGTGCATTACAAAGTCCGAATGGCATTCTATGATAGGCAAACGTTCCATATGGACATGTAAACGTAGTTTTTTCTTGATCACGAGGATCGATGAGAATTTGGAAGTAACCGGAAAAACCATCTAAAAAGCAATAGAAATCGTTTCCCGCAAGACGCTCCAACATTTGGTCCATGAAGGGCAAGGGAAAATGGTCTTTTCGAGTGGCTTCATTCAACTTTCGATAGTCAATGCACACTCTCCATCCGGTCACGAGTCTAGTGGGAATCAACTCGTTGGCATCGTTTGGCACAACGGTCATCCCTCCCTTTTTAGGGACACAATGGATAGGACTCACCCAAGGGCTATCGGAAATAGGGTAAATCATTCCTGCGTCAAGGAGTTTAAGGACCTCCTTTTTGATGACGTCGTGAATTTTGGGGTTCACCCTCCTTTGACTTTGGATTGTTGGCTTGAAATCTTCCTCCATTAAGATTTTGTGGGTACAAAACTTGGGATCGATCCCCTTAATGTCGGATAACTTCCACGCAATCGCCCCTTTGTGATCATTTAGAACATCGACAAGTGCGGTTTTTTCATCATTCGAAAGATCCTTCGTAATAATAACCGGCAACTTGTCGTCCTCCTCCAAATAGACATATTCGAGGTGAGGAGGTAAATCTTTCAACTCGAGGATAGGTGGTTCCTCAAGTGAAGATTTGGGCTCGATACTCATAACCTCCTCGGGTGGAGGAAATGGGAAATCGTTGAGAAAATCCTTGATAATCGAGAAGTCCTCATCGTTGTCGAGGTCTTCGTCACAAGTACGTGGAACATTGCATTCTTCCAACGTAAAACCACCACCTTCAAAAGGAGTGAAGGTTGGTGTCGAATTATCAAGAATTGGATCCAACATAGTGGGATTGCCACTAGTTTCTTCATCACCAAAACCTAGAACTTCTTGTGAAAATTCCTCGCAAACCACGTCAATCATATCAACGAGGTTTATGGTTGCAACGGAATAAACATGAGAAATTTGAGAGTTTTGAGTTGCGTTTATAACAAGTTCCTCGTCGTTGAAACGTAAGGTGATCTTTCTAGCATGCACATCGATCAAAGCCATAGACGTATCTAAAAACGAACGACCTAAAATGAGAGGAACTTGAGGATCCGTGGGGATATCAACAACAATGAAGTCTACGGGATAGTAGAACTTCCCCACTTTCACAAAAACGTCTTCCGCCAAACCACATGCGGGAATTGTGGAATGGTCGGCCAACTCGATAGACATTAGTGAAGGAGTAAGATTGGGAAGATTGAGCGACTTGAAGATTGCAAGTGGCATCAAGTTAATGCTAGCACCAAGATCGTCCAAGGCGAAGCATTCTTCCATGTCTTGGATTGCACAAGGGATCAAAAATTTACCGGGATCACCGACTTTTTGAGGTATGCGATTAAGATAAATCGACGAACAACTAGACAATTGGTGCAATTTCTCCTTGTTGTTCAACATACTCTTAAAGTTAGCGGCAAATCGAGGCATCATGACCAAAGCGTCAGCGAAACTCACATTAAGGTGCAAATCACGAAACATTTTCATAAAAAGCTCAAATTGGTAATTGTCGCGCTCTTGACGTTTCTCCTTCCTAAGTCTCGATGGATAGGGCAAAGGTGGTGTGGGTTGAGGCATGGTAGGCATAGCCTTTGGAATCTCGGGTTCCAATGATGGTAATGGGTCAACCGTAGGTGTGGTATGAGCGGTACTTCGTGGGATTGGGACATGCTCCTTTTGGACCACCACCTCGGGTTCTTCCTCAATTGCTTCCTCCGTAGGAGCAATTGGTTGAGGAATCGGCTCCTTAAGTGTCTTACCACTACGTGTGGTAATCACTTTCATCTCACCCTTAGGGTTGGATATGGTGTTACTAGGAAGACGACTTGACGACGGTTTACACATTATTGCCTCAAACATAGACGAGACTTTATCTTCAAAATTAGATTGCCTCAATACGGCTTCGGTTTGCCTTTTCTCGGCCTTAAGCATCTCTTGTTTAATCTCATGTTGCCCTTGTTCCATTTTTTGTTGGTTTTGTTGCAACCTAGTGACATTTCCTTCCATCTTGTTGGTGTGGATTTTAAGTTCATTAGCTAACTCATTTTTCAACTCTTTCTTCAAGTCGTTTTTAAACTCGGATCTTAGGCTAATGATTTCTCTTTGAATATTGTCGAACCTAGCATCATTCCCACTAGCATATTCAACAAACTCACTTGGAAGATCTTTCAATGTTTGCAAACTTTTGTTGTTATTTTGAAAATCATTTTTGTTTGAAACTTGATTATTAGCCCCTTGATTCCCATAGTTTCCCTTGTTGTAATTGTTCTTAAAACCAACTTGATTGTTGCGATAGTTGTTAGCATTTTGATTTGTTCCAAAACCCGGTGGATTCATTTGATTAGAGCGGGAAACTTGACCGTTTTGGTTGTAATTTCCCGTGGCCGCGAAGGCACTCGAAGTGTTACCACCGTTGGTAATGCACTCGAAGAAATCATGACCTCCACCACAATACATGCAAGAAACCTCAACCGCTTTAGCCATAGCGGGAGCACTTGGTTCACCAACTTTAAACTCAATCAAAAGTCCTTTCAACTTATCAAAAATCTTGTTTTCCAAGTTTGCCTCAATTTGGCAAGCATCGATGGTATTAGACAAAGTAGGTGAAGCCGAAGACGAAGCCTTACGAACACTAGATGTGCTACGAGGACTATACACCTTAGATCTATTTTCAATTATCACCAAAGCTTCCTCAACCGTTTTACACAAAAAATTACCACCCGCGGCGGCATTCAAATAATCCCTTTCATGATCATTAAGTCCATTGTAAAACGTGTCAATTTGATGCAAATCGGAAAAACCGTGATGAGGACATTCATGTAACATTTCCTTAAGCCTAGTCCAAGCCATTGAAAAACTTTCATTAAATTCTTGTGAAAACTTTGAAATCTCGTTTTTCAAGTGCGTAGTCTTAGAGGGCGGAAAAAATTGGTTCACAAACTTAGACACGAGATCCTTCCACGTCAATATAGAATTGGGTGGCTCTTTCTCTAACCAAATTTTAGCGGGCCCCGCTAAGGAATACGGAAAAAGCATCATCTTAATTGAGTCGTTAGAGACATCCTTAAACTTGCAAGTAGCGGTAAGACGATTGAATTGGCGGATATGGTTGTGTGGATTGTCCTTCTCATCACCATGGAATTTGTTGTTTTGAATCATGGACAACAAACCCGTTTTCACCTCAAAATTCTCCGCAAGGATTGCGGGAATCACAATAGCCTCTCCATAACCCTCGGTGGGTGCTTGAAGTAACTCCATCATAGTTCGATTCGCCATGGTTGGTGCTTCTCTTACAATGGGTTCTTCATTAGGAGACTCCTCACTAGAATTTTTGGGAGTGGGAGTTTTGTTCTTTCGTTTACGTGCACGTCTTGCTTGATTTCGAGTTAGCATAAACGTCACGTACAACGAGGGGATGAGCAAAGAAGATTCTTTTTGGTGTTTTGTATTTTTTCAATTTTTTGTGGTTTTTGATTGTATTAACCTTTTTGGAGTTTGGTGAAATGTATTAAGTAGACAAAAATCTACAAATCTCCTCCTTAATCAAATCTCTTGATTAACGAAGCCTCAAGGAATGAAAATGATCACGCGGGGTGAACGCCTTCGATGACTTTAGAACGATGGTGGAACACCAAATCGTTCAAGAGGGTTTAATCAATAGAAACCAAGAAAATATATATGATACTTAGTAATACTTTGGGTGGCAAAACCCTCGATTCACTCTCACAATCAAATACTCACAAGCAAGCGGGGAAACGAGGCGGCGCGAAGCACTTAAGAGCCTTTTTCCTTAGGATATATTTTATAATATCCGCCCTATACCCACCTTATAGTTTGTATTTTCAAGATTAAGCTTCACGAAAGTATTTATCTATTTTTGCCTTTTTCTTTGGTTTGAGATTCGAATACAATGATTGGGAATGACCTCCCAAGTCAAGGTTGTGATTTCTCACGTATTTGGAGTACTTGTGTATTTATTGTTCTACGTATACAATATAGTAATAATATTCACACAAAAACCGAAAAACGATAATACGTATTAGTAGAGTGCTACTAATACAAATACTAATTATGGTTAGTATAAAAACAATAATGCCAAATCAAAACACAACACGCCTCCCCGGCAGCGGCGCCAAAATTGATGTTGAGTTTTCGCTACCCTTTAGGAAAAGGATGACAAAAGTGGCAAGTATTAAGTGTCGGTTTAGGAAAACCAAGCACTAATGACCAATTAAGTTCGTTCTCAAGGAGGCTAGTGTGTTATGTGTGTAATGATATGGATTAATTTGTGATTATATTTGAAAAAGAAGAATGGAAAGGGGATTAGAAGAGAATGATGGTTATGAAGACGGGTTAAACTAAGTCTAAAAAGGCGTACACGTAAAGTCGTAAAAACCACCAAAATTAAAATTTTAACCTAAAAATTTCTAAAAATTACTAAAAATCCCTAATAATATTCTAAGAGTTTACAAAAAATCAAAACTTGCAAAAACCTTTTAATTAATTATATAATGACTTTTTAATGCTAATTAAAGCCCTAAAAATCAAAATTAATTATTAAAAAGCTCTAAACAAGATTTTCAAGTTTGTAAACCTCAAAAATACTCTAATTAAGCTAAAAACTATTTTTCAAAATTTTAAAACCAATTAAAACTATTTTTAAACAATTAAAAACTCCTAAAATCAATTAAATCTTAAATTAATTATAGAAAATAATTAAAAGACCTAGAAAATAATTGGAAAGTTGCAAAAATCCTAATTAAGTATTTAGAACCTAGGAAAAATATAAAACCTAGAAAATCAAACTTTTAATTTTTAATAATAAAATAATATTAAAATAATATTAAAATAATATTAAAAATCCAAAAATTATAAAAAATTCTAAAAACTTGCAAACTAGCTTAATTTAACCTAAATAACTCAGAAATGAAAGTGAAATTACCTAAATACCCCTATTGGGCCTAGAAAATGGGCCAAACCCAAAACAGTCCCTTATTGGGCTTAATTAAGGCCCAATAAGAAAAAATGTTCAAAATAAGCCCAAAAAGCACAGGTTGACTCAAAATTTGATTTTAAACAACTTTTTCCAAAGGCCCAAAAGCTGAATATGTGAAATAAGCTAACTTATAATAAGCAGCTTATTCTTAATGGGCTTTTTGGCCCATTAAGCCATAAGCTGTTGCCATAAGCTAAAATTTTACACACAAGCTTCTTTTGACCTAACAAAGACTTCTGCAAAAAGAATTTTCAAATAAGCCCACTTAATAAGCCAGAAACAAGTCACAAACTTATTCACAAAACGACAAAATAGTCGTTTTTATGATCTAGACCACCTCAGAAGCTGATTCAAGTTGCAAAATGTTTCTTTTGACAAAACTAAGCTTAAAAACCAAAGACCTTTCAAATAAGCACACTCAATAAGCTGGAAAATCAAATAAGCACTTATGTTAAAAGTCAAACAAGTTGGTTTTCTAGTAAAAAGTCAAAGTCAAAGTCTCATAAGCTCCAGTTCACTTAAATGGGTCAAATAATGAAGATCTATCACAAAAAAAAAGTTGTTGCAAGTCAGAATAAGCTAGAATAGCTTAATGATAAGCTGATGACAAAATTGCACTAGCAGGGCTAGTTTTGGATGTTGAGCAGTGGAAACTTTTTCCACTGCTTGACTATTTTGACTTTTTGTCTTTAGTGACTTTTTCTTGGATTCAGATTTCACAGAGGCACCCAAATGATCTTTGGATCAAAAGGAGTCAATAACAATCAAAATAACACAATCACAAACACCCAATTGATACAGTTTAATCAATCATTCATCAGACATGATACAGACATGACAATAAGCAGTTTAGCACTTAAGAGCAGTTTTAGCACAAATCAGCCAGCCAAATTCAACCAAATTCACACACAAGCTATAATAAACTCCAATAAGCAAGTCTAAACAGGTTTCATGCACTGGTTCAAAGAATTAAGCAAGATTCAAGCAATGAAAGTTACTGATGAACACTAACACATGCAGTTTTCTACTTTTGCTGATGTATTTGACACACAAGCCAATTTCAACACCTCAAATCTTTCAAACAGGTTATATTAACTTTGTTTAAACCACTTTTATCCCTAAGCATGCATACACACTAAGTGTTCCCAAAATCCTAGGTCAAAACAGGCAGAAACAAGGTCTATATAGAAGATTGATTAATTCAAGTGTTCAAACCCAAAAACTTGCAGCAAAACACTCTCAAACAATTTAAGCAGATTTGGAGATTAAGTATGCAAACCTCATGGATGTACATACACACCCACGAATTTTGAGCTTATGTGCTAGCAAGAACAAGCACAAGCTTCCACAATAAGCCTGCTAAGATTGAACAAGGGTTAAGCACAATATCATAAAAATCAGAAACTTTGAAAAACTTGATTAATGCAAACTTGTTACCCCACACTTGATTATCCCCAAGTTATAAGCCTCACCACACCTTAACCAACTCAGTTAGGATGCTATGATCAGACCTATAGCCCAAGAATTCCAAGATTGGAACAAGACTTAGCAAAATATCAAGAAAATGAGGAAATATGCAAACTTTTGCACACTCCTCTTTGAAAAACAGGTTTTGAACTTTAAGAACTACAAAGCATATAACAAATGAAAGCAGTAAACAAGATTGGCCAATGACTTTTCTTCAAGATTTCAAACTCAATTTCATTAACTTAGAAATAGGATTTACAGAAACTTGAACCAAGGAAAAATCAAGAGCAAAGCTAAATTGTAAGGGTCCTATGCCTTATATAGGCTTACAAGTGACTAAGGAACAGCTAATAACTAAAAACCCTAATGGTTGAAGTCCCAAATATGCCCTTGTAGGATTTGAAAACCTTGGACTCATGTGATGTTTTCTTAGACGTTTGTATGAGTTGGCAGGGGTGAAATTTGATCAATGGCTCATAATAAGCTTAAGTTTGAAGCAAGGATGTGGGGCGTTGGATGGCTGTCCTGTTTTGTCATCTTCTCCAAGAGTGTGAAAAGCAGGGTAAAACATGTGACTAAGGAGTGATGTGGCAAGCTTTTTGTGAGTTGGGTTGTAAATAGGGAGACCCTAATCACAATTCTGGAGGTTATTGGGTGCTAATTACAAACGGATTAAGAAAACCAAAATTTGTTCATATGATGAATAGTGCATGTTTTGATCCTGATTAAGGTTTGAATGGGGTGTTTAGCGCGTGTTTTTGTAACTAATATTAATTAGTTATAAACCGGTTAAGTGGAAAGCTGAGGTGGAGCAATGGTGTGTGGTGATTGGTGGAAAAGATTGAGTGGGACACGTGTAGAGTGTTGGTTGGTCTAGGTAAGTTTGGTGTCTGGACAGTTTAAACCCCTTGTTTTTGTTATTCTTTCCACTTTGTATAAAACCTGCCAAAACTCACATTCCTTTGTATTTAAACTTTCACTTTTCACACTTTTGCCCCAAATACTTTTCCAAAGTATTTTCAGGGGTATTTCTTGCCATTTTTGAATTCTTCAAGGGCTGAATTGGCATTTTGATGATGAATAATGGTCTTGACTTGTATAATGAGCATTTTGGAGGACTGAAACTGCCAAGTCATGTTTGATGAGGGACCATTTTTGCCAAATGTTGAAAGTTGAGGGTCCTTTGTGTAATTTTGAGATTTTCAAAGGACCAAACTTGTCATTTCTTGTACTTTGAAGGACTTCATGATGTATTTGACTTTGTGGATAATATTGGTTGACAATTTAGCTTTGTTGAGGGGCTAAACTTTCCAATTCTTCAAAGTTAAGGGTCCTTTTTGTAATTTTGACAAACTTTAGGGACCAAACTTGTAATTATGAGGATACAAGGGTATAAAGTGTCAATTCTTCATAATTGGAGGACCCTTCTTCATAATTCTTCAAATCTTCAAGGGTTGATCTTGGGAAAGTCTTCATTAGGGCTTGGTTCATTGTGCGGCTTCGTTTCCCGTGTTCGTTTTTGCATGATTCTTGTGATCTTTTGTTATTTTCTCAATATCCGTACCTAAAATACACAAGCAACAAACACAAGCATATATTTGGGTATTTTGATGATACTTAATGCATTTTAAGCCCTATTTGGAAGATGAGACTATGTATAAAAGCAGTCTCATCAATAAGTATCTAATACAAGTAAAAACCGATAAAACCCGAACTATAGGACATACGGACGTTAACGAGCTAAGTTAGCATATTGGACTAATAATTGGACTAAATAAGTTAAACACTTATAAAAAGTACTTATTGGGCTTAACCCATTTGGGCCCAACATGTAAAGTATAAATACTAATAATACAAGTATAAAATGGATTAATACAAGTTAAAGAACTTATAATAAGCTTATTGGACTTAAAACATGTAAATAGGTAAAACTAGTAAACTAGTAAAAAGTTACCAATACATAAACACTAAAATGAGTAAACAAGGATATATAAACCCACTTAATCATCATCATATGTACAAAATCATCATATGTATATTGTTATTTTGATAAAGTCATTGGACAAAAGTCTAAGACCGATTATTATTTATATAGGTTTCCGTGACCGAAGCACGCCCGTAGCCGATAATCCACCTTTCATTATCAACGTGAGTTCATAGCCTCACACTCTTTTAAATATTTTATAAAATTATTTGTAAACCCGCGAGGGAGATAACATGCTAGTTTTTGATAAAATAGAACACAAGTAGTCCCGATGGTATGCTTAATGATATGGACCCGAATGATGCTATGACCCTATAAACGAGATAAAAAGGATTATTAGTAGTTAGGTTATGTCACTTAAAGTCCCATTAGCATGAATTGTGAACTACCGGGATTTGGTAGACGCTTATGCATATGATAGTACTATTTGGGGACGATCACCCCAGTTCGCGCCTTGACGGTTGATCCCCGTCGTACCACATTGATTGGTAAGCGAATTTATGTATGAGAAGATTTACATAGCGTGATTTTTGTGACGACACGCTACTTAGATGGGAAAATTGTTTGTCGGGTTCGCGGCCCGTTGTTTTGATCGTAAGGTAACAATGTCATGCGGCTAATAATAATCCAAATGAATCTAATGTGATCCTATAACGATATGAATAACGATAATAATATTACCTATAATGGTAATATTGAGGCTACGGTCTTATGGACGGTTTTAAGATGTATGCTTGATTTATATATTGCCTGACTAGCAATACGAGGACTTACTTCTGATATTATACTTGTGTTCTGATTTTAACGATTGTTTTATATAACGGTTTTATTAAACTCTATGAATTCACTCGACATTCGCTGATATGATTTTTGCATGTTTTTATCTCAGGTGCTTGAAGGTAATCCGGATGGAGATCGACTCTGATGGCCCACATAATAATAAAAATGTTCATTCGATCTATGTTTTGTAAACTTAATGACCTGTATAATTTGGGACGTGTTGTACACTTTAAAACTTTTTATCGAATGAATGTATGTTGAACCTTGTACAACCATTTTTATGTGTTGTCTATGATTGGAGTTATTGTGCTATCCCGTAACACTCTAAAAGACCCTTCCGCTGTACCGATACGAAAATTGAGAGTGTTACACAAAAGGTATGTGCAAATGACTTACACCGATTTTAAGTACTTTATCTCCAGCTGAATTCATATATATATTTCCCTAGAAAGTAGTAACAAGGTTATTTGCATAATTTTATTTTTTCTTTCTTTAAACATGTTGGACACCACAATTTCATGACCAGTTAAACAAGAAAGTAGTTTTAAGATTATGGCTAAATCCTTCTCCAAGAGGTGGCAAGATGGAGAAATTACTAACTTCCAGTACCCGATGCATCTGATCAACACACTTGCAGGTCGTGGATACAATGATCTTACACAGTATCCAGTCATCCATTGGTCTGTCAAACAGAATAGGGAGAAGATCAGTTCAAGAAAAGGTTGGGTTTGTTCACTTGCCTTTCATATCGATGATTCGCAAGCTTCGTTACCTACTGTGTCGTTCCCTGTTTTTGTTAAAGAATAAAAAGGCGAAATAAGATCTTTTTTTTATACGAGAATTAGTACTGAGAAACCCTAAATTAAGATTGTTTTGGATAATAGATATAGTGCCGAATCGGATGTAGTAGAAAAAGGCGAAGATGAGTTCGGATGACAGGATTAGTGCTGAATTAAGTGTAGTGGAGAAAAGTGAAAATGATGTTACGGATCCGAGCATTAGTTCAGATTTGAATGTATCAGAAGTTAAAGAATAGATTAAGCTAGACGCGTTTGTTACAAATTCTGAAGTTCAAAGTAAGGAGGATTTGAATAATTTGAATGATTCGATAGATTTAAGATATGAATAGATTGAGAAACGAATAGACCAGAAGATAAAGTTATGTCGGGAAGAAGTGGAGTTAGTGTCGGTGAAGCGTAAAGAGTTTACAAAAAATAGAAGGAAAGTGTTCGAGGAGTTGAGCATTGTAGTTCGAAGTATAAGGAAATGAAGGAGTTAAGGAAGCAGTTGAGACTGAGGATTTTGAGACAGCAGAATAGGTTAGTGATGGACGTGTGTTGGCTGAGAGGGATATGGAGAGATTATTTGTTATGGTGAGGGAAGTTGAAACGGAATGTGACGTGGTTGAGGTGAAGATGAAGGAGGCCTTTAGAGATGCAAGTTGTTGCTAAAGAGGAATGTGCCGGTTTGATAGAAAGCTTTGCGGTAGTGAGTTTGCTATCTTTTTCTAATACAAATTTGTTTGTTTACATGTTGATCTTGAGTTGTTTGTTATAATTGTGCACTCTTTCATTTGGGGTTCATCGCTTCATACATCAAAGATTACTTAAGTGGCTCCATAGTGATAGTAGTTTCACAGAATTTAAATTAGATACCTGGCCACACTAGGAAAGTAGTTTTAGTTTAGAAAAACCAGGATACAAAAAACTAATATGTTTCTCTTAAACGTCTATTTAAGTTGAACTATAGATGGCTTTACATACATTATGCCTCATATATTCTTACTGTCTTTAGTATAGGGAGATATTTTCATTGTCTGCTTCTATTCTACTTTTCTTTGCTTATTAATGTTAAAGATAAATACTTGCATGTTGCACTTATGTACTATGATTTAGATGAGACAGTGCCGTCCTTGGAGTCACAAACGATAAAACACATGATCGAAGATGATAGTGCTGACAGCGTCCCTCTCCCAATGTCACTGGCAAAATCTTATCAAAGATCGTCGAGTATTGTAAGAAACATGTTGAGGCACCAAAAAATGATGAGAAGCATACTAAAGACGATCTTAAAGCATTCGATGCTGACTTTGTGAATTTTGATCAGGGCACTCTCTTTGATATTTTTTTTGTACGTTCTCCTCTATATATTAATCGTTTTTTATTTCAGTTTATGTTCGGTAATACTTATAGTTTGTCAAGTGTTTAGTTATGTAGTATTGTTTACAACCATTAGTTTTTTTTAACAGAGTTTACAACCATCAGTTGCTAAATAAATTTTCTATTATATGTTTTCAGGCAGCAAACTATCTCAACATCAAGAATCTATTGGATCTTACATGCCAGACTTATTGGTTGTTGAGTAGATTTAGCTTAAAATGGACATGTATTTTTTTGGTTTACAAATTTTTACCTTTAAAAACCAGTGCTATTAAGTTTAGCTCAAAGATCAGTTGGTTGTTGCTTGTATTACACGTTTTTCAATTACATTAGCATGGCAGTTTAGTTAAATTCGTTTTTTTCTTTGAAAAATTTACTGTATTTTTTGTCTCCAACACAATAGTTTTGTGGATTCAAGTGATCAATTATCACGGAAAAATTCCAATCACCCAAATTCCATTAGGGACATCATTAAGTGATCGGTTTTTCTGATCTATTTTTCCACAAGTTTACAGAATTTATTGTGTATGCATCAAGAGATAGATTATCTTACCCGTGTCGCGGTTGTCTACTTGATGACCCAAGGTTCAGCATAACTTAAATGACCAAGATTGCAGTTTGTAAATTAAGACTTGTGTATGGTGTTATGAACCATTTTTTAGCTTTACCTTAATAGAAAAAATAATAACTCAAATCCACCCATTTAGACAGTTATTTAAAAAGCTCACGGTACTGTTGGCGTTATTACAAAATCGCCACCTCACGGCGTCACAAACCACACTTCGAATGGTGTTTTCGCGTCTCGCGCCGTACTTGCCATGGTCCAGGAAAACGTGACACGACGGCGCGAGGTGCCACATCGACCCTCGCGTTTCATGTTCTCGTGTCGTATGTTATTTTTTTTCTAAATAAAAAAAATACTCTCACTACAATACGCGAAGATGAAATCAAACCAGTAAGTCTATGTTAGGTTTCCAGTACATGTTTATAGTCATCAAACCGGTCTCAACAAATATATGCAGAAGAGTTTTTAAATGTCAAACCAGTCTAAAAAACAAAACGCAGACCAGTTTAAAAACCGAAACAGGTCTCAGTTGATTTTTAAAAGCCCTTTCAGATATACCAGATGATAAACTGGTCTCGATTTAAAAACCCTTTCAGTTGAACGTGTATGTAATGTTGGTTTGTAGTAGTGCTTGCACAAGCATGCTAAGCAATATTTTCCGATTAGTTGATCTAGACACTCAAATTTGTTGTTTTTTAAAGCAAGGGATACGAATTTATTTAATTTTGAATGTTAATAATTTTTCTTTACTAAATACTATAATGATAACCCTTTTTTTGTATGTTGTAGTGGCTAATGAAATCCCGATCACTCCGTTTCCCTGGTGACAGATCTTTGCATTAGTATACTTCAGTGACGGAGCTACGGTTCCAATTTTAGGTGGGTCAAATAGCAAATTAACGCTCGACAAATAAAGATTAATAACGTCAACCTAATAATTATTGTGATCAAACTGAAAATACATACTTAACTTAAATACGATTAAAGGACAATGATTTGAATCTATTTATCTAAAGTAAAAATTTGTTATATTTAAATTATTGGTAATAGAAGAATTATGTAATGTGAAACAATAATACATTGCATAAATTTTTTATAAGTTTATAGTTAATAGTTAACTTTTATGTATAGTTAGGGCCAAACACATCAACATGGATCAACATATTTAACCCAACACAAATATATATAAGTGTATCATTTGCAATTTTTAGAATTTTGGGTTGGTCATGATATATACTACATCGTTATAAAGTGTCAAGTATAAACATTACAAACAAATATTTACCAAATAAAAAATATTTAAACGACAATCAGAAGTCATACCCGTCCATCGGACGGGTTTTGCCACTAGTATATATATATATATATATATATATATATATATATATATATATATATATATATATATATATATATATATATATATATATATATATATATATATATATATATATATATATATATATATATATAGAGTTGGGGTAAAATAAAAAAGAATTTATAATAAAAAAGGTAGGGTGGAACCACATGATGCCACGTGTCCTATTATCCCCCACCTTTTGTTTAAGGCCAAAACATATATTACTACCCTCAACTTTGCAAAGTGGATCATTTAGTACCCTAAACTTTTAAAGGTGCAGTGTGGTACCCTAAACTTGACAAAATGGAATTTTTACTACCTTATACTAATTAACTCAACAATTAATTAGTTTTTTCTTTTTAGAAAATATTTTAATAAAATATTTTGTAATAAATAATTTATCGTAACGTATTAGCTAAGTGTACGCTTCAAAATATTTGAAACAATAACAAAGTAACTTTTTATTTCTTCATATGCATATTTAAATAGAAAATTATAAAACTTCTATATATTTAGTTATAACTTGTTTCAATTATTTGTAACAAACACTTAATAATATAATATAAAAATATGTAAAAAGTAATGTGTTAGAAATATTTTATAAATCATTGCTAAAAATATATCTTTTATATTTTAAATAATAATTTAATATACTTTATTAATTTTTAAAAATAAAAACTAATTAAATTTTGTGAAAAAATATATTCACTTGGCCCAAATTTAACTCTAAGTATTTATTATAAAATACTTTACTAAAATGATTTTTAAAAAGAATAAAAAACAATTAATTATTGAGTTAACTAGTATAAGGTAGTAAAAAATCCATTTTGTCAGGTTCAAGGTATCACTCTACACCCTTAAAAGTTCAGGGTACTAAAAGATCCACTTTTCTAAATTCAGGGTACTAATATTTGTTTTGGCCTTTGTTTAATAACTTCAAGGGTGTTTCTGTCTTTTTATCCTAAATCCGGGGGTATTTGTGTAAATTAAGCTCTAACCGTATATAACATGTTTTCTTTTTCCCAGACCTTACATTCACGGTCACACACTTCTCTGATCCTCTCATCAACCACCACTTTTCCCTACCTTTCCAGTAGT
Organism: Glebionis coronaria; assembly: GCA_025667525.1. Classification (NCBI taxonomy): domain Eukaryota; kingdom Viridiplantae; phylum Streptophyta; class Magnoliopsida; order Asterales; family Asteraceae; genus Glebionis; species Glebionis coronaria. The sequence continues at coordinate 421,955,380 of CM046877.1, read as the reverse complement.
TAACCACCTCCTTCTCCATCGTTAACCACTACATTCCCAGCTATTTCAACCATTATTCATCATATTTTATCATCATCAATGTTGCTGAAGATGCGATGTAGTCAGACCCATCATTAAACTTTGAAAGTAAGTTTTCTTTGTTGTTCTTATTAGTCACCATAGATTAAGCTGGTGTATCTATCTTTGATTTTCATGTATATGTCATGTAACGATTGTATTTTGGTCCACTTTATTTAGTTTATGTGCTCTTATCAATCTAGATATGTTTGATTTGGTGTTTCGTTATCTATATACATACCAGGAAACGCATTGAGAAGCAAATTAATATAAAACATGTTTTTTATAGGTGAACACAAGGTGTTTGATAAAATGTCTCAATGAAATTTTGTATAACTGTGATGCATTAGTTTTTACACTGTGATGCGTTAGTTTTGGATTGTGATGTACTAGCGTACTAATTGTTGTGTATAAGACTAAAATAGGATACGTAGGTTTTGAGATGCACTAAATTTTAATGTGTGATGCATTGCATCATAGTGTCATATCCCATGTAGTGCATCACAACGTCACATCTAGTTAGAGATATTATAACAGTGATGCAGTAGAATAGAAGACTTTAATACAATAGAATATAACCATATAATGCAGTAGAATTACAAATAAATATAATACAATAGAAGATAATTTCAGTAAAGTATATAATAACTTTAATGCATTAGAATATAAGACTGTAATAAAGTAGAATAAAAAGAGAGATGAATATATCAAGTACATCACAATATTTAACATATCATATTTTGATGTATTATAATGGAGTAGGTTGCTATTTTAACTATTTTATATTAGGTTATGTAAGTAAATGAGTTTGTATGTTTAATTTTTGTGTGGTGTCTTTGAATATAAATCGTGATGCAATAGGTTTTAAGCTTTAGGAGGTTGTGGTTAAGCAAACTAGAGATCTTCATTAGTAAAAGATTGTCATCCTTTTGATGCATGTTCGACCTATATATCAAGAGTATTTTGATCATTTGTCGTTTCAACATCTTGCCTTGCCATCACTTTATATTAATGTGTCCCAAAACTATTGGTTTAATATGCATATAGGAGGAAGATTGATGTAAATTTATACTAAGTATACACTTTTGTAGTAGAGCATGACAATTTTATTACTACTGCATTACACTTTATATGCTTGCCTCAAAACTGTTGGTTTGATGTGCATGTAGGATTACTAATTTTTTGTTTGTTTTTTCATGCTTAATGTAGTAGGTTTTGTGTTGTCATGCAGTGACTTTACACTATCATGCAATAGATTTTATACCGTAATGCACTATGGTTTTGTACTCTCATGTTGCATGTTTTATAATTTGATGTAACACAGTAGGTTTTTTACTATCATGCCGTAGATTTTTTACTGTAATGCACTACTTTCTTATGTTTTTAAATTCTAATGCAGTAGGTTTTGTGTGCCATGCAGTAGATATTCTAGTGCCATGCAGTAGATATTCTGGTGCCATGCAGTAGGTTTTGTACCGTCAGGCTAAATGATTTTATTGTAAATATTCTACAGGTTGATATATGTAAATTCTGTAATGGAAGTTAAATGTATCTCTAAGTACTACAAGGCATATGGTCTTCTTTGTTGGCAATGCTACCGAACCATTGCACCCATCAAAGAAAAATATGAAAACATAACCGCCGACAAGAACTAGACAGAGAAGATCTAAGCGATTTTTGGCATGATTTATGGATTATTAGTTTCTCAACAAATTCTCTAAACGACAATCTGGATATTTAAAGGATTGCTTACAAGAATTTTTTAGAGATGTTTATAATTTTTACCGAATTACAATACAATAATATCGTATTGGTTTCTGAAATATACTGTGTCTTTTCTTATAATTTTAAATTCCACATTCTGTTAGTTTTGTTTAGTGTATTGCAATAGCATATACATAGTAATGCAACTTCTTAAATTTTATGACGCAGTATCTTACGTGTTGTAATGTAGTTAATTATACATTGTGATGAAGTAAAGTATTTTAGTACAGTATATAGTGATCCAATAGTATTCTATATAAATCTTCAAAAGAACCCTGAGGTTATCATGACGTAATAACTTTCTACAGTTATGATTTACTAGCATTTGTATCATACCTATCAATCTAGCGCATTACAATATTCTATATTCCACAATAACCCAACACAAACCATAAATAAAAGGAGCAACACTATTGGTCGTTAAAAGTAAAAGTACTTAGCTTGCAACAAAAAAATTCTAAACGTAAAAATCCATACGATCATTCGGTAAAACACTCCAAAAGATTTCATGTTTCTCGTAATCCCAATGCAACTTTGCTATCATTATTCAAGAATATTTTGTAGTGTTTTGCTAAACGTGTCCATCAAATATTGATCCACTTTGACATCAGTATTAGTTAAAATCTTAGAGCTCTTTTGCTTTCTTCTTCGTGTATGATTCTGATGCTTTTCAGTAGTTCTTTCTTTTTGTAATTAAAACTGATGAGTAATATCTTTGCCAATATTTGGCTTGAAGGATATTCACTTCTGATTTTGACCATCATCTTCCTTCTTGAACTTTTGGAAGAATCTATCGCGACCAACATATGTTTTCATGTGCCCCGTGAAAAAGATTCCACTATAAACCCCATTGTAGGTTGTTCCAAGGTATTGTATTGGGTTGAACAAAATGCATCGATGTTTGGATGCTTTTTCCTTTCTCGGTAATTAATATATGAATCAATCTGTGACAATTGTAATATAGTGTTAAATTAATTTATATTCTTAAATGCAGTAGAAATAACACTATAATTCACTAGGGATGACATTATGATTCATTAGGAATAAAACTATGATGCATTAGAACATACAATTATAAGATACTGTTAAGTTAATTATTAATCTTAAATGCACTAAAATCACCACTTACGAGAGCCATTACATAATCACCGTATCTCATTTATTTATCTTCAACATCATTGTCTATGTTGTTGAGGATGTGATTTCATCATTCTTTATATCAAAGCAGGTGAGATAATTTGATTTCAACCATATAAACAACAAGTTACATTTCACAGCATTCTGGTTCAGTTTAACCACATCACAAACATAATTAGGCACACAAAAACGACAAAACACATTTATCCTAAATCATTCATATCAATAACAAGTTATAACCTAGTGCATTTATAGCTCAATTCAGTCATATTAAGAACAAATAAAGCACACAAATAATTTTCACAAAAAAAGAAATAACATTTAGCCTAGATCATCAGTATGAACTACAAGTTACAACCTACTGCATTATAGTTGAGTTTCAACCATGTCACACACTTAATAAGCCTCACAATAATTTTCAGAAAACCGACAAAACACATTTACCCTAAATCATCTCTATGAGCAACAAGTTACAACCTACTGCATTACAATTAAAATCTAACCACATCACACACATAATAAGCATCACAGTCATTTTCAAACCAAAAAAGAAAATTTAACCTAAGTCATCTCTATGAATAAAAATTTACAAGCTACTGCATTATTCTTCATATTCAACCACATCACACGTATAATAAGCCACACACAATCATTTTCAAAAAACCAGCAAAGCACATTTATCCTAAATCATGTCTACGAACAAAAAGATACAACCTATTGCATTGTAGTTCATTTTTTACCACATCAAAAGCATAAGCAAGCAAACATAATCAATTTCCTTAAAACAGGGCATACCACATTTACGCTAAATCGTGCCTATGATCAACGTTAGTAACCTACTACATTACATCCATTTTCTAGCTCATCAAAGACATAAGAAAGCAAAAAATAATCAATTTCCTTAAAAAGGGAAAGCTAGATTTACACTCAATGTTCCTATGAAAAACAAAAGTAACCTACTGCATTGCAATTCATTTTCTACTACATCTAAGGAAAAAGCAGAATACAATCAATTTCCTTAAAAGTGGCAAGCCACATGTACACTAAATTATGCCCATGAACAACGTAAGTAACCTAGTGCATTAAAGTGCATTTTCTACTACATCAAAGGCATAAGCAAACAAATAACATCAATTTCATTAAAAATGACCAGGCACGTTTAACCTAAATCGACTCTATGAGCAACAAGTTACAACCTACTATGTTACTCTTCATATTTAGCCACATAATACACATAACAAGCCACATACAGTCAGCTTTCAAAAAAAACAGAAAAGTACATGTATCCTAAATTATCTCTATGAACAACAACAATAATTTACCGCATTACAGTTTCATTTCCAATGCATCAGAATGTAATTGATTCCTCATATAAACATAAACTCTTTTACAGTAGATAATTAATAGTGATCTAGTAGAACCTATAAAGTGATGCAGTAACATATAAGCTATGATGTAGTAAAAAAGTAGTGCACCATAATTATGAAATATTATTAAGACATTATATCAAACACCTTGTATACATAAATAAAAAACACACACTTACACATAGATGGCTACATGTTTGATATCCTTCTACATCATCAGCCATGTTACAATCAACGACCATTGCTGACACCATTTTCGATTGCGATCACAATATCTGATTCACTTCACTGTTGTAGATCATCAGAATACTTGTTCGAACAATGGTTGATTCTAGAGATAATTCATTGGACGCAATAGATTTAAAAATTTGATTGGATATATATCTAGAGATTTGATAGATTTAATTCAGTTTTGATTTAGAAAAAAATGATCGGTTTATTATATGTCTTTGAAAGAGATTATTTGGGTAAATGGTCTGTTAGTTTGTGTGTGTGGATTTTGATTTTGGGAAAAAAAATTAGACGTGTTAATATTTTAGGATTTTATATATTTGACTTTCAAGTTTCAAGAATTTACCAAAAAAAAGCTCCGCTTTTTGTTTTGTTTTTTTCATCTTAACTAGATTTGATCCAAGGGCTAGGATCTCACCCTACCCTTTTTATTATAAAATTCTTTTTATTATAACTCTAACCTATATATATATATATATATATATATATATATATATATATATATATATATATATATATATATATATATATATATATATATATATATATATATATATATATATATATATATAACTTTATTAATTCTATAATATATAACTTTATTAATTCTATATTTAGCAAATATTTATCGAATTCTTAAATGAAAATAATAACACTGCGAAAGCACTAATTACGAACAAAACGAACCCAATATTGATATGCTTTTGACGTATGCACAATTTTATAAAAATTGTAAAAGTTCGATAAATATATACGGAGTATATGTTTATGTTTTTTAATTCATACGTTCGCCTTTTATATTTTATATTTACTACTTTTAAGTTATGAGTTAACGTTTTAGCTTTATATAATAAAAAGTTTCGTTTATATAAAGCTAATGTTTTTATTAAATGCCAAGTTTTATTTAAATCAACTTTTATATATAAACATCAAACTTTTATGTAACACTTTCAAGAAGGGTTAAGTCTATATATTAGCAACATACTTTTCAAGTTTTACACATCTGGGCAACAAACATAAAATATTACTAATAAAGTCATTAAAACCAGCTATTCTTTTCAAATATAGGTATTATCACATGTTGATTGTGCCAACTGGATAAATAATTCCACGTGTATTTTTTTTCTTACCAAATTTCCATGTGTATTTTGTTGTGTTTGCATATTTTATTTTGTTTTATTTTTCTTATCAAAATTTTACTTTCCAGAAAATTCCAAATCTGAATATTTTTTCTCTTTTTTCTCATTATCCTTTCTCTCTCATATATCTATCTTCAACCTCTAACCCACACTTATATTTTCATCTTCATCAAACCCTCCCAAGTCCCAACCAACCACCATCCCATCCAACTACCACCTCGTCATCATCCCGTCCAATGACCACCTCGTCCAACCAGCACCCCGCCAACACCCCCGGCCACGCATGTCATCACCACTACTTCCAACCATCACTCCTGACCATGCTTCCATCCACCACGTCGTGACCATCACTACGAGCCACCACATCTTGGCCACCACTTTCAGCCACCACTCCTGAGCACCCTTCCATCCACCACGTTGTCACCACCACTTTGAGCCAACATGTCATCGCATCTACTCGTGACCACCACTCCCAGCCCCCATGTCGTCACCACCCACATCCTCGACACCATGTCCCGCCACCACCCCACCAACAATAGTATCGATTCAGTTTTGATTTTTTTGTCAATTTTGTTTTTATAGGTATGATTTTTTTATACAAAGAGCTTGTATTATTGAGAATGAAATAAAAAAATGGTTGGATCCAAGATCAGTGTTGTGTTGAATTAGGAGTTTCTGGATTAAATGTTAGATGGTAATTATAAAGAGAAGAATCATGACAAATTTTGGTTGTGCTTTTTTACTCTCATAGAAAAATATTTTTCTTATAAAGTGGTGATGATCTGGGTTGAAGTAGTAAACAACCCAGGGGTGGTGGAAAAGATAATGTTTTTGTGTTGGGTTAATATTTATTTTTAGAAGATGGTTATTCAATTGTGTGCGTGAAACATATGATAGAATCTTAATTGATATAATAAAAAAGTGTTGTATTTTTTAGTCGAAGATAAGGGTATATTAGTCTTTTAACGTGACAAAGTTTGACTGGACTAGACACATAACCATAAATTGAAGAGAATTTTTTTTTGAAAATGACGTGGAATATTTTTTACCTACTGACTAGGTAACAAGTGACAAAATTAGTTATATTGAAATAAATTTTAAAGTAGGATACTTATATTGGTAAAATAAAAGATTGGTTACCTAGATATGTAAATTCTTAAAAGTATATTGCTAATATATAGACTTAACCTTTTCAAGAAAACGTTAAGTTTTTCAATAAATAGTCATGTTACGAATGTAAATATTTTAGGTTTTTTATTAACACATTTGTTACATAAAAGTTGATTTTAAATAAAACTTGGCGTTTAACAAATTAAAATAACACGTTATATTTAAAATTTGGGTTTAAACAAATTAGAAACTTGGCGTTTAAACATCAACTTTTTTACGTAAATTTAACGTTTATATATAAAAGTTTGGCATTTATATATATAAGTTAAGTGTTAATAAACAACCTAAATATTTACATGCGTAACATGACTATTTATAATAAAAACTTGGCATTTTCTGGAAAGTGTTACATAAAAGTTTGGTGTTAATATATAAAATTTGATGTTTAAATAAAACTTGGCATTTAATAAAAAATTAACTTTATATAAACACAACTTTTTATCATATAAAGCTAAAACGTTAACTCGTAACTTAGAAATAGTACATATAAAATATGAAACGCGAACGTACGAATTAAAAAACGTAAACATATACTCTGTATATGTTTATCAAACTTTAACAATTTTTATAAAATTGTGCGTACGTCAAAAACATATCAATGTTAGGTTCGTTTTGTTCGTAATTTAGAGCTCTTTGTAATGGTATTATTTTTATTTTAGAATTCGATAAATATTGAACGAATAAAGTTATATATATAATATATATATATATATATATATATATATATATATATATATATATATATATATATATATATATATATATATATATATATATATATATATATATATATATATATATATATATATATATATATATATATATATATATATATATATATATATATATATATATATATATACTAGTTTCGTAACCCGCCCAACGGGCGGGTATGTTTCATAATTTTTTTTAAATGTTGGTCGATCTGTTATATTGGTTGACAGTTGGACGTATAGGTTTTAACTATTTTGTTTAAAAGAAACTAATCTTTGATTATATTTGTGTTTGGCTCACCCAGCGAACGAATTATATCTCATGTTAATCTATCGGCATACAAAAATAAATTATATCACAGGCGATAAGCGGACTTGTTTTTTGAATATCGTTTACACAAAACTAAATATAAATATATTATAGAAGTACCACATTGTTTATTGAATGCATATAGAACAAAAATAAGTAATGTAAAATGTTAATCCAATAGCAGCTTGTAAAACGAAACTTATTTCTCATACTTTTTAGTTATTCGTCTTTCTTAAACACATAATCTTAGAATTAACATCAGATGCTTTATTGCCGATATCAACAACAGTGATGTGTATGTTATTACGGGGAGGCTTACGAGTTGGATTACATTTGTATTGACGATTGCCGCTAAATTTGATTATGTTTGTTTTCCCAAACTTAAACATAAAATAATTATTTGTTAAACAATTGAATAGATCGAACTATTATTTCTCCTTTTGTATTTTAATTTATTGTACTGATAATAAGACATATTTTTAAAAAATGGATTTTTTAAGGTTTTTTTTCTCATTTTTTGATAGAATGACATTTTAATAATAATTCGTTCTTCAATTTAATCATATTTCGATATCTATTTTTAATAATAATCTGTTTTACCCTTAAAAAATTAACAACCAATGTTTTGAATTCCGGTTTATGAATCAACTTGGTCGAGTCACTGGGTCCGGTTGAACCTGATCAACTTTTTTTTTCATATTTTTAATAATTAGCAAAAATTATATATATAAACAATAAAAACTTCCGTATATTGAAAATATAAATTGTTTCTCAACCAATATAATATGTAAAAATAAAATTGCATCGTAGATACGTAAAATTTAGATATTTTATGAAAAAAATTTCGAAAAAATCGATACTCGGCCGGGTCTCAAGAACCGGGTGACTCGGGTCACCCCAAACCCGACGGGTCTAGCCGGGTTTCGAAAATGTGAAGCCTTGGTCAAAATGACCCTTTTTTTAGTCGGAACCGGGTTAACCGGTTGACCTGATCGGGTCGGTCTGTTTTAAAAATATTAATAATAACTAATTTAAGAGATATTTTATAAAATAGATATTATAAGTAAAATGGTTATTATTTTGTCACGACAAAAAGGCATATTGCAAATCTATATTTGTAGGTGTAGAACAAAGCTTAACAGCATGGTTTATTTAACGCTGGGAGAATAAAGTTATTGTTTTGAGCATGATTATATTTGTGGGCACGCATCATGGTAAGAAACTGTTAGGAATATAAAAGTCCTAAGATCAATAAAAAAGATGATCGAAACGGTGAGGAATAACCATAAACACATCTTCCTTGGTAAAATGATACAAAGTTAAGAAGCGGGTTGACAAAAAGAATTGTACCTCGTTTATAATGTTCCTGAGTATTTGTTAAAATAATTGGTATAAATGTTTCAACCATATAAATTAGATGAAGAATTGAAATGACCTTGAGAAATAGATTGAGGGCAACACAACATTAGAACAGATCAAACAAATATTTAAGAAGAAATAGAAATAGTCTTTACATAAGATATATAAACAAAGCTTTAGCGGCTCATAATTACCTTTTTATAAACTTTATTGTTGCCACCGTTAATTAGTAGCTTCCGAGCCATCCATGGTAACCTAAATAGAAACACAAATTCGCAAATCAAAACTGACCATGTAACATTGAGGATTCTGAAAATGCAAAAGGCGCTTCAAGATTGTTTTATGTTAATTAGTTCAACATCCAATGATGCCGCCTTATGGGACACCAGTTCTATAGGCTGCTATGTATCCACAAGCAGGGGTGCCTATGGTAAGCAGATCTTACAATTGAACCTTTTATCATATTCTCATTCTATTATTAGTATCATCAAACTAATGACGCAATGCAGAAAACACGTAAATTGAACCAAAGGTCCCTAATAGGAAGGACCGGGTCAACAAAAACTCAAAGGTGGTTTGGGAAATCACAATGTCGGTGCTAGGAATAAATAAAGTGGGAAGACTGCATTAGGGAATGATGGTTCCAGCCAAAGGTTTGTCAAACCTGAACTTTTAGATACTACTATGATTTACGCTAAGGGATATTACAAACCTTCATCGAGGCAGTACCAAGGCATTCGGCCATGCTCATGAACTGAGGATTTTGCATAACCTGATGCATCGTCGAATATAATTCTTGTGTATCAAACTGGGCGGGCCTAACTTCAGCACCTCGGAAGGTCTTATGAAGTTGCTCCTACATACTATCTTTATACCATCTGATCTAAATTTTTGGTAAAAGTCATCCACTGGCTTTAAACCAAAAGCCAATTCAAAAATGAAAATAGTTTCCATGATAATAAATGTTGAAAAAAAATTAAAAGATCATATAAAATTGTTTCTGCTGTGAAGAAAAATACGAATAAGACATCTTATTCATGCGACAACCAATAAAATGACATCTTATTCATATAAAATGGTTAATAGTTCTACATCAAAATCATTATTTACTGAACTCTTATACTCAATTAATGACATGTTGTCGGGAAGCCGTAAAAAAAGCTAATCCAAACAACCCACTTAATAAAACATTTGCAAGGTTTCAACGTACTCATATTCACTACAACATATATAGGTGATAGAAATAAGCAAGACTATTCACATTTTATGGCCTCTCAAGCTTAGTAATTGACAAAACTATGTACATTAGCAGTTACTTTACTTGATCATTGCTTTTTTATAAGTTTACGTAATTACCGCTGTGAATGCAGTGTATATGTGACAAACAAAGCTATAAAACAGAAACTCGCAAACATTTATATGCCTTGTCCAAATTAGTATCCAATATTAACTTTAATATTGCTTGCAAGTTATCTTGATATAATAAAAAGTAATATATATATTATCACAAAAGCGTCCTGAATTTGCAAGAAACAGGTGAGAAGAGACTCGACATATACACATCTTCTGTTATCCACATTACACCATACCTGACTTTAGAAAAAAACTCCCTCAGGATCTTTCATCGCATTGCTATTGATGTATAAATTTGGGAGGAAGGTTCTCCTTTTATGGAGCTTCTTTGGCATGGCAATTTTTGTACACCACTACACACTTTTGTGACTGATTGAGTTCTTTCAATAACTGGTCTTGCAGTGCTTCTTCACATAATCCATCCATGTTTAGTTTCCCTAGAAAAAGAAATAGAACTAATGATAAGCGTTGCAATGTTCTGTTTTCAAAATTAAGTGATTATCAGATTCTATTAAAATTCGTGGGAAAATATATTACCATCTGATAAGATCCGCCAATTGGGAGGTTGTAAATTAACAAATATTTAGATTTTAATAAAAGATAAGAAAATGGACCTGATCCCATATATGGTATTCAGATCCCATGAGATTGGCTGGAAATTACCTATAGTTGCGTACTTTAAGAGCCACCATTGTTTAAATCTGATATACAAATAAGAAGCTTTTCAGCCTGTTGTATTCAACTCGGAGGCCGCAATACTCAGGTCTCAAGTAATGTCTTTGCTTTTTTTCTTCTTGTCTTCCTTAAAATTAGTTTCAACCTGATAAATTTAGCAGCCTGCTAAATGGGAGTGTTTTTCCCGTTGGCTCGTCCTTTTAAACATAACACTCAAGTTGATTAATGGGACTCGATGGACATATGCATACGACCATATACACAATTCGAAAAAATCAACCGCAATGATAAAGATACTACATGCAATACGTGAGAAAACCAACAGCAATAAGAAACTATTAAATTACCAGTATTAGGAAGAACATTCGGAAGCAAGCTTTTCTACTATTCTATTTATACTAACACATCTTTTTGTTCACCGGGTAAACATGGGAAATATGACTTTCATCTCTAACCTACATAATCACACTAATCAAGATGACATATAATTATACTAAGACACCATTCTTGCCATGCATATAAGAATGTGATAGGAATACTACCTGATACAGTTTCTTCATAAGAAGTCCCAAGGGTGTCCTAAAATTAGAAATTTGACATAAGTAAATCATAAAGTGATTAATTATTCGACTCTCAAAGCTGTCAGAAAGGTAATGGTGTAGCATCATTAGATCAATAATTCTTGATAACGGAAACTATAGGTGTTTGCGGGTGTCCAATCGAGTCCTAAAAAGTAATGAATATTAGTGAATTCTAACTTTTCAAAAAGCAAAGAGTAGTAAATATTAAGGGAAAAATGTTTAAACAAAAGTTGGCCAGAAGTGAATGCTGACATGCCTGCAGTTGATGAATGAATGTCCCAAGTTGTTCCGTCTTACAAATCACCACATTCTTCTGCACATGTGTATACATATTCTGAACATGTGTACTCATATCCAGTGACGTAATAAAAGAAACATCACAGGTACATCTAACTTTGTAAAACTGACGAAAATTAGATATCAGATTGAAAAATACAAAGAGTCCTTCACCTTTCTACGCAGTAGACATGTGTGTATGATTTAATGATATACTAAAAAAATAAGATTAAATTATTTGGTGGAATTTTATCATTCAAGCTTGCCAACTACTATTATACTAAGCTGATAGTGAAAAAACTAACAGGAAACAGGATGCATAAGCCCTCATAAGGTCAAAGTTGAGGCTAAAATTTCTGTACTCAATGTTATTTAGGGATAGTTTAGCTTGAACGTAGCTGCAAAGAATTCGTATAAGAGTATTGTATTAGTAGCAACATACATACTAAAGCAACATATATATAATTACATTTGTTTGTCATCACAATGCAAAGCTTGCAAAGCCCGATCGGCAACCACTGTATTGGTTATGTCATAATTTACCTGTTATCTTCAGAATACTCGTAGAAAGCTCCATAGACGTCTTCATTGTTATAGTTAGATCAATCATTTGATCCCAAAGACCTGAAAATTTAGTATCATAGGAAAACTGAAGAATAATTATTCTTAACGTTTAGTTCTGAGCTTAGATGCCAAAACGTTTGAAACTCTGGTCTACACTCCGCATCAAAACACTTACGTATCATTTTGGTACAAAGAAAGGTCTGGAATTGCTTAACTTGATTAAAACTAACCAGTTGCAATTCGTGACCAAAGTTGAGGCTGCACTTGGAAGACAACATATATAATGGTTAGTGATATTTTTCAGGAACTCAATTTGATTCAAATATGATACACAATTATGGTTTTAAAACATATAACTCAACAACAAAGAAGATCGACATGCAAAATACTGGAAAAACCCACATATGCATACACAATTAGGGTTTTAAAAACATATACCTCAAAAACAAAAAAAACCAACCTGCAAAAGAACAAAGATAAACCACAACATAAACAATCTAAAAGCTATAAAACAGGTAATCATTAAGGTTTTAAAGAAAGAGGCACACCTTTTGGTCAAGTTTTTTTTGTATAGCTAATCTTCATAAAAAATTCCTTACGGAAGACATTCATGTTGTAACCTGTAGACAATGATGAATATAATGATATCTTAACCTTTAATGCACGCATATGAAAAGTAAAAGATAGATATAACTAAAATCATATTATTAGTGCCTACAAAAGAAGCACCACAAATCTGTGAACCTGTATGTTATTAGGGTTTTTAAGAAAAAAATTTTACCTGTAGAAAAGATAGTGATCACGATAAATTTTGTAAATTGCAGATTTTCATAGAGATTTAATTCCAAAAATATTAATCGGATATTGCAAAATAATTTTTTGTAGAAAAGATAGTGATCACGATAAATTTTTTAAATTGCAGATTTTCATAGAGATTTAATTCCAAAAAAGTTAATCGGATATTGCAAAATAAACTTTTAAATTCTAAAATTTCGTATATTTTCCAAAAATAAATTAAGTGTAACCTTAGCCAATGGGATGTCTTTAAAATGACACATAGGATATGACATGGCGCCATTTTATTTTCCTATGTCAAACTTAGCCCCATATATATATATTATATATATATATATATATATATATATATATATATATATATATATATATATATATATATATATATATATATATATATATATATATATATATATATATATATATATATATATATATATATATATATATATATATATATATATATATAACTTGTAACTATAGGAAAACATAGATTAGTTTTGAAAGTTTCGAAAAAAGATTCAACCTGTGAGCCCATAAAAATGAATGAATAGTCAGTGGAGCTTATGTTATATTTTGGTTGTCCTTGAACCATGCGCGATCAACTTTGTTTTTTGATTTAATCTAGTGCTGACACGTGGAAGGTTGGTTGTTCGCTTCTAACTAGGCGCGAACAAAAATGCTATTTTGGATATATTGTAAAAAGGAGGTCTTTGCTGGACAAGTAACCCTTAAAAAGGTTGTGCCTGTAATATTCTCGAAAATCAAACCCTTTTGTACGTAGGGTCTCACAACCGGTTGTGTCTCAATAAAGCAAAAGGAATATACACTAGCCATGTTATTTCATCACCAACTCCCTCCTTCCAAATCGCATCATCTTCAGAATCCAGACCTATTGAACCATTAGTGATCACCTGCTTCATGGTAACTGCTTTTGCTAATTTAAACTCAAAGTCATTTATGAAAATATCGCACATTATGAATCCACAGAAGTCACTGCACCAATTCTACGGAAGTTGCAATGTACGTTTACTCCCATCTTGAAGACAAGGTGTTAACCCTTTTGGAATCTCAAGGCCTTGAAGTTGGAGAGTCACACAATGATTTTCAGAATTCCCTCCCTAATATACTGAAAGCAAATTCATTAGCTTATAATATCCATTACTATTATATGTATAAAGACTGATATCCAAACGCACACAACCATAAGTACGGTACCTCAAGCATAGGTTGTAGAAATCTGTTCTCATCTATTACCATAGTCGATTTCTCTTTCTAAGATCCAAGCTGCATGTTTTTACCCGTCTTTAGGTTGCAGGGGTATGTTAGACCAAAGATTATATGGGTCAGCCCATGCCGTACCCGTTAGATTATGATTAGTTGCTTAATCACCAAGCTATTATATTAGTATATACACATATACTATTTAGTGTACAATTACAATAATACAAATTCTTTGAGGTTTTATATGGTCTTAGAGCCAAAACCCAAAACAACTTTTTTTCTATCACAATTTTGGTCAGTCACAACAGTTCGTCAGAAAATCACAATCCGGTCACGTTTTTGCTTTTTTCGGCCAAACGACACCTATTAACGAAAACTAAAAAAACCAATGTGATCCTCGTAAGATTCCAAACAAAACCCACCAATCAATTTTTCCGGTCAGCTTCGCCAGAAAATCACAATCCGGCCACATTTTTTCCTTTTCCAAGCTAAACGACATCAATTCACGAAAAACTAAAATCGCCACTGTGATCCTCATATAACTCCAAACATAACCCACCAATCAATTTTGGATTTTTGATCAGTCGTCCCCGTCGCTGCTGTTATTATCGTTGCTATCAAACCCCAAAAAAAAGAACACCAAGAATATGGTTATGATGTTAGCTATCAGTACATCCGATAAAACGGCTAACAGCTCTCGTAAGTTTGATTTTACCCTTTCACCTACAAATTATGGTTATTGTAAAATATGATTGAACCATTCCTCATCACAAACAGTTTGATGCGTTACGTGAATAATTCAATACCATGTCCATCAAGAACCTTACTTGTTACCCCCAACGGTGAACTGTTCCAAAGGAAAACCTAAATTATCAAATATGGGTCTCTAACGATGCCTATGTTCATATGTTAATTATCTCAACAATCTCATAATCCTCTTTTTTCCATGTTCAAGGTAAAACTTCCCGAGAACTTTAGTTGTCCCTTGAAAAGGCGTATGCACCACATTCCGTATCCAGGGAATACACTCTCAAGAAACAACTTGCACGGTGATGAAACTCCTGATGCTTATTTATATCGTGTGCATAATTATGTTGATGCGCTCGTCGCCATTGGTGAACCTATAAATGACAAAGATGTGGTTATGTTTGTTTTCTCAGGTCTTCGTGAAGAATATAATGGCCTTTAAGCCACAATCATTGTCGTCAAAGTCTAACCGCATTTAGTGAGCTTCATGCACTTCTTAGTGAACATGATTACATAAATGGAAAAACTTGTACACCCGCTCCATCTATTACTCCATCTTTTGCAGCAAACTATGCAGCGAGCTCACCAAGCATAAAAGAACCACGTCAAGCTCAACTATCAGAGTTGGCTTCTCCATTAAGTGCTCATGGATTTCAACAGTCACTAATGAAGGATTATATAGTTTATAACAATTACACAAAACCCTAAACGAGATCAAAGCACACATAGCGGAAGCGATTTAACAATATCATAATAATAACACAATTATAGTTAATCGAATTAGGGTTACATACCTTTACGCTAAATCAAATCCACAAGATAAAGAATGAATCACCAATTCGGGTTTATAACGAATACCACCAAGATATGGTCTAAAGTAAGACTATATTACGTTCTTATACACACGTAATACAACGAACCATGATTCTAGCACATGTAAACCGAGCTTCTACGCTTGTGGAAAAATCTACCCAAAAACCCTAGAGAGGGGCTAGGACTAGATTATATGCAAAATCGAAAGAACAAGAAAACCAACCGAACCCCTTTGTGGGTTTGTCCTTGCGATCGACTAGAGAGAAGAGAGAGAAAGAGATTGGTGTGTTGAATTATGAGGGTGAGGAGTTGTTTATATAGACCTAAATCTTGTAGCCTAAAACAAATATAAGGAAAGTTTTTCCTTCCCCTTTTTCCCATCCATAACCGACGGCCCGAACAACCCTTTGGGGTGTTCCAGAACCTTTCATTCTTCTTTCTATTGATTCTACTTTTTATTTATTCCAGAGCGCTCGTTAATACTTAACTCTTATTTATTTAACGATCATTAAAGATATAGTTCGGTTTAATTTAATAAATATAATAAATAAATTTATTAAATAAATTAAAGAATATAATAAATATATTTATTAAATAAATTAACTCTTTACGTATTGTGCGAAATCCCGTAATCTCGAATTCGATCCTATCACACGACTATTAAATATAAGTCCATAAAATTTTAGCTCACACTTGGACATATTTCGAATATCGTGATTACATTGACTAGCTTCTAGTTACACTAGCAATGTCTCCAGTACAACTCGAGTAAGGTCTCCAGGATAAAACCTTTTAATGATTCATGATTATTATTATCCTTTTATTTCTAATACAACGTTAATAAGGATATGGATCTTAGTCATTCCTTTCTTTAACCATTTTGTTTCTCGTTCACAGATTTAACAAGATTACCAAAACAAATTTGGGTGTGGCCACACAAACATCTTACTAATCTCATTAGGGGCCCAGCTGTATTATACTCCAAAAAGAAATTGGAGGAAATAAATTCCTTATTGACTACAAGCAAAACTTATGAAATTTGCAACACTTCTGAAAATAATCCTTATAGCTACCAGTTACGCTTAGTGTTAGATTATCCAACAGAGATGCACTAGATTCATAACAGTTTCCTGGTATTTCAAGTTTAAGGATACCTATTTATGATTTACTTGAGGACAAAGATCCAAAAAGTAAAATTATATAGTTGGGATAAGTCCAATATTCGATTCATCGAATATCATCCAAAATCGATCAATATACTTTCAAGTATACTATATCGCAATTTTGATTTGTCTTAATTTAATAATATTCCCATATTATTAACCGACAACGGACATTTAACACAACAATTTATTCATGAATTAAAACATATAAAATAGGATACAAAATTAAGTAATAAGAATAAACGAAACCTAATCTTTTTTATTAAATAATAAAGTCTTAACATCCTTTATCCAAATACTAATCACATAATTATTGCATGAAATCGCTAGCTAGTTGCAGCCCAATAGTGGCATGCTTAACTACCTTTGGTCTAGGCAAAGCCATAGTAAAAGGATTAGCTATGTTCTCATCTGTGTGAACTTTTCTTAATTTGACTTCACGAGCTTCAACTTATTCTCAGACGTAGTGATGTGTACGTTTAAAGTGTCTGGTGCCCTTCATGATTTCGGCATCATTGGCGAATATGATTGCGAGAGAATTGTCCCAATACATATTGATTAGGTTCTTTTATTGAAAGCATCACTCCAAGATCTCCAATAAAACTTCCTAATCCAAATCACATTTCTTTCGTACTCCTTAAGTACTGGCTTCCCTCCGATCACCAAAAAATATTCCTTTCGTATTCCTCAAATACATCGAAATATGTTTAAATAGCAACCCAGTGGAGCTTCCCTGGATTCCGCTGGTAACAACTCACCAAGTTCAAAGCAAACGCCACACCAGGCCTTGTGCATCTTACAACATACATAATAGATCCTACAGCCGAAGCATAAGGCATCCTCTGTATGTATGCCTCCTCTTAAGGAGTTGATGCGTACATCTCATGATTCAGATTATGCTTAAATTCCATAGGTTAAAAACCTTTCTTGGAATTATGCATATTATATTTATTCAATATCTTATCTATATAAGCATCTTGACTAAGACCAATTAACCGTCTTTTCTTATCTCGATAGATCTTAATTCCCAGAATGTATGCAGCTTCTCCTAAATCCTTCATAGAAAAATATTTACCAAGATAATCCTTAACAGCTTTTAGTCTTGGAATGTTACTTCCCAGGATTAATATGTCATTAACATATAGGACTAGAAATACTACATCACTCCCACTAGCTTTGCGATATACACATGGCTCATCACAATTTTAAATAAGTCCAAAATTTTTGATTTCTTCATCAAATCGTTTATTCCATTGACGTGATGCTTGCTTCAAACCATAAATAAATCTTTGAAGTTTGCACACGTGTTTTGGATTCTTAGAATCAACATACCCTTTTGGTTGTTGCATATAGATGTCTTCATTTAAGCGACTGTTCAAGAAGGCAGTTTTAACATCCATTTACCATATCTCACAGTCATAGTATGCTGCTATAGCTATGAGAATCCTAATAGCTCTTAAGTCTGCTACAGGAGAAAGTGTCTCCTCGTAGTCTACGCCAAAATTTTGAGTAAAACCTTTAGCTACTAAACGAGCTTTATAGGATTTTAATTTTCCGTCCATGTCGGTTTTCTTATTGTATATTCACTTGTGTCTCACTACTTTAGCATTCGGTGGTGGATCTACAAGAATCCAAACATCATTAACTTTCATGGATTTCATTTCCTCATCCATAGCAACCATCCACTTATCCTTCTCAGTATCAAGCATGGCAGATTTATAATTAGCAGGTTCTCCAAGATCCCCTACTTCATCATTATCCTCTATATTAAGACATATATTGCTATTTGCGTTTTTAATCCTTTCGGATCTACGCACAGGAACTAATTCCGGTGGAACCGCCAGACTTTTTGGTTCTACATGAACTATTTCGCTAGTATTTTCAGAAGGTAATGTATCTATATGACTCTCTTCAAGATCATAATTTCTCCCACTAAATTCTTGATTTACAAGATCACTTTCAAGAAAGTCTTAATTCCTAGCAACAATCACTTTGTTCTCAGGTGGATAATAGAAGTAGTAACCCATAGTTTCCTTAGGGTATCCTACAAAGATACATTTCACAGATCGTTGTTGGAGTTTGTCACCCGAGTCACGTTTCACATACGCCTCACAACCCTAGAGCTTTAAATAAGACAAATATGGCTTCTTGCCATGCCACAGTTCATATGGTGTCTTATTCACCTTCTTCGTGGAAACCATATTTAAAATGAGAATAGTAGATTCTAAAGCATAACCCCAAAAGGATAATGGTAAAGTTGTAAGATTAAATATGGATCGCACCATATCTAATAATGCACAATTTCTCCTTTCGGATACACCATTTTGTTGTGGAGTATAGGGAGAAGTAAGAGCTGAACAATTCCATTCTCACTTAGATAATCTATAAACTCTTGACTTAAATATTCACCACCTCTATCAGAACGAAGAGCTTTAATCTTCTTTCCTAGTTGCAATTCTAGTTCTGCTTTAAACACTTTGAATGTTTCAAATACCTTATGTTTATGCTTAAGTAAATAAACATAACCATAACGACTATAATTATCCGTAAATGTTAAGAAGTAGCTAGCACCTTTCCTTGACACATGTCTAAGTGGTCCACACACATCAGTATGTATTAAACCAAGTAGATCAATAGCTCTTTCTATATTGCTATTAAAAGGTTTCTTGGTCATCTTCCCAGAGATACAAGACTTACATTTATCAAATGATTTATCATTGATATTTTCCAAAAGTCCTTCGCGTTGAAGCTTTTGTATACGAGTCTTTCCAATATGGACAAGTCTACAATGCCAAAGATAAGAAGAGTTCTTGTCAAACTTTCTCTTCTTATTCATGCTAAAAACATAATTATTATTATACTTGGATTCATTATCGTGCATGTCTATTTCAAACACACAATTTATAGAAATTGCATTAAAATAGAAAATACCATCTTTCCAAACAGAAATTCCATTATTGTCAATAGTGTGAACGAATCCAATATTCAACAAACAAGAAAAGGAAAGAAAAAATTTCACGTTTGGTCCCTATCGTTTACACCAAACATCAAGTCTGGTCCCTATTTTAAATTAAGTCCACAAATAGTCCCCATCGTATGCATTTTGGATCAAGAATGGTCCCTATCTTGGATGGGGGTTAATTTTCTCGTTAAGTTCAATGAAGAGGGGTATTTTGGACTTTTCCATATTATACATTAATAAAACATATTATTTCTTTTTTTCTTTTTAATATTTTTCTTTTATTTTTTATATCTATCTCTCTCTCTCGATCTCCCTCTCTCTCTCTCAAATCCAGATCTCTCTCTCTCTCTCAAACTAAAACCCAGATCTGTTCCACAATAAAAGAGCCCAAAAACCTAAAACCCCAATCTCATTCATCACAGACCAAAGGATGGCCAAAGGATGGGATTCGATTAAATAGAAGTTCGATTGTTTTCTAGAAGTGCCTGTTAATGGACACCACCGGATCGCCGCCGCCATCGTAAAGCTTACATGTAAAATGGTTTAATCAGCCAGCCAATCATCTAAAGGTAGGGAAACCATAGCAATGTTGAGATCTTCTAAAGCTATCATCGGTCTAATTAGACCGATGAGGAGCTAATTTGGTATGTTAAGAGGGACAATCTTGAGCTACAGTCAGATACCCACCCCTGTGAGTGAAGAAGATGAACTTCAGAACCACTTCAAGGAACAAGCCATGATACCTTGCATAGATAAGGTGGCTGTAAGGGCTATAAACAACTCCAAAATGGATGTTGAAGAGACTAGAAAGCTTCTAAAAGCACTTGACGTATCCAAGAAGGACAAAATCGATGTTTTCCTAAGCAAACTTCTTCAACTTGATGACAATAAAGAAGCGGTCTATGGTGTGCTTGAGGCATCGACAGCAAAGGAAAAAGAATTCCCTATTGGACGGCTTAAAACTGCATTAATCACCTTTGAGAGAAAGGAAAAATGGCATAAAGTCGGTTATTGAATAGATGTTAAGTAAAGGGCAGGGCATGAAAGTTAGAACATACGGACAGCTACCCATGTTAAGTAAAGGGCGGGTTATTAAATTGTGCTTTTGGTGTGGGTTTTAGATTTAGAGAAAAAAGATGAAGGATTTGTGAGAAAGTTTGTTGTTGTGGGATTTTTGGTTTTATGAGTGATTTGTTTTGATGAAGAGTGATGGTGGGTGGAGGTTAAGAAATCCCTCATCTAGAAGATGGAGGGGTTTAAGGTCTGTGATGAATGGCATTGGGGTTTTGGGCTTCTGTGCTCTTTTATTGTGGAACAGATCTGGGTTTTGGTTTAAGAGAGAGAGAGAGAGATCTGGATTTGAGAGAGAGAGAGGAAGATCAGAGAGAGAGAGAGAGATAGATCTAAAAAAGAAAAGAAAAATATTAAAAAGAAAAAAAGAAATAATATGTTTTATTAATGTATAATATGGAAAAGTCCAAAATACCCCTCTCTTCATTGAACTTAACGGTGAAAATTAACCCTCATCCAAGATAGGGACCATTCTTGATGCAAAATGAATACGATAGGGACTATCTGTGGACTTAATTTAAAATAGGGACCAGACTTGATGTTTGGTGTAAACGATAGGGACCAAACATGTAATTTTTTCAAAAGGAAATAACACCCCTAACAATTGTAGGTGCATAATGAAAATCATTTAAAATCAGTACTAAACCCAAAGGTAAAACTAGATTAAATGTTCCTATAGCTTCAACCGCTGCTTGTGCGCCATTGCCCACTTGCAAAAATTATTCCCCATAGGATAGCTTCCTTTCTAGATTAAATCCATGCAACGTATTACAAATGTTAATATCGCATCCCGTATCATATACCCAGGAATTTAATTTGTATGTCAAATTAAATAATTCAATCATAAATAAAGTACCTAAAGCTGAAGCGCTCTGCTCAGACTTCTTCTTTATTTCCCGCAACTCTTCGAGTTAAAAAGGGCAATTCTTCTTCCAGTGACCACTTTCCTTGCAATGGTGACAAGTCTCATCCTTCTAAGATTGATTCTTCTTGACAAAGTTCTGCTTATGTTTCGAATAAGTCAGAACTTGCTTGCCTTTATTGCCCTTGCCTTTGCCTTTCTCCTTGTTCGCATGTGGTTTTGGCTTACTCACTCTACCCATTTGAATTGTTAGTACAAGAGGAGTAGAAGTAGATGCCTTGTCCTTTAACCCCTTTTCATAGTCAATGAGCATTGCATGCAAATCATTAACTGTCTTCCCCGTGCAATGCATATTATAGTTTCGAACAATATCATTGAAGTCTTTGTTAAGGGACCTATTGATCAAGTTGATAGCCATATTATGATCAAAGGGTTGCCCTAGTGCAATGAGCTATTCCATATAACCCCTCATCTCCATGTAATGAGCACTAACAGACTTTCCAGGAGTTTGCTTGCAGCTATACAAAGCATCTACTAAGTCATAGATCTTCACAGCTTGCGGTGTAAGAACCCGTACTTTCCCAGGATTATTTTATTCTTTTATTCGTACTTCTTGAATTTTCCAACGTATTACGTTTTCTTGTATTCTTATATGTAAATCCTGAGATCATGATAATTTTAATAAATTATAATTTTTAAGTATTTTCTAATCATTGATAATACTTTAGTTAGAATTATAAATTTTTTATTTTATTTTTCCATATTTATTTAAATCAAAGTTTTTGAAATAAAATCACCCGCGTGCGTTTTACAACGAGTTTACTAAAAATCAATGAACAACGAGAATTCCTAGTGATCGCGATACCGACGGATGCCCAAAAATTTACGTTTTATTATCGATTGTTTTGATAAAAAAAATTTCGACGATTTCGTTTTAATTACGTATTAAGTCGTGTCGGGAAACCATAATATCATATTATTGATTCATTTTAACATTTGAAAAGTATGTTTACGAAACACGAGCCCCGTAAATACTTTCAAGATTTACTAATAGTCATTTTCTACCCTTTAAACTATTAAATTGCTTTTAGGTCTAAAACTATCCAATATTTGCAAAATCTACCCTAACATTACTATATATATATATATTCATTTTTCCTAAACTAGCCACTCATTTTCTTCCTAAAAAACACATACACAAGAAAAGTTCTCCTCCCCTTTTCTTCTCTCAAAATTTCCGCCACCCTCTCATCCTCAAAATCACCATGATCATCAAAATTTACTTTGTTTTATCAAAATCCAAACAAATTCCCTTGTTACAAATCTTGTTGTGATTCTTTTGATACCAAAATCATATACATGCATCAACTTTCAAGCCTTGTATGATTTATATGGTTGTGAGGGTTTTGATCATCTTGCATGTGTTATTTATGTAATGATCTTCATATTTTCATGTTAAAAAGGTTTGGTTTTTGATCTTTGATTTTGGTAAAATTTGTCATGCAAGTGTTTTAGGAGTGTTTGGTTGATGGGTTCGATACTAGAGTAATATTAGAGGTATGAAACATGGTGGATTTGAGTCAAAATGATGTTTTTCTATGATTTTCTAAAGTGTATATTACATTAGTGGGTTAAAGGCTGTTTTTCGTGGGTTTAAGATTTGATATAGGCTGAGATTATTTGATTTTGTTGTAGAGTTTTCCGAGACTCTTGTTTTGGTATAAGATAGAGCTTCTAACTCATTACGGATCAAAAGTTATGTTATTTTTAGTATTCGTGTACCGGGAGACGCAAGTCGGCACAATCCGAAATTGTGGCTGATTTTGGGTCGACTCTCGGAGACTTTAGGCATAGTTAGATAAATTATACTACTGATTTTCAAAGTTCATAAACCTTATATGATGAGTCTAGTAGTGAGTTCAAAAGGTGGAATGTCAAAATAATACTTTTAAAGTGGTCTAAATGGTTTTGTGAAACAAGTATATAATTCTGTCCCAAATTTTAGAGTTGAGTAAAGTGTCGAGCTGATGGGTTTTAAAGTATGAAATTTGGCTCAAATTTTGGCAGGGTCTAATATAGGTTATAAGTGACCTTGACACCAAGTTTCATCTAAAACGGACAAGTCTAGATAGGGTAGATCGGTGTGTACATTTGGAGTGTACTTGCTGATTGTATTTTCGACACATAGTTCAATGCTTGTGTTGCGTGAGTTTGAGTATTCACTATTGGACATGGTGACTTACTCAAGTGTTTAGTCATTATATAAATGACTTAGATACTGGCCCGAGCAAGGTAAAGGGATAGTTTGACTTGCGTTGACTTGGCGTCGTATGACATGTCATTTCAAAGAGTACAAGTGTTTAAACGGGTAGTGTTGGATAAATGGGTTAGTATGAATTCATTTGGTTAGTGTCTTTAGTTTTTAAATACGAATACTTTGAAAACATTTGAGTCATATTATATTTGGTATATATCGATATTGAGTTTGAGTCTTAACGCGCGCCTTATTGTGATAGGTTGCGGTTTTCGTGTTTCCCGGGCATCCATATCGTCGGTGATTGTCTCACTACCATTGTTTCTACTCAGCTTCTGAGTACTGTGATTCACTTACCTCTTGGCTAAGGTGAGTTCATAGCCCCTTTTTATTTGTACATGGTTTCTAAACACGGGGTGAGATTTTACATGGTGGAACACAACCATTCAAAAAATGTATGCTATCCAGAACTTGTATGCTATCCAGAACGTGTATGCTTTCCAGACTTTCGATATTATTATTTCTTTTTAGTCTATAGCCTTAAGTTTCCTCTCCTGATCATGAACCGTTAACTTCGAGTACTAAGCGCGAATGTTGTGGGTGGATCCATCGGGATTGACTATCCCCGTCCCGATTACCTTGACGCACTAATATTTGTTTATAATTGAGTATTTAGGTTGAATACTCCCTAGAGGAACTTACATTAAGTTAAGCTTCGGTTCATGAACTGAACAGCAATAATAATAATAGTTTCGGACTATGGTTGACGTATATAACCATTTTCCCTACTACGTGTTTACAAATGAATGCTTGTGTTCCACACCTTTACCGATTAACCTATGAATATCACTCAACTTTATGTTGATGATTTTACATGTTTAATCTCAAGTATGATTACGTAACTTTGCTTAGACGGGAGCCTGCGGGATATTACCGCAGCTTGGAGGTTTCTGTGTAGATTTCAACCTTGGTTTTGTCTAAAATCCGTCAGAAGATTTTTATGTATTTGGTAAATAAGTGTTATAAATCATGATGAAACAATAAATCTTTCCGCATATAAAACTCTGGGACCTATGTTTAAAACTATGATATTTTATGATGTAATGTACATGTTTTTATTACGTCAACTTTGTGTCAAAAGTAATTCATTGTTTCTTGTACCATGACGTGGAACCCCATTGCTGCCTAGTTGTCCCTTTGTCTGATTCTGCGGGTCTCACAGATTGGTATCAGAGCGATGGTTATAGGGAAATGAGTCGTTTTCATAACTTAGTCTATAATCGAAAGTTCAAATATTTTATGTTTCTAAGTGTCAGACACAGAATCTGCCATTGTTGTTCGATATCTGTGCTGGTAACTCTCTAATCCTTATTATATACTTTTAATCATCGTTGTAGTACTTCATCTCTTGATTACATGTTGAAATATTACATTACTCTAGTGATGGTAATTACTATGTCTTTTCAAAGCCTATGTGCTTCACAAATTGTCATTGGATATTACTTGATTACATATGCTCTTATTGTATTTCTTGAATTCTTGTTCTTGTGAACTGATCTTGTTGCAATAATTTTATATTTTTATGAAATTTCATTACTTGTATTCAGAGCGCGTATGTTGCCGACTTTTCATACTCATTTTTCTGAGTACTATTGTTATCTTGTTTATGCGTGATTCGACTGACCTCGTATACTCGTTCTTTTTAACCGTCTATTTTTCTCAACTCACTGTTACATGTCGTGCATACTCTCGTGATACCATTGTTTGGGATTAAGAAGTGTTGCTTTCAATGAAATTTCCAATTTTCATTTTAATACCTTGTGTGTTACCTTTATTGTTTAACTCTTTTAAGATATCTATTTAGATATCCAATTGTGTTAGGTCAATTCAGTACCTAATGACCTCCCTGAGGGATTTGAATAACAATCAGCCTAAGTGAATTATTAACCTTGAACATAACGAGGTCACTGAGTGAACAGTCACTCAGTGACTTCGAGTTCCTAGACTGAGTCTAAAAGGAAGACTCAAGCATTCAGAGAGGCGAAGCTCAATGAATGTCTTCTATAACGAAAAAGAAGGTGATGGGTTCAGTGAGTTGTGGCAATAGACTCACTGAACCCCATACGATCTCCCTGAAGAAAAAAGCATTCTCCAAGACTGAAGAAAAGGCGGGATAAGTTGAATTGTGACAAGATGAAGTACATCACACAATTAGCGTGACTTACCCTTTTGGGATAGATAGGGTACTGACAAGTGTAAGGACTTACGTCTTACTACTTAGAATAGGGTAAGACAAGATACCACACTGTATCAATAAGACAAGAATTGCACATGGGCAATTATTGTCTTCTACCCAACTTTCCTTCTATAAATAGGATGCTTGTAAAGGAGAGAAAATAAGTTTGTGCACTTAATGCTTTAGACATTCACAAACAAGGTTTCTCTCCTCCAAACACGATCACATACTTGAGTTCTAAACTCCTGTCGATAGAATCGTCAAGCTTAGAAATCGTTAGGATTGGACTAGCTTGTTAGTGAGGAGATCACAAAACCACACATTGTCTATTCAATCCCTATTGTAGTTTCGTATACAATATGGTATAATTCTTTAATAAAGCTAAGAGTTAAACGTTGAAAACCTTTGTGTTATTTACTTACTTGTATTACGTTTATTGCATTACTTAAACATGGGTTAGGACTATACTTAGTATACTTAAGTATAGTACTAATTACAAGGGACAAACAAGTGGTATCAGAGCGGTAGGATTATAAAACTTTTTACCACCGTCTCAAAGTTTTTAAAACCTTGATCCATTATGGCTGAAAGTAATGTACCCCAATAATAACAGAGTTTTGCTAGGTTCAATTATTGTTCTCGGTATCTCTTCGAATTGATCTCTGGTTAATTGTGCGACTCAGTTGTTCTTGGTGAATCAAATAAAAGAGTTGTCGTTGTCTAAAACTAATTTCAAATGAAAACTTGAAACAAATAAAAAATAAAGTAAAGACAGTAAAAAGAAACAATGAAAGATAAAATCTTGGCGAAAAGTAAATTGCGAGAAAATTAAAAGGTAAATAAAGTAAATGATGAAAATCAAAACTTAAACTAAAAGGAAAGCAAATAAAAATTCAAATAAAGAAAAAGGCGGGAAAAATAAACCTTGAAAATAAAAGACAAAAACTTAAAAAGAAAAACAAACAAAAAACTGACAGAAACCTTGATTCGGAAGTTTAAAACTTCCGAATGAACTGGCTTGATCCGGAACTTCTAATGTTCCGAATGAACCAATCTTGAGTCGGAACTCCATGATTCGGAACTTCATTCGGAAGTTCATCCGGAACTTCGTTCGGAAGTTTCACTCGGAACTTTAAAACTTCCGGATGAAGCTTGCTTCACTCGGAACTTTTTGACTTCCGGATGAAGCTTGCTTCACTCGGAACTTTTTGACTTCCGGATGAAGCTTGCTTCACTCGGAACTTTGTTGATCCGGAACACTTCCGGATGAAGCTTGACTCGGAACTTTTAAAGTTCCGAATGAACCCTCTTGATCCGGAAGTTTCCTGGGAATGATAAGATACATAAACAACTCCCCCGAAGAACAGGGAGATACAGTAAACACGATTCTATCCTCAAATTAATCAAAATCAAACAAAAGATTAAACCAAAACAACCAATAAGCATAAACTAACAATAATCAATCAACACAAATCATCAAAACTAACAAACATAACCAAATCAATCAAAACCCACTTGATTGAAATTAAGAAAACTCAAGAACACAACATCAAATCAAAAGCAGAAATTAAGCAAGAAAGGAAGAAGATGATAAATTAAAAGCTTAATCAAAAAATAAGGATTCAATAACAAAAGCTTAAACACAAATTAATCTAGAGAGAGAAAGCATAAATCTAGAGAGAGAAACTACACTACTCCTAATCTAATCCTAAAACTAACTCACTCCTCTCACAACAAGTGAGGGTGGTATTTATAGGAGAGGGGAGTGATTGGTGGCTTCCTCTTTCTTTATTTCTTTCTTGGTTCTCAGTCTTTCAGTCTTCTTAAATTCTTCGACTTTTAAGACTTCGTCTCGGGATTTCTTTGAACTCGTCTTGTAATTTCTTCATAAATTAGACTTGAGTTCTTCGGCTTTATTAAACTTTCGTCTTTGGACATTTTCTTCGATAAATCTTCAGAATAAGCCTTGGACTTCCGTTCTTTTTGCATTCTTGATCTTTTGACTTCGTCTTTTGTCTTTTTCTTCAATAAACGCCCGTGAAAGACCGTGTTTTCTTCCCTTTTCACATTTTGACCCTGAAACACAAATAAAAACACAAACCACGCATAATTCCGCCATTTACGACATAAAATATACGTTTAGGTCCCGTTTTAATGTAATTAAGTGGTAGAAAAGATGGGTGTTTTCACACCTATCAAATCCCCTACACTTAACCATTGCAATGCCCTCATGCAATACCTAGTAATAAAGCAAGGTTTACACTTTCCATCATAATCAACCTACCTTGGCCTTTATTAAACAACTAAAGGAAATCAAAAAGATAGAAAATAACAAGATGCAACAAGGAAGAAACTTGTAAAGAAATCTAAGACTTACCTTAGGGCTTGTATGTCATGAATGTTTATCACCCTGAAGTTTCACGTTCCCCATGCCAAGCTTAAAAACAAGATCATTGTTAGTACAAGTTAGCATAACAAACATTTACTCATGCGGTTCAATTAATCACTTAAACTCCCTTATTCCTATGGGTATCTCTTTTATTTTATTGATGTCTTGAATGATCACGAGGATGCATTGTTGACTTATTTCGATAATTTATTTAGGCTGAAAGCAAAGTAGGACGATTTGATTAATAGTTAGCTAAAGGACAAAATCTCTTAAAACTGCTTCTCGGGATATCAAAAAGTTCATATCTTGGCATAACTTGGTTCACGATTTGAGACCTTTCTCGGGCCGATATTTGGCATGTACTTCATACTTCATATCTTCGAGAGACGTTTTTTGAGATAATGTTCTTCTCTTCGTTATAGAGTTTCTTCACTTGGAGACTTTTGAGGTGTACTCCAGCTTTGTTGACCACGACTTCATGATTATTTCTTCAATCTCTAATTGGGATTTTGAGATACAACGATCCGCCTCCTTTTCGGACTTGGATCTATTTATCCTCATACCTCGTTAGGGTCTTTTCGGATAGACTTCTCCATGATCTTTATGGGAGTTGATTGCTTTTCGTCGTGAGTCTTGATCCTTCATATTGATTTTGGGAATAATGCTCTTCACATCACTTTTGGATCTTCAGCAATAAAATGGAATCCTCATGCCTTGTTAGGGCCTTTTCGGACTCGCCAATCTTCGCGCCCCGCTACAAAAGTTATGCCTTGGCTATGAACTCTTATCATTACCGAGCAACTTTTAAACGATCTTGGGCTAGAAGCTAAGTAACTTTTCAAATCGTACGACCTTACTTATTGCAGATAATTTATTAGCAAGTGATGGGAGAAAAAGATCATAATTAACTCACATAAGTTAATGAGAGAATACCAAACTTGTAACCAACTCTATCATTTCTCATCCTCCACAATTTAAAATCTCAAGGAATGAGACTCGTTGATGCTTAGCCCAATAAACCAATTAAGGTCTACATAGTTAAGGATACTAGCTAGAGTGAACTTGGATAAGTAAACTCGGGTTAAGTCAAAATATTCACAACGGGCCTAATATATCTAAGATATCTAAACTTGCTAAAACCATTTTATTAAAATAAGAGAAAAATAGCAAAAATAAAGGGAACTACAACTAGGCCAAAATAGATTAAAAATTTTGAAAAATGTCGAAAAATTGATTTTCTGGTTAAAATGAGGGCAAATACAAGGAAAAGACCACTTAACTTCGATAGAAGTCCCCCCTACACTTAAGATAAACATTGTCCTCAATGTTTAAGCATGTGGTAGTAAACTCCCCTACACTTAGGACATTGTGCACGTTGTTTAAATCTCGCTAAGGAAGAGACAACTAAAGAGATTCCTATTTTAATATTGAGAAATATAAAATAGTGAATCGAAAAGAGTTTAGGATAGAACCGGGAAGAAGGGAACACGGAGTCACGGTTCGTAAAAAGTCATCAAGAGTGTGTCTTTGAAGCTCTAATCCCTGCACATGATAAGACAGAAAGCAAGAAACACCACGGGGCTCCCCCTACACTTATGGTGAAAATAGATAGATAATTGGGTTGCCTCCCAAAAAGCGCTTGTTTATATTAACCGAGTCACGAGCCTGACTCGTCCCCGAATTAAATGGTCCATGGGGAAGCCTCGAATGTGATACCAGGATCAAAGACCTTGTCCTCGTTCCTGGTTGACATCAACAAAGGAGAGGCGGGGGGATAAGTCTTGAATGGGAGAAAGTTCCTTTCAACATACGAGAAGTATGTGAAATCGAGGTCCACGGGAGGTGGGGTGGGTAAAGTAAGCACATTGTCCTCCCCCAAAGACAATAGATGCTGAGCAAGCGGCAAAGCCGTATTGTTATCAATATCACCTCCCGGGTCAAAGAACTCATCCTCCGAAATAATGGCTAAAGGGGAGGATGAAAGGTGCTCGGGAGGGGGACTTGGGACAATATCTTCCTGCAGCAAATTATCAAAAATAATGTCCCCCTCCGTGTCAGAATCATCAATACCTGGAGGGATGGAGTGGATGTCGATTTCTTCCAGCAATGGGTCATTATCTTCAACGGGAGGAATAGATGGAGATAAAGACTTGGAAAGAGAAGGAGAAGTCAACGCTTCGATTTGAGCAATAAGAAGGTGAACTTTCCGTAATCGATCGCGAAGAAGCACGTCTTCCACCTCATCCACAAGATCATGTTCATCGGTGAACTTCTCGTAAACCAGAGAAAATAAATCGTCATCACCCGCATCTCCCGGTGGAGATTGAGAAATGTCAAAAGTGAAATTCTCATAGCTTGGAGAAAAATCGTCATCACTAGGATCGACCTCTTCCGTAAGAGCAACGTCGTCCTCAGGCTCCATAGCAGGTAAGTCACAAACCTCAACATCCAATAATTTGTCGAGACCAACATCATTAAGCTCATTCAACGAATCAAGATCGTTAGACGCAGTAAGAACATCGAGAGTAGGAGCAGCAACTTCAGAAGATGTGTTGAAAGTGCATACAACATCGTCGTCATCATCATCATAATAGTATTGATGCACAAGAGGAGGGGTATAATCACTAAGATTAGATACTTGCTCTTGTTGCAGTCGCTTTTCCTCCGCCCATGCTTCTTTTGTAAGAACAACGGCTTCTTGAAGTTGCAGAATGATGGAGTGTAGTTTGTCATTCAAAGTAGTGCGTTGTGGGTCAAGATTAATTTGCTGAGAGGATTGATGATTGAGGGTGTGATGTGGGGGCTCAAAGTGTTGAAAACCTGAATTATAGCAAGGTTGTGGCTCATAGTTGTTCATCTGTTGAGAATAATTAGAAACCGGGTTTGGTTCATAATAATCCATAGGTGAAGAAAACTGAGGACACGGATTTGGCTCATAACAATTCATTGGTTGACAATAATAGGTATCGTGAGGACCCCCACAGTTGTTGCAAACCGGGTATGGAGAAAAATCAAGTGCGTCTTGTGGATAGCTATTATCATTGTCATAATTGTACCCTGGTTCTTGCCCGTGACCATACGGGTATCGAACCGGGCACGAAACATGCCAATGAGAATCGCTTCCACAATAGATGCACGGGGAAACAGGAGGTGGGTTCAAAAAGAATGAATTAGTCGAGTTGCACACGGGACAAAATCCGAATTGTGTGTTGTCGATATCGTTTCCGCACCGCTCACACGTACACCATTGACAAGAGTTGTTCCCAGATAATTGTTTCCCACACCGGACGCAATGGGCATAAAAATCCATAAAGAAAGATAGATAAGCAAGAAGAATATTTTTGGTGCAAAACTTTGAAAAAGAAATGCTTTTTATGATTTTTCAAATGTTTTTGGATTTTTTTTTTAAATATTTGGACACGAAAAATAACGTTCACAAGTGAACGGGTCCCAAAAGCCAACGCGTCTCTCACAAAAAACCTTCGATCTTCACGAAAAGAGCCGGCAGCGACGCCATTTTAATAACAGAGTTTTGCTAGGTTCAATTATTGTTCTCGGTATCTCTTCGAATTTATCTCTGGTTAATTGTGCGACTCAGTTGTTCTTGGTGAATCAAATAAAAGAGTTGTCGTTGTCTAAAACTAATTTCAAATGAAAACTTGAAACAAATAAAAAATAAAGTAAAGACAGTAAAAAGAAACAATGAAAGATAAAATCTTGGCGAAAAGTAAATTGCGAGAAAATTAAAAGGTAAATAAAGTAAATGATGCAAATCAAAACTTAAACTAAAAGGAAAGCAAATAAAAATTCAAATAAAGAAAAAGGCGGGAAAAATAAAACTTGAAAATAAAAGACAAAAACTTAAAAAGAAAAACAAACAAAAAACTGACAGAAACCTTGATTCGGAAGTTTAAAACTTCCGAATGAACTGGCTTGATCCGGAACTTCTAATGTTCCGAATGAAACAATCTTGAGTCGGAACTCCATGATTCGGAACTTCATTCGGAAGTTCATCCAGAACTTCGTTCGGAAGTTTCACTCGGAACTTTAAAACTTCCGGATGAAGCTTGCTTCACTCGGAACTTTTTGACTTCCGGATGAAGCTTGCTTCACTCGGAACTTTTTGACTTCCGGATGAAGCTTGCTTCACTCGGAACTTTGTTGATCCGGAACACTTCCGGATGAAGCTTGAATCGGAACTTTTAAAGTTCCGAATGAACCCTCTTGATCCGGAAGTTTCCTGGGAATGATAAGATACAAAAACAACTCCCCCGAAGAACAGGGAGATACAGTAAACACGATTCTATCCTCAAATTAATCAAAATCAAACAAAAGATTAAACCAAAACAACCAATAAGCATAAACTAACAATAATCAATCAACACAAATCATCAAAACTAACAAACATAACCAAATCAATCAAAACCCACTTGATTGAAATTAAGAAAACTCAAGAACACAACATCAAATCAAAAGTAGAAATTAAGCAAGAAAGGAAGAAGATGATAAATTAAAAGCTTAATCAAAAAGTAAGGATTCAATAACAAAAGCTTAAACACAAATTAATCTAGAGAGAGAAAGCATAAATCTAGAGAGAGAAACTACACTACTCCTAATCTAATCCTAAAACTAACTCACTCCTCTCACAACAAGTGAGGGTGGTATTTATAGGAGAGGGGAGTGGTTGGTGGCTTCCTCTTTCTTTCTTTCTTTCTTGGTTCTCAGTCTTTCAGTCTTCTTAAATTCTTCGACTTTTAAGACTTCGTCTCGGGATTTCTTTGAACTCGTCTTGTAATTTCTTCATAAATTAGACTTGAGTTCTTCGGCTTTATTAAACTTTCGTCTTTGGACATTTTCTTCGATAAATCTTCAGAATAAGCCTTGGACTTCCGTTCTTTTTGCATTCTTGATCTTTTGACTTCGTCTTTTGTCTTTTTCTTCAATAAACGCCCGTGAAAGACCGTGTTTTCTTCCCTTTTC
Organism: Glebionis coronaria; assembly: GCA_025667525.1. Taxonomy (NCBI): domain Eukaryota; kingdom Viridiplantae; phylum Streptophyta; class Magnoliopsida; order Asterales; family Asteraceae; genus Glebionis; species Glebionis coronaria. The sequence continues at coordinate 421,921,188 of CM046877.1, read as the reverse complement.
ACATTTTGACCCTGAAACACAAATAAAAACACAAACCACGCATAATTCCGCCATTTACGACATAAAATATACGTTTAGGTCCCGTTTTAATGTAATTAAGTGGTCGAAAAGATGGGTGTTTTCACACCTATCACCCAACTTGTTAACAAGAAAGGAGCGAGTTACTCTATTAACGCTCCTAAGTTAGAAGTTGAAAGATTTAACAAATGGAAGAAAAGAATGCTATGTTATTTGATGGGAATGGAACCTTATTACATAACGTGTATTAAGAATGGTCCATTCAAATCAAAAACAGCAGCTGGTGATAACAAACCTTAAAACCAATGGTCTGACGATGAAAGGAGAGTGGTCAATCAAGACCAACATCTCAAAACCATCATAATATCTTGTCTTCCTGACGATATTATAGAGGCTGTCATCGAGTGTGAGACGGCCAAAGAGACTTGGACAGATCTTGTCCATAGTTTCGAAGGACCATCCGACACTAAGGAAAATAGGATTATGGACCTGAAGTTAGAATATAACACTTTCAGGGCCAAACCATCTAAAACACTTCCTCAGACTTACACCAGGTATAAAACCTTGCTCAATGAGCTAACGAATGACGGGGTGAAACTGTCTAAGCATGAAATCAATGTTGGTTTTGTGAACAGTCTCCCTGAAAAATGGCTTGGTTTTTCTCAAGGATTGAGAAATGCTAATCACATACAGACTCAGGATCTTGCAGATATTTATGAGAGATTTATCTATGAAGATAATCTAATAAATAGAAGATATCCTGAGTCCAAGAAGGCCTTAATAACAGACACCTCAGCCAAACCTACCCAAATTAATCATGGCCCCATTACAACTGCTTTTTACTCAAATACAATTGTTCAAGATTTTCAGGAAACCTTAGATGATGAGGTGGATGACAGATCTAGTGCTGAATACATAAGGGATTTGAACAGGGAATATCATGAAAGGGCCATGTTGGCAAATACCAAACGTTATATCAAAAGAACTAGATTTGCTGGTAACCAATCCACTAAGGGAGTGGATTGCTATCGATGTGGTAAATTTGGGCATTTTGCTAAATATTGTCTTTCAAAAACCCCATTGGCCTCTTATAAAAATCAAAGTTTTTCATCAGGCAATGACAATTTTCAACCCAAGTTTACACCAAAACTAATTCAGGATTCTCCAATTAAACAAAGTTTTCAGAATAGTAAGAAAATTGAGAAAGACTATAGGTCTGAGTATAAAAAGGTTAAAACAAAACTTGCACTCTTGGAAGCTGAACCTACTGTTTCTCAGACTAAAAAGCCTGCTCAGAACAAAGCCAAAGGGCTGGTAGCTGAAACTTTTGATTGGGATGATGAAGACTTGTCCTCAGAAGAGGAGGAAGTCAGGTATCAAGTGTTAATGGCTCTAGCTGATGATGAATTATCAGTTGGAAAGAATCATGCTCGATTTGGAGAATGGGTTGACATCACCATGAGAAAGGTAAACATGCTTCTCTCTATGGATGAAGAATCTGATTGGCAAAAATTCCTTAAGTATATTAACATTGACCTATCGTTTGTTGAAGAGCAGAGATTGAATCTTTTGTCAAAATATAATAAACTTGATTTTGAATTAAACAAATGTAGAGAAGATTTATTAGTTTTAAAACAAGCTAAACTTGAAGTAGTAAGCTGTCAACTTCAGAACACTGAACTTACTAAAATCAATCATGCTCTTCAAGAACAACTTAAGGAAGAAAAACACATCAATGAGAAATGGCAAATAGCTCTACCTTAGCTTCTCAGTGTATAAACAGTCAAATACCTGCCCAAAAGAATAAAATTCTTAGGACACGACAACTCACTGAAAAGGCACCTACTAAGGAGATGAGTGAAAAGGCATTCTCCCTGCCTCAGTTGGGTTTGATCATGAAATGATTCCTAAGTCAAAAGACTGGGTTGAGAGATCAACCCCCTGAGAGTGTTTTGCCTAACTTTGATACTGGAAAAATATTAATTTCTGAATCTCAGACTATTAATGAAAAACTTAGTCTGAATGAAGAGACTAATAAAGTCAGTAACACTGAAACATCTAGTGTTGCTGAAGACATTCAGACTCCTCTACCTCTTTTGAAAAACCTTCAAGGAGCAAGTCTATGTTCTGAACTAATTCCATTGTCTTATCAAGAATACTCACCTAGAGGAAGTGTAAAACCCGCATGCTTTTACCATGCATAGTACCTTAAGTTCGTACGTACTAGTTAAAAACTTTCCTAATATAGCATGATTACGATTACGTATTAGGAGTTTATGTATTACGTACGTGTTAGAACACGATAAGTATTTTATATGAACGATCACGAAATAATTATTTAGCAATAATTAATCACGAACATACGATCACAAAATCACGAGCGTAATTAAAACACGAGTTATTATTAATTACGTATATATATTTAATACGAGCGTAATTAAATATATAAGAGTATGGTATTTACGTAACGAGAACATTTAAAACACGAACATAATTAAACATAAATGTGTACGAAATTACAAGACACGAAACGAGGTACGGGAACCCCCCGAGGGAGTCCCTACCCGCGGCCAAAATAAGGACAATGGGCCAAGCCCATTGTCAATTTTACTAAAAGGAAGGGTTAAGTAATTTTACTAATCAAAATTACTTTTACAAAAGAATTTCAAGAAAACCTAAAATCCCTTTTCCTCCTCCTTTGTGTGCCGCCACCATCAAATCACCATCAAGGTGATTTCTTTGATCTTGGATCTTGTTAAATTAGTTTTTGTTCGTGTTTGTTCTTCACCCTCTTGATCCACGAATACGGTAAAACCTTTTTAACCTTTTTCTTTTTAATTAATATTTTATTTAATTATGAACACGTGATGTTTTTCATAAAAACACATTAATTAAACCTAGATCTAACATGTTTTAATCATAAATTAATCAAAGGGTCGATCAAAGGGGTGTTTTGTTTTGGGCCGCAAGGAACAACCGACCCCAAGGGGGTTCGGTTTGTTTTAGCCGACCACCACCAAGACCTTTTTGGTCTTGGTTGGTGCGTGTGGGTCCCACGGCAGCAAGGGGGTACCCCGATTTGGTTCGGGGTACGGTGTTGTTTCATATCCGGTGCATGTTTTAGGCTTAGATCCGGATCATGATTATGTTAGTTGTTTATGTTGTAAACTTATGTTAAGAATTAAATTAATAAGATGTAATTAATTTAATAACATGACTTAGGTTAACTAATTATTAATAAACATGAATTATTTTTAACCTAAGTATTTATATTATTAAGACTTATAATTAATTAATTATTTTAAAAACCATGGATATAATTAATTAATTAAACATGACTTAGGTTATTAATATTTAATAATACATATTTTAACCTAAGTATTTAATATATTTAATTAAAAACATGTCATACTTTAATTAAATATTATAACCTATAGTTTAATTAAATTACATGAAATAATTATTAAACTATATAATATATCATATGACTTAGAAAATAACCATGAAAACACTTAGGCTTATTTACTTAGCTTATTTAACCAGCTTATTTCTAATTATGGAAACTTTCTATTTTTAGCAACTTAATTAAATAAGGCAGCTATTTTATTTATGGAAACCAGCTATTTTTAGAAACTTATTTATTTAAGGCAGCTAAGCTATTTATGGAAACTTATTTAATTAAGGCAGCTAATCTATTTATGGAAACTTTCTATTTTTAGAAACTTATCTATTTTAAGCAGTAAATCTATTTTTGGAAACTTTCTATTTTTGGAAACTTTCTATTTAAGGAAACCTGCTATTTTTGGAAAGTTACTTATTATTACACAGTAAGTATAATAACACATGAAATATCAGAAATACTTAATGAGAATGAACAGGATATAAGATTTAACACAGTTTAAGGCTTTAAACAGTGTAAATAGTAAGAACCCATAAAATAAGCTAAGACATGATATAAAACCAGCTATGTATGTAGTAAGCAGATACTTATTTCATGTACGTATTTATGTAGTACTAGTGTTTCGGAAGTAGGATTCTCGCAGTTTATCGTTCTCGTTCACTGGACATAAGGTACGAATTCCCGTCCTTTCAGTATGGACATTCTTTCCTTATTAGGATTTCCCCGTATGCAGCCAACTGTTTTCCCGTAGTATAAGTATGAGTTTGATTGCTTATGTTTAAATATGATTACCTATAGCCATATACATGCATGACCAGTTTCTCCTAGTTATGGAGGTACCATAACCATAATATTAGAGGCACTGATGTTATGACTTCACCACGGCGGAGTGATTGCTCGTGGCGTCCCTTCAGCTTTTGGCCATTTATTTATATTTATCATGTGGGGCGTATGGGTGCATCCTAGTTACACGTTTTTTATTCAGGATTACATGGTGAATGTGGTGTGTGCCTTGCATCCTTCACAAGGAGCTGATCCCTCCTACCCATAAAACCAGTATATTAAATTAGAGGCAGCCCCTCTAATTTGCATGATGAGGTCACCCCTCGAATTATTCATGCACGATGGATATTCATGACCTATATTGGCTAAATGGTAAAATATGACAAACAGTTTTTATAAGATAAACATAAGACTTTCAAACTATAAAACCAGTTTTATTAAGACTTAACCAGGTTACTCGGGACTTAGTTTCTTCCGCTGTTATTATGTTATATGCTTATCCTATTCATGCTTTATTGTACATCCGTGCACTGAGCGTATTGCTCAACCGTTTTCCTTTCTATGTTCCCAAAACGGTAGGTACTCAGGGACGCTCGTAGACATTAAGAGTACGTGCATATGGACTGGAAGCTGTCTAGCCTTCTTTACATTATGCATTTCTTTTCTTTATGATACTTATGCTTTGGAAATTGTTTCGTCCTTTTCCTTTACTATACTATGTTTGTGTGTGATGAGCTTTACTTTGGACTACCGATGTTGGATTCCGGTATTTTCCTTTATATGGTCAAGTAATGTTTAGACATTTTACCTTGTATGCTTTGATGACACGCCATAATTACTGTGATATTTCCATTTCCAAAATGGGGTGTTACAATTATGGTATCAGAGCCAAGGCTTCGACCTGTAGGCTCTCAAATATGACCTGTGATTAGTGGGTAGTCACTACGGTCTTCCTAGAACTGACAGTTGTTTTCATGCATTCATCATTTTTAAGCATACATATACATGTCATTGTTACAGGGTTTTTGACTAAGTAATGGTTGGTACAGGACTGGCCCTATTTAGTCGCATGTGTTTTATCGAAACTTTTAGATTTGGGACCGACCCATAGGCATCCCCTCGATATGTCTTTTGTTTTGAGTGAACTAACCAGAGGCGTTCACTCTCGAGCATCCAAAGTTTTCATAAAACTGCATCATGCATTCATACACAAAATTTTCTTGCATAAAATTTTTCTCGTGAAAATTTTTAGTATAATTTATTTTTCATGTGTATATTTTATATTTTATGTTTTGAACTGTTAATCATATGTTTTATGTCATACTGTCAGATGGCAAACGCAGACGATATCTGGGCAATATTTGCAGCTGTTGATGCAGAAATGCAAGATGCTCTTCTTCATAACGACGGTTATCCTCCCCCGCCTAACATCTTTCCCATGGAAGGAAGGAATCGGCTCATGAGGGAATACTATAGCCTTAGACAACGACCTGACGAAGGCAACAATGACTTCATGCAGCGTTTCCTTCGCTATACTGGTGTCCTGAGAGCAGCTGCGGGCACTACTGAAGAACAAGCAATACATTTCGTTGGGCTCTAAATCCAAGGATTGCAAATAACTTGTCAGGTGCTCCGTTGGATACGGTAGGACAAGTGGCCGATGCAGCACAGAAACTGGATATGCTGCAGGAGAGGGATGAGTTCGGGGAAGCTGAAAGACCCGACAAGAGGTAAAACCTTCATATTCAAGCGGTGATCAATCCGTATATCTTCCATATGTCAATTATTCATCTCTTTAAATGTATCTTCCAGGCAGAAAACTGGGGACCGGTCTCAGCCGGCTACTCAGCAGCAGCCTCATCAGCCCAAGGGAAATGGTCAGACTAATGACCGATCTGCTACGGATAGGCGTGGCGGTAATGACAATTACCGTAACAACGCCGGGCAATCCAACAACAGCAGGTCCTAATACTTACGAAATTCCTTATGTTTTATGTTATGACTCATATTCTAACACTTTAAGCAAACTTCTACCAGGAACCATGGAAACGGTAAGGACCAGAACCAGAGAGGTTCGCAGCCTAGCCGTCCAGCTATCACTGGTATTCAATCTTACGATTATCCGCTTTGTCCTTTGTACCCAACTATTATGTCTTATGTAAAATGTTTTATCAGGCCCTCAGCCAGCCAGAGCACCTGCTGGAGGATACACTCATCCTCTTTGCTCTACTTGCCACCGTAGGCACCCAGGACCATGTCGCCGTAATACTGATACGTGCTTCAAGTGTGGTCTTCCTGGCCATATTATGAAGGATTGCCGTAAGGGCGAGATGGAGAGTACATCGGGACATGCTGATACCAAGCCGCCTCCTACTGCCGGGCGTGTCTACACGACATCTCGAGACCAGGCCAACAAGTCTACAGGTACCATCACTGGAATCTTGTATATGTATGGTCGCGCTGCATGTGTTCTTTTCGATACGGGTACTACTCGCTCGGTTATTTCTACTGCTTATGCTAAGAACATTAGGATGCCTCCCTTGCCACTAGAAAATAGGCTTACTATTTCCACACCTTTGGGGGACTCTGTATTAATCACTCATGTATACAAGAGTCTTCCCTTAGAATTTGATGATAAGGTTCGACCTGTCGACGCACTTCCGCTAGACATGAATGACTTCGACATGATTTTGGGCATGGATTGGCTATCCAAGTATCATGCTACCATAGACTGCCATTCATATCGGGTTATCTTCGGTGATGTCAATGCACCAGAGTACATTCATAATGGGTTCATACCCGGACGGTCTGTACAAATCATATCCACCCTGCAAGCGCGTGCACTACTGTCACATGGCTGCGAGGGTTATCTAGCTACGGTTCACGACATGGATGCTGAATCTCCATCGATTCAGGATCAACCAATAGTGTCGGAATTCAAAGACGTGTTTCCAACAGAACTTCTGGGCATACCACCTGCACGAGAAGTGAAATTCAGTATCGAGCTGGTTCCAGGAGCTGAACCAATCTCCAAAGCTCCTTATTGCATGGCTCCCATAGAGCTGAAGGAGCTGAAGGATCAACTACAAGAACTTCTTGAACGAGGTTTTATTCGACCGAGCGCATCTCCATGGGGCGCACCGGTTTTATTTGTTAAGAAGAAGGACGGCAGTATGCGTCTTTGCATAGACTATCGCGAGCTCAACAAGATTACCATTCGGAATAGGTATCCACTGCCACGCATTGACGATCTGTTTGACCAACCCCAAGGGGCCAAACACTTCTCCAAGATCGATCTTAGGTCAGGCTATCATCAGTTACGAGTCAAGGAGCAGGATATTGCTAAGACTGCCTTTCGTACTCGTTATGGCCACTACGAGTTTGTAGTTATGCCATTTGGCCTGACAAATGCTCCAGCAGTGTTCATGGATCTGATGAACAGAATCTTCCATGAATTTCTGGACAAGTTCGTCATTGTTTTCATCGATGACATCTTGATTTTCTCTAAGTCCAAGGAGGAACACGAAGACCATCTTCGTACAGTACTACAGATTCTTCGCCAGAAGCAGCTGTATGCTAAATTCTCCAAGTGTGAGTTCTGGTTAGACAAGGTGGCATTCTTAGGTCACATTGTATCAGCAGAAGAAATCACTATGGATTCAGCGAAGGTTGAGGCCATTACTAAGTGGTCGAGGCCGACATCAGCGACGGAAGTCCGCAGTTTCTTAGGCTTAGCTGGATATTACCGTAGGTTCGTGGAGAACTTTTCCCGCCTAGCACTACCATTGACCAAACTGATGCGGAAAGGGGAGAAATTCGTCTGGACTGAAGATCGAGAGAAGAGCTTTGAAGACCTGAAGCAGAAGCTTGTATCTACACCTATTCTTACTCTACCATCTGGTACGGGTGGATTTCAAATCTACAGCGATGCATCAGGGAAGGGACTTGGCTGTGTTCTCATGCAACATGGGAAAGTGATCGCGTACGCTTCACGGCAGCTTAAGCCTTATGAAGAGAATTACCCCACGCACGATCTGGAACTTGCTGCAGTCGTGTTTGCATTGAAGATATGGAGACACTAATTATATGGAGAATCATGTGACATTTTCACGGACCACAAAAGCTTGAAGTATATCTTCACTCAACGTGAATTGAACATGAGGCAGAGAAGATGGTTAGAGCTGTTGAAGGATTATGACATTAATCTTCAGTATCATCCCAGGAAGGCAAATGTAGTAGCAGATGCCCTTTGCAAGAAGTCCGGAATGATCAACAGGATTAGAATCGAAGAGGAAATCGTAAGAGACTTGGAACGACTAGACATCGAGATCATGGTATGTGGACAGCACGGTTAATGGGCTAATCTTAGAGTAGAACCCGAGTTACTATCTAAGATCAAGGAAGCTCAGAAGGATGACAGAGAAATATGGGCGATAATACAGAATTTGGAGAAGCAGACAGAATTCAGAATGGATGCAGATGGTATCGTATGGCAGGGCACTAGGCTTTGTGTTCCTGATGACCAAGAACTCCGGGAAGCTTTGCTAGCAGAAGCTCATAGCTCCCCATTCTCGATACATCCTGGTTCAACAAAAATGTACCATGACATCAAGCAGCACTTTTGGTGGAGTGGTATGAAGCAGGATGTGGCCACTTACGTCTCCAAATGTCTTACCTGCCAGCAGGTTAAGATCGAGCATCAGCGATCTGCCGGTCTCCTTCAACCGTTAGATATTCCAGAGTGGAAGTGGGACAAAATCACCATGGATTTTGTTACCGGTCTTCCGCCTACCAAAAGGAAGCACGATGCAATTTGGGTTATCGTTGATCGACTTACCAAATCAGCTCATTTCTTACCGATCCGCAAGGAAGATCCGGTAAGTAAACTCGCAGATACGTACAGACGAGAGATCATGAGACTACACGGTGCACCATCCAGCATCGTCTCAGACAGAGATCCTCGATTCACTTCGCGCTTTTGGAAAAGTCTGCAGAAAGCTTGGGGAACACAACTTAAGCTTAGCACGGCTTTTCATCCTCAAACGGACGGACAGTCGGAGCGAACCATTCAAACATTGGAGGATATGTTGAGATCTTGTGCGTTGGAATGGACGGGTGATTGGGACGAATACATCTATTTGGTGGAGTTTGCATACAACAACAGCTGGCACGCGAGCATCAAGTGTGCTCCATTTGAGATGTTGTATGGCAGAAAGTGTCACGCCCCAATCTGTTGGGATCAGGTTGGCGAGCGAACACTCGAAGGACCAGAAATCATAGAGATGACAAACGAGAAGATCGCAGTAGCTAGGCAGAAGATTCAGGAGGCACGGTCACGTCAAAAGAGTTACGCCAACAAGCATCGTAGGGATTTACACTTTAAGGTAGGAGATCACGTCTTCCTTAAGGTTTCGCCGGCACGTAGTGTTAGACGCTTCGGGATTAAAGGGAAGCTTAGTCCTCGTTTCATCGGACCGTTTGATATCATTGAACGAGTCGGTGAAGTATCTTACCGATTGGCGTTACCTCCGCAGCTTTCGCATGTGCACAATGTATTTCATGTGTCCTTACTCAGAGGGTATCAATATCATCCCCTTCACATGGTTCAGTATCCACTGGAACAGATTCGTGAAGATCTCACTTTTATAGAAGAACCCGAACGAGTTCTTGACAGGCAAGAACGAGTCATGAGAAAGAAGACGATTCCATTCGTCAAAATTCTATGGAGGGATCATACCGAGCGGGAAGCCACTTCGGAAACGGAGGAGTCTATCCGGGCTTCTTACCCTCATTTCATATTTTGAATTCGGGTATGTTCTTCTTTTCCAGTTTACTTTATCTATAATTCGGGGACGAATTATTCTTTTTAGGGGGGAAGAGTTGTAAAACCCGCATGCTTTTACCATGCATAGTACCTTAAGTTCGTACGTACTAGTTAAAAACTTTCCTAATATAGCATGATTACGATTACGTATTAGGAGTTTATGTATTACGTACGTGTTAGAACACGATAAGTATTTTATATGAACGATCACGAAATAATTATTTAGCAATAATTAATCACGAACATACGATCACGAAATCACGAGCGTAATTAAAACACGAGTTATTATTAATTACGTATATATATTTAATACGAGCGTAATTAAATATATAAGAGTATGGTATTTACGTAACGAGAACATTTAAAACACGAACATAATTAAACATAAATGTGTACGAAATTACAAGACACGAAACGAGGTACGGGAACCCCCCGAGGGAGTCCCTACCCGCGGCCAAAATAAGGACAATGGGCCAAGCCCATTGTCAATTTTACTAAAAGGAAGGGTTAAGTAATTTTACTACTCAAAATTACTTTTACAGAAGAATTTCAAGAAAACCTAAAATCCCTTTTCCTCCTCCTTTGTGTGCCGCCACCATCAAATCACCATCAAGGTGATTTCTTTGATCTTGGATCTTGTTAAATTAGTGTTTGTTCGTGTTTGTTGTTCACCCTCTTGATCCACGAATACGGTAAAACCTTTTTAACCTTTTTCTTTTTAATTAATCTTTTATTTAATTATGAACACGTGATGTTTTTCATAAAAACACATTAATTAAACCTAGATCTAACATGTTTTGATCATAAATTAATCAAAGGGTCGATCAAAGGGGTGTTTTGTTTTGGGCCGCAAGGAACAACCGACCCTAAGGGGGTTCGGTTTGTTTTAGCCGACCACCACCAAGACCTTTTTGGTCTTGGTTGGTGCGTGTGGGTCCCACGACAGCAAGGGGGTACCCCGATTTGGTTCGGGGTACGGTGTTGTTTCATATCCGGTGCATGTTTTAGGCTTAGATCCGGATCATGATTATGTTACTTGTTTATGTTATAAACTTATGTTAAGAATTAAATTAATAAGATGTAATTAATTTAATAACATGACTTAGGTTAACTAATTATTAATAAACATGAATTATTTTTAACCTAAGTATTTATATTATTAAGACTTATAATTAATTAATTATTTTAAAAACCATGGATATAATTAATTAATTAAACATGACTTAGGTTATTAATATTTAATAATACATATTTTAACCTAAGTATTTAATATATTTAATTAAAAGCATGTCATACTTTAATTAAATATTATAACCTATAGTTTAATTAAATTACATGAAATAATTATTTAACTATATAATATATCATATGACTTAGAAAATAACCATGAAAACACTTAGGCTTATTTACTTAGCTTATTTAACCAGCTTATTTCTAATTATGGAAACTTTCTATTTTTAGCAACTTAATTAAATAAGGCAGCTATTTTATTTATGGAAACCAACTATTTTTAGAAACTTATTTATTTAAGGCAGCTAAGCTATTTATGGAAACTTATTTAATTAAGGCAGCTAATCTATTTATGGAAACTTTCTATTTTTAGAAACTTATCTATTTTAAGCAGTAAATCTATTTTTGGAAACTTTCTATTTTTGGAAACTTTCTATTTTTGGAAACTTTCTATTTTTGGAAACTTTCTATTTAAGGAAACCTGCTATTTTTGGAAAGTTACTTATTATTACACAATAAGTATAATAACACATGAAATATCAGAAATACTTAATCAGAATGAACAGGATATAAGATTTAACACAGTTTAAGGCTTTAAACAGTGTAAATAGTAAGAACCCATAAAATAAGCTAAGACATGATATAAAACCAGCTATGTATGTAGTAAGCAGATACTTATTTCATGTACGTATTTATGTAGCACTAGTGTTTCGGAAGTAGGATTCTCGCAGTTCATCGTTCTCGTTCACTGGACATAAGGTACGGATTCCCGTCCTTTCAGTATGGACATTCTTTCCTTATTAGGATGTCCCCGTATGCAGCCAACTGTTTTCCCGTAGTATAAGTATGAGTTTGATTGCTTATGTTTAAATATGATTATCTATAGCCATATACATGCATGACCAGTTTCACCTAGTTATGGAGGTACCATAACCATAACATTAGAGGCACTGATGTTATGACTTCACCACGGCGGAGTGATTGCTCGTGGCGTCCCTTCAGCTTTTGGCCATTTATTTATATTTATCATGTGGGGCGTATGGGTGCATCCTAGTTACACGTTTTTATTCAGGATTACATGGTGAATGTGGTGTGTGCCTTGCATCCTTCACAAGGAGCTGATCCCTCCTACCCATAAAACCAGTATATTAAATTAGAGGCAGCCCCTCTAATTTGCATGATGAGGTCACCCCTCCAATTATTCATGCACGGTGGATATTCATGACCTATATTGGCTAAATGGTAAAATATGACAAACATTTTTTATAAGATAAACATAAGACTTTCAAACTATAAAACCAGTTTTATTAAGACTTAACCAGGTTACTCGGGACTTAGTTTCTTCCGCTGTTATTATGTTATATGCTTATCCTATTCATGCTTTATTGTACATTCGTGCACTGAGCGTATTGCTCAGCCGTTTTCCTTTCTATGTTCCCAAAACGGCAGGTACTCAGGGATGCTCGTAGACATTAAGAGTACGTGTATATGGACTGGAAGCTGTCTAGCCTTCTTTACATTATGCATTTCTTTTCTTTATGATACTTATGCTTTGGACATTGTTTCGTCCTTTTCCTTTACTATACTATGTTTGTGTGTGATGAGCTTTACTTTGGACTACCGATGTTGGATTCCGGTATTTTCCTTTATATGGTCATGTTGTTTAGACATTTTACCTTGTATGCTTTGATGACACGCCATAATTACTGTGATATTTCCATTTCCAAAATGCGGTGTTACAGGAAGAGTTGGGTTAGGTTGTATCGAACAAACAAAGCCTGACTCAAAAGTGATACCAGATCACACTGAGTCAGGAACTGTCACTGAAAAGGCAACCAAACCTATATCTCCCCCAGGGACTCCTAAACATTCAGTCAACTCTACTCCTATTGTAAATCAAGAGGAGTCAAGTAGATTGTTCCAACTTTTCATGGAAGAGAAGCTAAACTCAGCCTATAAAACTCAGGGTGAAACATCTGTGTCCTCACAACCTGAATCATCAACAAGTAACAAAACTGAACCTGAGTCTTCTAAGAAAGTTAAAACAAAGAAACCCACCTGTGAGCTATGTCACTATACAAATCACAGCACTGACGACTGCTATAGAGTTCTCTATTGCATGAAATGTAAAAGTGAAGATCACAGGACAACAGATCATGAGATGCACATTGCTTCTATTAAAAATGCTAAAAGATACAATGCTCAGCCTTACAACTATTGGCCCACCTCACAACAAACTAGAAGATCCAAGGCTAAGCCTTACCCACCTTGTACACATTGTGGCATTCCCGATCATAGGCCTGATGATTGTGTATATTACCCTGAGTGTGAGATTTGTGGAAGTAATGATCACACTACCTCAGGACACAATAGAATCATCATGGTCAGAAGAGGAATGCTAGCTGATTCATCTCAAAGTACTGAATCCTCAGTCGGACTAAGCTACAAAACATATGGAAGCAATGTTCATTCTACCTCAGATCATGCTGAGTTTGAGTACTTCAAACGAGGTGAAAGACTTCAGGCTCTTCGAGCCAAAGGGCCTACTAAAAAGTGGGCTCACAAGAGAAACTAATCCACCTCGTTATTTGTGCAGAAACACTTCAAGGAGCCTGTCTGGTACTTAGACAGTGGGTGTTCAAGAAGTATGACAGGGGTCAAAAGTTATCTGCACAAATACGTGGAGCAACCAGGTCCTAAGGTAGTATTCGGTGATAGTTCATCTTGTGTTACTGAGGGATATGGTTCAATTAAATGTGGTGAAATAGTTTTCTCAAAAGTGGCGTTTGTAAACGGTCTGAAGTAGAATCTCATCAGTATCAGCCGACTGTGTGATGCTAAGTACATCGTTCAGTTTGATGATAAGCAAGGTACAATCTTCAATTCTAACAAAGAAATTGTGTTGACTGCTCCAAGAAGAAATGATGTATATGTCCTAGACATGTCATATGTAACAAATTCACGAGCATGTTTCTTTGCTAAAGTCTCAGACTCTGTTAAATGGCTTTGGCATAAGAGACTGTCACATCTAAATTTCAAAGATATGAACAAACTTGCAAAACAAAACAAAGTTCTTGGCTTACCTTCTCTTGTGTATTCAAAAGACAATCCTTGCTCAGCCTGTGAAAAAGGTAAACACAAGAGAGCTTCTTTCAAGCCAAAACGAAACTTTTCTATCAGGAAGTGTCTTCATCTTCTTCATATGGACTTGTTTGGACCAGTCAGTCCAATGTCTATAAATCATGAGAAATATGTTGGGTCAAAAAGTTGATGTGGCAGAAACTCAAAAATGAAGAAAACGTGAAGTATTTGTCTAGGCGTTGACAAGAGCATTCCAAGCGTTGACAAGAGTTATTTAGGCGTTGATGGAATCAAGCATTGTCAAGAGCAATCCAAGCATTGTCACATGCAATTCAAGCATTGACAAAACGTAGACAAAAGAAGCTAATGGAAGCTTCTATTTAGATAAACATGCAAAAGATATTCTGCATAAGTTTATTTAAATAGAAGATTTACTTGTTTATTCATTCTTATCTCTTGTAAACCCTAATCCTTACACTATAAAAGGAACCAAGGGTCATAGGTTTTATTCATATTATTCATTCACAATGTAAACCTAAAGTGTGTGTCGCACTAGACGTGGGATTCAATGTATACACGTCTAGTGGATGTTTGTTATTAATATAATGAACATCCCAATTGTTTTAATTCATGTTATTGTGCCTAAACACCTTGTTATGATCATTGTTCTATTCCGCTATGTTATCATATGAACGATGATCAACCTAGATATAATGGTTCATAACCATTGAGTCTAACGATTTATGGGATCAACAATTGGTATCAGAGCCTAAGGCTCGTGATATCTAGGTCCGACGAGGTGTTCGTGTATGGTGAAGAAGAAAAATTCGTATTGAATTTTTCTGGACGTTTTTGTGTGCGCAGCAGTATTCAGAAGGTCATAACTTTTGATTGAACCGTTGGATCGTCACGAAATTTTAGATGTGTGTTCTACATACATAGATCTAAACATCCACCGGAGGGATTGTCGAGTTTTATCCCAAGCAAAAGTTATTAAGCGTCGAAGTTGGCTGATGGAAGATTTTCAGTTTTTCTGCTTTTACATAAAATCATGAACTAGGGTTCCTCAAACCCTAGATCTACTTAAAAGCAGGGAGAATTGCAGTTTGTGGCTGTTATGATTCAAGATCTAAGGTTTATTTACAAACCCTAATTAGGGTTTTGGTGCTTAAATCTTCTCAAACCCTAGATCTATATTAAACTGCAGCAAGTTGTGGGTTTCTGTCATGTACAAACAGCAGCTAAAGGTTATATGGCCATGACGTGTTTAAAGAAAAAGGAGCTGTTTGTAACGTGATATAAGCGAATGTGATTGGTTAAGATCAATTTTGTTTCACACGATCTCTTCATAGTTGCATTCACACGGCCAAACCCTAATTTGGTATTTAAAGCTTGATACACTACATGCTAGTGTACTGTATTACCGTGAGTCCTTCATTCTTATTTGTGGAGAGTTAAGTATTCACACGATTGCTCGATTCTGATTGGAGGACAAGATTGTGTTCACACGACTAAGGAGTAATGTTCTTCATGGCTGTGTTCACACGATTAAAGACATCTGATTGGAAGATACCTGTGTTCACACGAGATATATATTATTTGTGTTCAAAACAAGATGTCAAAGTGCAATAAAGAAGTTAATGGGCCGCGGGTTGGGCTGGTGATATCACACTAATTATAGTGTTCCTGTTTAAGTCTTCATAGCTACTGGTAAAGATCGTAGCTACAGATGATGTCATCAGTTAAGCCAAGCCGCTGACAAGATTGGTTTGACGCTGATAAGAGTGGACGCTGACAAGGGTTATGGTTGGCGCTGACGTGTGTAATTCAGGCGCTGACAGGAAGAGTTTCGACGCTGACAGGAATAAGTCAACGCTGATAGGTTGACAGTGTCGTCCGATATATGAGCTTCAACGCTGATACGTATTGTCAGATATCGGACAATACATCTGACCAAGATATTGGACAGAAGAGATGTTGGATGACACATGGATAGCTGCTGTTTGAGAAAACTGGTACGTTTTAAGTACACAAAAAGGAGGATTATACACACAAAGGTACATGGAATCTCCGTTTTAATATAGAATATCAAGTTGATATTTATAGCTCGGATATTTTGAAAGGGATTAATGATTTTAATGCAAGTTAGCAACAATTCGTGAGGTAATTTATTGGATTTGATTATGTAATCGGGGTAGCCTTGTAAAAGAGTTATCCGTCTGATCTCTTTTACATATGATATGAAGATTAAGTTTCTTCATGAAGAAGTGTTAGCTTAAGGGGAAGAATTCTTTTGGTAAGTTTGATGATTGAAGAAGATTTTCGCGAGTTTGTGTTCTATCATATCTTAAAGTCATGCACTTCCAGCCATAGACTTTAAAGGTAACTTGTTCGTGTTTACATGGTTGGTGATGAAGACTTGTCATAAACACTTGAAGGAGTTACATTATCGTGCTCAGTGTCTCACAAAGGATGAGAATATTGACAAGGGATCGAGGTCTACTTATATTTTTTCTATCTGGTATAAGTTCTTCATCACATGGATAAACAAGACATGGAACATAAGTTTGGGTTATTTTACTTCTACATCAAAGACTACTTTATTTATTTTTCTTCAGGATCATTACACAGAGCCTACATTTGGAGAATCTTCAAAGATTGCATACATTGTTTACTTTCCTGTTGATGTGACAAAAAGGGGAAGAAAATACATGCTACACTTGAGGGGAAGCAATTTGAAGATCATGTACAACTTACAAGAGATACACATAGAGTTTTGCCACTATCAACTAGGGGAAGATTGTTGGGTCAAAAAGTTGATGTGGCAGAAACTCAAAAATGAAGAAAACGTGAAGTATTTGTCTAGGCGTTGACAAGAGCATTCCAAGCGTTGACAAGAGTTATTTAGGCGTTGATGGAATCAAGCATTGTCAAGAGCAATCCAAGCATTGTCACATGCAATTCAAGCATTGACAAAACGTAGACAAAAGAAGCTAATGGAAGCTTCTATTTAGATAAACATGCAAAAGATATTCTGCATAAGTTTATTTAAATAGAAGATTTACTTGTTTATTCATTCTTATCTCTTGTAAACCCTAATCCTTACACTATAAAAGGAACCAAGGGTCATAGGTTTTATTCATATTATTCATTCACAATGTAAACCTAAAGTGTGTGTCGCACTAGACGTGGGATTCAATGTATACACGTCTAGTGGATGTTTGTTATTAATATAATGAACATCCCAATTGTTTTAATTCATGTTATTGTGCCTAAACACCTTGTTATGATCATTGTTCTATTCCGCTATGTTATCATATGAACGATGATCAACCTAGATATAATGGTTCATAACCATTGAGTCTAACGATTTATGGGATCAACAAAATACACTCTTGTGATTGTTGATGAATACTCTAGATACACTTGGGTACACTTCCTGAAAAAGAAGAGTCAAGCTCCTGAATTCATAATGTCTTTTATCAGGAAAGTAGAAAATCAAAATGATACTAAAGTTAAACAAATACGAACTGGTAATGGAACAGAATTCAGGAACCAAGAGCTTGAGAGTTTTTGTGATGAGAAAGGAATTTCTCAGAACTTCTCTTCTCCTTACACACCTGAACAAAATGGTGTGGCTGAAAGGAAGAATAGAACTCTCATTGAAGCTGCTCGAATCATGCTTAATGGATCCAACCTTTCAAAACACTTCTGGACTAAGGCTGTAAAAATAGCTTGCTATACTCAGAACAGAGGAATTATTGTCAAAATACATGATAAGACTCCTTATGAAATATTCAGGGAAAGGATTCCAGATATCAGCTACTTTCATGTGTTTGGATGTCCTGTGTTCATTCACAATCAAAAGGACCATCTTGGTAAATTTGATGCCAAAGCTGATGATGGATACTTTCTTGGATACTCTTTTGTCTCCAAAGCCTTCAGGGTCTTTAACACAAGGAGACAACAGAATGAAGAGTCATTTCATGTCACCTTTGATGAAAGTATGGATGCCATTAACTTCATAAATCAATCAATAGAAGAGATTGGGATCAATGACTCATCAAGATATCCTCCTGATGAGTATGAACATTGTCCCTCAAAGTAGTATCAAACTGATGCTGATATATCCTTCCATATATCACCTCACAATAGGTCAATTGATAATTTAATCACACGTCAACATGTCCCTGAAGTTATCACTTCTCAAGCTGATGAATCAAACGATTCACCCATCTATGAGAACACTGAAGGGACAAGTGATGAAAATATCGAATCCCCTATTACTGAAAATCCTTCAGAAGGAGGTGATGTCCCAGTACAATGTACTGAATCTCTAGTCCCTGATAATCACCAACCATCGACAAGCTCTAATCCAAGTCCTCAGGACAGATGGTCAAGACAACAACATATAGAGCTTGTAAATATAATTGGTGATGTATCTGAGGGGATGCTCACACGCAGTCAGGCTACTAAACTCTCTGCTGCCTCAGCCCATGAATGTCTGTTTGCAGACTTTCTCTCTGAAATTGAACCAAAGAAGGTTTCAGAGGCCCTGACACATCCAGGGTGGGTTGAGGCCATGTAGGAAGAGCTCAACCAATTCCTTAGGAACAAAGTGTGGAAACTAGTTCCTCTCCCCAAAGGGAAATCATCTCTTGGTACAAAATGGGTATTTAAAAACAAGACTGATGAAGATGGAATTGTCATTAAAAAAAGCTAGGCTGGTTGTTCAGGGGTGTGGTCAACTTGAAGGGATCGACTATGATGAAACCTTCGCCCCTGTAGCAAGAATGGAAGCCATCAGGATCTTCCTTGCTTATGCTACTTACATAAACTTCAAAGTTTTCCAAATGGATGTAAAAAGTGCCTTCCTGAATGGAAAGATCACTGAAGAAGTTTATGTTGCTCAGCCTCCTGGTTTTGAGAGTTCTGAGTTCCCAAACCATGTTTGTAAACTTGACAAAGCCCTTTATGGACTGAAACAAGCACCAAGACATGGTATGAAACTCTCTCTACATTCCTGATAATGAACAAATTTGTCAGGGGGAAGATAGAAAACACCTTATTTATCTTCAGAACCAAGGAGGATGTTCTACTAGTTCAGATATATGTTGATGACATCATATTCGGATCTACTAACTATGATCTGTGTAGAAAGTTTGAAAAACTTATGACAAAGAAATTTGAAATGTGTATGATGGGTGAGTTAACATATTTTCTTGGACTACAAATCAAACAGGGGGAAAAAGGGATCTCAGTCTGTCAAGAAAAATACACCAGAGAAATACTTAAGAAATATGATATCTCTGAGTGTGCTTCAGTAAAGACTCCCATGGTTCCCCCCAACAACTTAGGTCCTGATCTTACTGGTAAACCAGTCAATCAAACTTTATTCAGGGGAATGATTGGATCATTAATGTACCTAACTGCAACCAGGCCTGATATTCAGTTCTCAACAATCTTATGTGCAATATATCAGGCCGATCCCAAAGAATCACATCTTACTGCTGTTAAACGAATCTTCAGGTACCTGAAGGGTACTCCCTCACTGGGTCTATTGTATCCTCGTTGCTCAGGCTTCGATCTTAAAGGATACTCAGACTCAGACTATGCTGGCTGCAACATGGATAGAAAAAGTACCTCAGGTGCATGTCAATTCCTAGGTGGCAAGCTAGTATGTTGGAGTGCAAAGAAACAACAGTCAGTCGTAATGTCCTCTACTGAGGCTGAATACGTGGCAGCTGCTGGTTGTTGTGCAAACATCCTTTGGATGAAAAGTCAACTCAGGGACTATAATGTGGAATACAAAGTAGTCCCTATCTTCTGTGACAACACCAGTGCAATTGCCATTTCAAATAATCCAGTCCTGCATTCAAGGACTAAACACATAGACATAAGATATCACTTCCTCAGGGATCACATCTTAAAAGGAGATATTGAATTACATTTCATCCCCACTGAATATCATCTAGCTGATATTTTCACCAAACCTTTGGATGAACCAACGTTCACTAGACTGAAAGCTGAACTTGGTATGTTGAATATTGATTAATCAGTCTCCCTGATGATATTGGATTCAGTATAATGTATATTCTTGATCCTCTATCTGAGTAAATATATCTTATCGTCTTCCCTTTGACACTGAGGTACATTAAATGATGTAACTAAATGCTCTAAGGATTTAGTTACTTAATGTCCTAGGTTGGTGAGTCACAATATTAAATAAGGAACATATATTCCTTCAATAAATTGTCATAAACCAGTCAAAGGGTCACTCATGTCAAGTATCCCACTAAGCATTAAATGCTTACCCTTTTTATAGCAAAATCCGTTGTAAAAACGTCCTTTCAAATGCACGTGACCCCACGTCATCTCTGCAAAAAGCGTTATCTTTGCAGTAATGGAACAGTTGCCAAGAAAATAGGGGGACCACTTGTACGCTTTCATTAAATGCGGATGTGAAAAGAAATTATAACAAATAAAACAACCTTGAAGTGGCCACGCCAACCTCCTGAAAAGGGAGGGCTTTACCTGGTTTGAGTCTGTGTGGCGGTGGGCTCAAACCCCGTGGATTAGTCGGCCAATGAGTCGGAAATCACGGTTACCAAAAAAAAAATAAAAAAATCTTTCACATCCGAGCCTATAAATACCCCACAATCAAAACAAACACACACACAAAGAACTTGCAATTTTACTCTGCCAAAATTTTCTCTCAAAGAAAAAGTGTGTGTGTTCAAACGAGTTTCCAAAAAAGGTTTCTTACAAAAAGGCAATCACATTGATCACTTGTTTTATTGTTATATAGCACAAACAATCAAAGTTACCTATTGTTTATAACTCTTGATCTTTTTTATAAGGCAAAAGTTCTCATTAGGTCACTTGGTGAATCTTGTTGTATTATAACAAGAAACAAGTCTTGATTTGATTTCCACAAATGGCCATTGTCCTTTTTCAAATCTTTAAAAGCTATCTTTAATGGCAATGTCCAAGGCTATCAAATATGCCCCTCAGGCTGAACATCTCACCAACGAGGGTGTCCATTTTGTAGGAAACAACTATGAGGGAAATTTCAATTACCCTAGTAGTGTATCAGCCTACACACCAATTTGCAAAATTTTGAAAAATTATGATTGGGCTTATGCTTTTACAAAAACCCCCTCAGTCTTCTACCATGAATATCTCAGGGAATTATGGTTTACGGCTGTGGTTGTAACCCCTACCCAAGGGCCTGAAGGATCTCAGGGGTCTGAGATCAAGTCACATAAGAACTGTGTCATCATGTTCACTGCAAATAATGGGAAGACACCTGATATGAGCAAAAACTCATATCAATTAATCAACAAATCACCCTAAAACACATAGCAAATACCTAACTTTTGTGCTATAAAAGCAGTATTATGTGGTATGTTCTATGTTTGTGTACAAATAGGTAAGAAGGATACAATTTCAAGCAAACAAGGGGAAATCAAGCTTAATTGGATGAAAAAGACAAAGAAGGATCAAGAGTGACAAGACTTTGAAGAACAAGGACCTATCTTGACAACATTTCAAAGATGAAGGACCTATCTTGATAACTTTACAAAGTTGAGGGGCTAAAGTGTAAATTTGTCAAAGTCAAGATCAAAGTCATACATGGTCAATACTCAAGTCAACTCAGTCAAAGGGGCTATTTGATCAAGTTTACAAGTGAAAGGACTGGAATTGCCCAAAGAATGAAGTTCCTAGCTCAAAATCACAATCTGTTAAGTACAAGGACTGAAACTGCCATTTTTGGAAGTTATTTCAAGCTTAATCCGTGTCACATCCTTTGGACCAATGAGAATGCAAGAATAAGTTAACATGGATTGCCAAATGGGGTTATTAAATGAAGCAAGAGAAAGAAGACTAGTGGAGGATCTCAACAGTGCCTCATCCAATCATATTTTAAGGAACGGATAATAATCCGTGTGACACTCCAACAACTAATCAAAGCCTGCCACGTTGCATCTTCAACCTTCCAACAGCCCAGAATCGTTCTAGAGCTAGAGGCGATTTCAACAAAAGATTAAAACATCAAAATTGCTTGCAAAAGGAAGACGAATCCATCCCACGTGCTCAATTAAACTGAAAGTCAACCAAGAAGAAAAGCCCAATTGTGTTCATAACCTGCAAATTCAAATTGACCAATTCAGGACACGTTGAAGCAATTGATTGGCTCCGACATGTCACCAACCCCAACAACTTATCACTTTCACTCTATAAATAGAATAGATAGCTCTCATTTGTAACAGGTAGCTTAAGTGTGAAAACACACACACTAGATTTTAATTCTCTCCCTCATTATGTTATTAGCATTTGTAGTTAACAACTCTCAAAAGCTTGACAACCTTTTGAGAGTTTGTTAGTTAGTTTTAACAAACCTTGTAACCACTTTTCACTCAATTAATAAATTTCAATTTTCCCTCCAATTTTCTCAATGCTTTTACATACTGTTCATACGCCATTGATGATGCTTGTTTCTAGTGATCATACTTGATCATTGGGAGCCTTGTTGAAGATTGTAGATGATTGATTTCATCCAGTAGCTGTTCTCATTGATTTGATCATTTATTTCAAGAGTTTGGTAGAATTTGCAGAATTTCAAGTTCAACAATGGAGTTCTAATTGATTAGCTGATTGGTTGGTTGTTGATTAGTGATACTAGTGCTAAGGTGGTGGTTTAGCACTAGTTAGATAGCTCAGCGCTACTCTACTCCTACAAAGGAGGCTTCAATTTCTAAGGTTCACATTTTCCTATTTTTGTTCCTCTAAACAGTTGAATGCATGCTCAATTCCTAGATAAAACTCATTTGCTTGTATGATCAAAGGTGTTTGGTTGATATTTGAGTTGATTTGATGGATTGTGTAGCCTATTGGTAGCTTAGCTCTTGTATTCTAGTCCATATCAGCATTCTGTTAAGAGTTTTTAGCTGTAAGATTTGCTAGCTTGGAATTTGTAGTATAAGTGTTTAGCTTAGCTTGTGGTTAACCTGTTTTCATCTCCTTTTGGTATATACACTTGGCTTGTAATCAGTTTTCAATCAGTTTCAATTCTAGCTTAATCTATTTCAAATAAGTTTCATTAGAATCTTTAACCAGTGTTTGGCAACAGGTGTTAGTGTAAGATCTAGTGTTAATTTTTGAGCAATTCTTGTTAAACTTTGGTCATTTAGCTGTTTTTAATCCAGATCAATAGTTGTCATTCATTTTCTAGCAAAGTTTTGGTCAAATAGCTAATTGCATCAAAAAGTCTTTTTGTTCACTTTGGTTCAAAAGTTGATTTCAGAAAGTTACCATTTTCAAATCTTTGCCATTGCTTTAATAGTTGATGAAAATCCTTGAAACCAGTTTCTATTGATCACATAACATCTGAAGTTTAAGCCCTTAATAGGAATCTCTACAGTTTCTCAGTATAAGCTAGAAATAAGCACTTAATTCAACCTTTGAGCAAATGCAATTCCCTCTGATAAATAGCTTTTTTGATTTCTCATTCTAGCTTATCCACTTCACAAACTTGTCCATTTTCTTTTACAAATCTCTTTAGAAAGTGTTCCTGGTTAAGTTTTGAAATTTTCAGCTTTTTGGATTTTTGGTCAACAAAAGTCAACATAAGCTCATTTTAGCTTATTTTCATTTTCTGAGCTTATTGATGAACCATTTTTGATAAGACTAGACCCCCCTTCTTCTTTTGAGCCGATTAACAGGTTTTTGCATTAAAATCAAGTTGTGAACGTTTGGCTTATTAGATAGCTTATTTTGAGCTTATTAGAAATTGCTTATTAGAGATTCAGTTAGTTTCAGCTTATTTCCTCTTACAAGTCTAGCTGAATTTCAATTTTAAGTCTTTTAAAACTGGTTTGAGCTTATTTGGTTAAGAAACGAGCTCAAACGAGCTTATTTTTTTCCCTAGCCCGTTTTTGTTATAAATCTTTTGGAAATTGCATTTTGGTCCCTAGTTTGTTATACAGTTTTCATTTTAGGCTAATTACCCACTTTATTAGGTTTTGCAAAATATTAGTCCTTCTATTTTCAAGTTAGTTAAAAATTAGTTAGTCGGTTTTCAAAAGTTGTTAAAGTTAGTTACTTGGTTAGTTACATTTTCACATTTAGTTCAAATTTGTTAACTGTTTTTGCATAAATAGTCCTTATACTTTTAGACTTCACATTTTTGGCATTTAATTTTCATAGAATTTACATTTTCAGTCCTTTCATTTTATAGAATTTACATTTGTGATTTTAATTGAATAAAATGTGGTATTTGACAATTTGTTTTACGGTTACATAGTTAATATTTTTCATTTTTACTTGATTGATTGAATTAGACGTATACTATCCAAATACTTTTACCAACCAAAAACAATTATAAACTCGATCTTGTTAGGACTTTCAATTTGTTAAGAACTGAGAAAACGAACTTCAACTGTACACATTTCAAATGGCGCCGCTGCCGGTTCTTTGACTTTACGAGAGACTATCAATTGACGATTTTCATTGGCTTTTGGGATCCGTTCACCTCGTGAACGTTATTTTTTACGTATCATAAATCAAAAACAATGAAAAAATCAAAAATATAAAAATATATAAAAACTAAAAAAATAACAAAACAATTCTTTTCCTAAAGAATTGACCAAACAAAATAAAAAATCCAAAAAGCAATCTTTTTCCTAAGAGATTGCACCCAAAAATATATATTATTGGATTCTCTCGGTTTTTATGTACATATAGTATTTTCTCTTAAAAACTTATAAATACAAAAATATTTTCCATATATTATTATAAGTAAATACGTATACGTATAAGAACAACCAATTCACATATTCTCCATAAGTATTGCCAAGGCAATACACCGTGTTGAGGGGCGTTCCGGTCCTTGACACGTGTATCGATCAAACAAAATAAAGCAAGAATAGATAAATACTTCCAATAAGCAACAATTCGAAGAATACAAACAATTAAGTGAATAGAAAGGCGATGTGCTATAAAATGCCATCTAAGGGTCAATAGGTACTTAAGTGCTTCACGCCACCTAACCCCCCGTTCACTTGTGAGTATTCTAAGAAGGAAGGCTTCATTGGGGGTCTTGCACCCAAGTAGTACATACGTATATTATTATTTTCTTGTGGATATTTCATATTGAAACTCGAAGGGGATAATCGTTTTCTCTTCAAAGTCACACGAGAGCTTCTCTCTCATTCCTCGTATTGAGTTGCATGCTCACTCGCGGGCGTGCACAAATACCGATTGGTGTACAACCCCTTCCTCCGAAAAGGAAGAAAAAGAGAAAGAGTAGGAACACCACCGTCCATCAAGCCGATCACGAGAATCGTGCTTTGATTCATCCACAACAAGAAGCCATGGCCGGAGTTGATACTCGTTCTTTGATGGAACGATTGCAATCCAATGTTCACGGATATGCCGATGCTATCAAGATACCCGATATTCCCGCAAATACATTTGATCTAAAAACGGCTATGATTAACTTGGTTTCAAACACACCTTTTTATGGAAACAAGAATGATAATCCTCATGATCACCTTAAGAGATTTCTTTCTCTTTGCAACACCATTAAGTACAATGGAGTTCCCCATGATGCCATTAAGTTGATATTGGTGCAATTTTCACCAGAGGGTCCGGCTAAGCATTGGTTAGATACACAACCACCCGATAGTATTACCACATGGGATGGTTTCACACCAAGTTTTTGAACAAGTTCTTTCCCCCATCTAAGACCACGACTTTGAGGAACTTAATTATAGGCTTTCAACAAAAACCTAGTCAAACCTTTAGTGATGCTTGGGAGGAGTATAGAGAGTTATTGAGGAGATGCCCTAACCATGGATTGGATGAAGTTCACCAAATCAATACTTTCTACAATGGCCTTAAACCACATCACCAAGACTCACTCAATGCTTCTGCGGGAGGGAATATTCTTCTTAAATCCATTCAAAGGGCTTGGGATATTATTGAAACTAAAGCAATGGTGCAAACTAACACACAATTTGATGAAAGAGTCCATGTCATTCAAGAAGGAGGTTCTAAACCATTGGAGACTCAACTCATTTCATGCATTCAAGCATTTACCCAAGCTCAAAAAGATAGTCAAACATTCATGCAAAACACTCAAAAGATGCAAGAAACGATGATGAATGATTCTATGAAGCTTTCTATGGGCAATCATTCTACAAATGATGTGCATGCCATTACTCTTTCATGTGAGACTTGTGGAGGTCCCCATTCCTATGAACAATGTGATAAGGTGCAAGGTTATCAAGGGGAATGCTATGCTTACCAAGAGGAACATCGTGAACACTTCAAGCAAAATATCAATCCCAATAACCTTTCTTACAAGTCCCAAAATTACCTTACTCCACCGGGATTCCCACCCCAACCACCCACCCAACTTCAACAAAATCCCCCTCGATTATTACAAAGGAATCAAGGTCAAAGACCACCATACCAAGGGAATAATTATAGACCACCACATACCTTTCACAATCAAGGAAATACCTTTCAAGGTAACAATCAAGGGTTTTACAATCAACCTCCACCTTTCCAACCCCAAGGTTTTTAGGGAAATGTGCCACATGATTATAACACAATTGAGCTTCTTCACAAAATGAATCAAGAGAATGAAAGGAGGTTCCAAGCTAATTAGAAAAGAATGAGAAAAATGCATGAGGAAACAAATAACAAGTTTATGATGCTTTTAAATCAAAGACAACAAGGGGCTTTGCCATTCAACACACAAACAAACCCAAGGGCAAATGTCAATGCTATCACAACAAGAAGTGGAAAGTAAACAAAGGATCCTTCACCACCCAAACATTCTTTGGTAGAGCCTACTATGATTCCTTCTTGTGATAAGCCTTCTACATCTAGTTCACCATCCTCAAGTTCTCCCATTTCTCCCACTTCCACACCTACTCATGAAGAAATCAATAAGGAAAATCCTTTATCAACCACTCAACTACAACCAAAACCAAGTCTCCCTTATCCATCAAGATTGAGAAAGGAAAAGCTTAAGAACAAGGATGATATCCAAGTTTCAAACTTTTTGAGGATGTTCAAGCAACTTAACATAAACATCTCCTTTGCGGAAACTTTAGCCAATATGCCTAAGTTTGCTAAGATGATCAAGGACTTACTTTCTAACAAGGAGAGATTGGTGGATTTGCATAATGCTTCCTTGAATGAAAATTGTTCCGCGGTTTTGCTTAAGAAGTTACCTACTAAGCTTAGAGATCCGGGGAGGTTTTTGATTCCTTGCAATTTCCCGGGGGTGGAAAATTTTATGGCTTTATCGGATTTAGGAGCAAGCATAAATCTTATGCCATTATCGGTTTGGAAGAAACATTCACTTCCCGAGCTCACTCCTACTAAGATGACTCTTAAGTTGGCCAACCGTACTATAGCTTATCCGGTGGGAATTGCGGAGGATGTTTTTGTTGGGGTTGATAGATTTACCTTTCCCGCGGATTTTGTGGTGGTTGATTATGATATGGATCCGAGAGTGCCTTTGATTGTTGGTAGGCCATTTTTGAGAACGGGTCAAACTCTAATAGATGTGGCGGAAGGTGAACTTACAATGCGGGTAGGAGATGAGAGAGTTGTGTTTAACATGGGGAAGTTGTCTAAGAAGTCTAATGAGCCCGAAGCGGTAAAACATATTGATGTTGTGAATGAGGAGGTAACACAAGATAATATCCTTGATGAAGTTTGTGATGAATACTTTTATGAAGCTTGCTCAAGTGGAAATTATGATTTACCTCATGTTGAGACCATTGCTTCCATTACTTCATCTTTGGATTTTCATGACCCTCAAGAGTTAAATTTTGGTGAAACCTCATATGACAATCCACTTCTCCACAATGATAACCATATTCATGAGGACTTTAGTGATGACGAATCTCTTCTTTGTGAGACACCAACATATGATGACTATAGTGATGATGAGATTTCTACTTGTGACTCTTCATTTGTTGATGATCATACTTCCTTGGGTTTTGA
The DNA here is from genome assembly GCA_025667525.1 of Glebionis coronaria. Classification (NCBI taxonomy): domain Eukaryota; kingdom Viridiplantae; phylum Streptophyta; class Magnoliopsida; order Asterales; family Asteraceae; genus Glebionis; species Glebionis coronaria. The sequence continues at coordinate 421,892,824 of CM046877.1, read as the reverse complement.
GGAATCACCAATCTTTGATAGCCCAATCTATGATGTGTATGGTGATGAGGTGGATTCTATCATGGATGAGAGTGATGAGTTTTTAGCGAAGGATATATCTTTTGAGTACACTCTTGGTTATCTTGATGAGGAGGGGGACATCCTATATCTAGAATCTCTATTGCATGAAGATCCTTTACCTACTTCCTTTTCCACTTCAACCCTTTCATGTGAAAATGGAAAACAAACCATGATGGTTCCCTCTAAGAGCTTATTGTTATCCATGACTCCACATTTTTTCTCTCACCATGTGACCTACAAGAGAGAGTCTTCTAAGGCAACCAACACTTGTTGTTTTCCCATCAAGGAACGATTTTTGATCCTGGCATAGAGCTTGCTAAACCATCTCAGTATCCGCCTGATGCAACAAAAAGAAAACTTGTGAAAGATTTGAGAGCATCACCTTATTACCTTTTGGAGAACATATGGGCCACCATTTTGGAGAACACCACCTCATCTTTTTCACCATTGCTTGGGAACTTAGTTGTGGATTTGTGTTATAAGTGGGATGGTAATTATGTATTTGATCCTGGGGGATATTTATGGAGTTTTGATAAATGAAAACTTGTTTTACCTCATCATGGAGATTTTTCTTAAAAAGAGCAAAACTTTTCTTCTCCATGATAGGTTTTAGACACTTTTAAGTGTGGGAAGAGTCGAGCTAGAAACTTTATAACTCAAGCATCGTATAACTAGGTTTAGAGTGTTGTAGGTTAGAAATAAGGGTATATAATTGAGGATAAGTGTAGGGGGAGACCTTCTTTTGTCTTCATGTTGTTTGTAGGGTTGCTCACTCATTTCATGCTTTGGAGCTTATGGAGGAGGCCCTTGTATCCGGTTCACTTCGTGACTATTGTGATTTTTCATAGACACCTTGTGCTTAATAATGAATTCACTATAGTTGATCTTTCCTTAACTTGGGTTAAGCAAAGTCTATTCATTGTCATAAGTGTAGGGGAAGTTTTTATACTTCCATGCTCTTAAACATTGAGGACAATGTTTAACTTAAGTGTAAGGGGTCTTCTATCGAAATGACCTTACCTAGAACTTGTCATTGACCTTCATGATAACTTGGAAAAGTAATTTTTCAAATATTTTTCAAGTTTTTGATCTACTTTGGCCACCAAAAATATGCATTCATAATTTTTGCATTAATCATTTTGCATAACACATTTGCATTGTATATATTTCTTCTTTTATTTTGCATCAATAATATATAAAAGAGAAAAATATATAATAAAGGACATGGTTTAACAAGTTTAGACTTCTTTGACATATTAGGCTCGTCATGGATATTTTGACTCAACCCGAGTTTGCTTATCTTAGCACTCTCTAGCTAGTATCCTTAACCATGTAGCCCTTCATTGGTCTATTAGGCTAAGCATCCACCAATCTCATTCTTTGAGATTTTAAATTTGTGGAGAATGGGAAATGATAGAGTTGAAGCAAGTATATAAGGGATAGATAAACATCATGATAATTACTTGTGGCTAAACCCTTCTCTTCTTAACCTCTATTTTCTTCGCATGTATATATGTTAATAAATAATCAAGAACGGTTTTAATTGGTTTGTAATCTCTTATGCATTTTTGTCTAATCATTCATGGTTGGTATAAGTACGTCTTAAGATTCTAATTTAGAACGTTTTATGTGTACTAGACTTATGTCATGCTCAATATTTAGCGGGTGTTTTTCCTTTTATTCTTTCCAACTTTCTTTGTGAGGAATAAAGAAAAATAAGAGCGGCTTACAAAAAAATGAGTGGCTAAAAAAAAGAGAAAAAGAAAAAGAAAAGAAAAAAAATAATTATACAAGACTCCCAAGAGGGGCAGTGTGGTGTTAATTATAGTGATTATTGAATCCCAATATTACCTTGATGGGTTGCGGGGATTCAATAGATTGCTCCAATCCAATATTACCTTGACGGGTTGCGGGGTTGAAGATCCAAAGTCTCAAAAAGGCGGCGGATGTAAATTATTGCGTGAGTTTTATTTTCCTTTCCTTAGCGAGTGTGTAGCTACTTATGAAAGCATGACATGAGGATTTTACACATAAGGCGAATGACTTAATACTCTTGAAACGGACTTATATTAATTGTGAGCGGTTTCTCAAGTAATGGATGAGAGGATTACTTAGGATTAAAATCGTGCTTCCTCATTTTTGGATTTTGCATTTCTTATACTTCACGCTTGAAATAACGACAAATTTGGTCACAAGCAATTTGCTCAATTAATAACCGGTTCCACATTTAATTGTCATGAATAAGTTGATGCACTTTTTACTTGTGAATACAATGATCCCATTTTTAAGCTTGGTATGGGGAAAGTGAAACTTTAGGGTGATAAGTGTCCATGGTACCCAAGCCCTAATCAAAGTCATTGAATTCTTTATGAGTTATTTCCATCAAAACCATTTCAAGAAAATCCAAAAAGATATAAATAGAATTATATTTTGTGAATTGCATTGTTAAAAATTAAAATCATGCATCATATTGTGTAGAGTAGTGTAGATGCATTCCATAATGGCCAAGGTGGATTAATTATGAGGAGAATGTAAATTTGTGCTTTAAAATATAGCATTGCATGAGGACATGACAATGTGCAAGTGTAGGGGATTTGATATGAGCAAAAACTCATATCAATTAATCAACAAATCACCCTAAAACACATAGCAAATACCTAACTTTTGTGCTATAAAAGCAGTATTATGTGGTATGTTCTATGTTTGTGTACAAATAGGTAAGAAGGATACAATTTCAAGCAAACAAGGGGAAATCAAGCTTAATTGGATGAAAAAGACAAAGAAGGATCAAGAGTGACAAGACTTTGAAGAACAAGGACCTATCTTGACAACATTTCAAAGATGAAGGACCTATCTTGATAACTTTACAAAGTTGAGGGGCTAAAGTGCAAATTTGTCAAAGTCAAGATCAAAGTCATACATGGTCAACACTCAAGTCGACTCAGTCAAAGGGGCTATTTGATCAAGTTTACAAGTGAAAGGACTGGAATTGCCCAAAGAATGAAGTTCCTAGCACAAAATCACAATCTGTTAAGTACAAGGACTAAAACTGCCATTTTTGGAAGTTATTTCAAGCTTAATCCGTGTCACATCCTTTGGACCAATGAGAATGCAAGAATAAGTTAACATGGATTGCCAAATGGGGTTATTAAATGAAGCAAGAGAAAGAAGACTAGTGGAGGATCTCAACAGTGCCTCATCCAATCATATTTCAAGGAACGGATAATAATCCGTGTAACACTCCAACAACTAATCAAAGCCTGCCACGTTGCATCTTCAACCTTCCAACAGCCCAGAATCGTTCTAGAGCTAGAGGCGATTTCAGCAAAAGATCAAAACATCAAAATTGCTTGCAAAAGGAAGACGAATCCATCCCACGTGCTCAATTAAACTGAAAGTCAACCAAGAAGAAAAGCCCAATTGTGTTCATAACCTGCAAATTCAAATTGACCAATTCAGGACACATGGAAGCAATTGATTGGCTCCTACACGTCACCAACCCCAACAACTTATCACTTTCACTCTATAAATAGAATAGATAGCTCTCATTTGTAACAGGTAGCTTAAGTGTGAAAACACACACACTAGATTTTAATTCTCTCCGTCATTCTGTTATTAGTGTTTGTAGTTAACAACTCTCAAAAGCTTGACAACCTTTTGAGAGTTTGTTAGTTAGTTTTAACAAACCTTGTAACCACTTTTCACTCATAATCAATAAATTTCAAATTTCCCTCCAATTTTCTCAATGCTTTTACATACTGTTCATACGCCATTGATGATGCTTGTTTCTAGTGATCATACTTGATCATTGGGAGCCTTGTAGAAGATTGTAGCTTATTGATTTCATCCAGTAGCTGTTCTTATTGATTTGATCATTCATTTCAAGAGTTTGGTAGAATTTGCAGAATTTCAAGTTCAACAATGGAGTTCTAGTTGATTAGCTGATTGGTTGGTTGTTGATTAGTGATACTAGTGCTAAGGTGGTGGTTTAGCACTAGCTAGATAGCTCAGCACTACTCTACTCCTACAAAGGAGGCTTCAATTTCTAAGGTTCACATTTTCCTATTTTTGTTCCTCTAAACAGTTGAATGCATGCTCAATTCCTAGATAAAACTCATTTTCTTGTATGATCAAAGGTGTTTGGTTGATATTTGAGTTGATTTGATGGATTGTGTAGCCTATTGATAGCTTAGCTCTTGTATTCTAGTCCATATCAGCATTCTGTTAAGAGTTTTTAGCTATAAGATTTGCTAGCTTGGAATTTGTAGTATAAGTGTTCAACTTAGCTTGTGGTTAACCTGTTTTCATCTCTTTTTGGTAGATACACTTGGCTTGTAATCAGTTTTCAATCAGTTTCAATTCTAGCTTAATATATTTCAAATAAGTTTCATTAGAATCTTTAACCAGTGTTTGGCAACAGGTGTTAGTGTAAGATCTAGTGTTAATTTTTGAGCAATTCTTGTTAAACTTTAGTCATTTAGCTGTTTTTAATCAAGATCAATAGTTGTCATTCATTTTCTAGCAAAGTTTTGGTCAAATACCTAATTGCATCAAAAAGTCTTTTTGTTCACTTTGGTTCAAAAGTTGATTTCAGAAAGTTACCATTTTCAAATCTTTGCCATTTCTTTAATAGTTGATGAAAATCCTTGAAACCAGTTTCTATTGATCACATAACATCTGAAGTTTAAGCCCTTAATAGGAATCTCTACAGTTTCTCAGTATAAGCTAGAAATAAGCACTTAATTCAACCTTTGAGCAAATGCAATTCCCTGTGATAAATAGCTTTTTTGATTTCTCATTCTAGCTTATCCACTTCACAAACTTGTCCATTTTCGTTTACAAATCTCTTTAGAAAGTGTTCCTGGTTAAGTTTTGAAATTTTCAGCTTTTTGGATTTTTGGTCAACAAAAGTCAACATAAGCTCATTTTAGCTTATTTTCATTTTCTGAGCTAATTAAGGAACCATTTTTGATAAGACTAGACCTCCCCTTCTTCTTTTGAGCTGATTAACAGGTTTTTACATTAAAATCAAGTTGTGAACGTTTGGGTTATTAGATAGCTTATTTTGAGCTTATTAGAAATTGCTTATCAGAGATTCAGTTAGTTTCAGCTTATTTCCTCTTACAAGTCTAGCTGAATTTCAATTTTAAGTCTTTTAAAACTAGTTTGAGCTTATTTGGTTAAGAAACGAGCTCAAACGAGCTTATTTTGTTCCATACTGATGAGACTGCTTTTATATATAGTCTCATCGTCCAAATAGGGCTTCAAATGCATTAAATATCATCAAAATACCCAAATATATGCTTGTGTTTGTTGCTTGTGTATTTTAGGTACGGATATTGAGATAATGACAAAAGATCACAAGAATCATGCAAAAAACGAACACGGGAAACGAAGCCGCACAATGAACCAAGCCCTAGTGAAGACTTTCCCAAGACTAACCCTTGAAGATTTGAAGAATTATGAAGAAGGGTCCTCCAATTATGAAGAATTGACACTTTATACCCTTGTATCCTCATAATTACAAGTTTGGTCCCTAAAGTTTGTCAAAATTACACAAAGGACCCTTAACTTTGAAGATTTGGCAAGTTTAGCCCCTCAACAAAGCTAAATTGTCAACCAATATCATCCACAAAGTCAAACACATCATGAAGTCCTTCAAAGTACAAGAAATGACAAGTTTGGTCCTTTGAAAAATCCAAAATTACACAAAGGACCCTCAACTTTCAACATTTGGCAAAAATGGTCCCTCAATCATCAAGACTTGGCAATTTCAGTCCTCCAAAATGTCAATCATACAAGTCTAGACCATTATCATTGAAGAAAATACCAAACCAGCCCTTGAAGAATTCAAATATGGCAAGAAATACCCCTGAATTCATTTCATAAAAGTTTTTGGGCCAAAAATGCAAAAGTGCAAAAGTTGTTAAGGCATAAAAGGGCGTTGATAGAGGTTTCTACTGAAAAGACAATAAGAAAATAATCAAGGGACTAAAAGGGGCCAGACATAAAAGATACCTAGACCAACCATGCCTTGACACTTGTCCCACTCACCCCTTTCAACCAATGGGAGCTCACTTCTTTGCCACCTCACAAATCCACTCAGCCAATTAAACTAATCACAACAGATTAGTTAATTTTGGCGCTTAACACCATGTTTAAACCCAAAAACAAATCAAAACCTGGCACTATTCAACGTATGAACACAATTGGGTATTTTTGTTTAAGCAACAATTAAACCTCCATCATCTCCAGATTAGTGATTAGGGTAGTCCTAATCATAACCCAACTCTCAAAACCCTTGCCACATCACCCCATTGTCACATGATAAACCCTTGTCCCACCCTTTGAAGAAGATGCCAAAAACCCTGCCAAAATCCAACGTCCCATATCCAAGCTTACTTTCTAAGCTTATTTGGGGCCTTTGGATACAATTTCTACCTTGCCAACTCCACAAACAGCCAAGAATCCATCACCTGAGTCCAAGGTTTTCAAATTCTACAAGGGTATATTTGGAATATCAAGTAGCTAGGGTTCACGTTTTTATTTAGTAACTTAGCTCATTGTATGCCTATATAAAGGCTTAGGGTTCCAACATTTAGTTTTTGCTTTTGATTTTTCCTTGTTCAAGTTTCTGTAAATCCCATTTTCAAAGTTAATGAAATCGAGTTTGAAATCTTGAAGAAAAGTCATTGGCCAATCTTATTTACTGCTTTCATTTGTTATATGCTTGTTAGTTCTTGAAGTTCAAAACCTGTTTTCCAAAGAGGAGTGTGCAAAAGTTTGCATATTTCCTCATTTTCTTGATATTTTGCTAAGTCTTGTTCCAATCTTGGAATTCTTGGGCTATAGGGCTGATCATAGCATCCTAACTGAGTTGGTTAAGGTGTGGTGAGGCTTATAACTTGGGGATAATCAAGTGTGGGGTAACAAGTTTGCATCAATCAAGTTTTTCAAAGTTTCTGATTTTTATGATATTGTGCTTAACCCTTGTTCAATCTTAGCAGGCTTATTGTGGAAGCTTGTGCTTGTTCTTGCTAGCACATAAGCTCAAAATTCGTGGGTGTGGATGTACATCCATGAGGTTTGCATACTTAATCTCAAAATCTGCTTAAATTGTGATTTTTGGTGATATTTGTATGAAACTTGTGTTCTTGTGAATTTTGTGGCTTGTTTATGCTTGAATCTGTTTATTATACTTGTTTTAGTGTTAATTGATGCTTGGTTGGCCTGAAATCTCACTTTGCTTTTGAAAATTTGATTTGGAAAAGATAAAGGGGTGTTTGGGTCTACTGGTTTGTACTTGCATCTTGTTATTGTGTTGTTAGTTTGTGTTGTTTATGCTTTGTATCTGCTATACCTTTGTTTGAGAGTGTTTTGATGCAAGTTTCTGAGTTTTAAACCTTGAATCAAACAAAGTGCTATATTTTGTTGAGTTGACTGATTTTTGACCTAAAATTTTGGGAAAACCTAGAGTTTATGCATGTTTAGGGATAAAAGCAGTTAAATCATCATTAATATAACCTGTTTGAAAGATTTGGAGTGTTGAAATTGGCTTGTGTGTCAAATACATCAGCAAAAGTAAAAACTGCATGTGTTAGTGTTCATCAGTAACTTTCATTGCTTGAATCTTGCTTAATTCTTTGAACCAGTGCATGAAACATGTTTAGACTTGCTTATTGGAGTTTATTATAGCTTGTGTGTGCATTTGGTTGAATTTGGCTGGCTGATTTGTGCTAAAACTGCTCTTAAGTGCTTAACTGCTTATTGTTCATGTCTGTATCATGTCTGATGAATGATTGATTAAACTGTATCAATTGGGTGTTAGTGATTGTGTTATTTTGATTGTTATTGACTCCTTTTGATCCAAAGATCATTTGGGTGCCTTTGTGAAATCTGAATCCAAGAAAAAGTCACTAAAGACAAAAAGTCAAAATAGTCAAGCAGTGGAAAAAGTTTCCACTGCTCAACATCCAAAACTAGCCCCTGCTAGTGCAATTTTGTCATCAGCTTATCAATAAGCTATTCTAGCTTATTCTGACTTGCAACAACTTATTTTTTGTGATAGATCTTCATTATTTGACCCATTTAAGTAAACTAGAGCTTATGAGACTTTGACTTTGACTTTTTACTAGAAAACCAACTTGTTTGACTTTTAACATAAGTGCTTAATTGACTTTCCAGCTTATTGAGTGTGCATATTTGAAAGGTTTTTGATTATTAAGCTTAGTTTTGTCATAAGAAACATTTTGCAACTTGAATCAGCTTCTGAGGTGGTCTAGATCATAAAAACGACTATTTTGTCGTTTTGTGAATAAGTTTGTGAACTGTTTCTGGCTTATTAAGTGGGCTTATTTGAAAATTCTTTTTGCAGAAGTCTTTGTTAGGTCAAAAGAAGCTTGTGTGTTAAATTTTAGCTTATGGCATCAGCTTATGGCTTAATGGGCTTAAAAGCCCATTAAGAATAAGCTGCTTATTATAAGTTAGCTTATTTCACATTTTCAGCTTTTGGGCCTTTGGAAAAAGTTGTTTAAAATCAAATTTTGAGTCAACCTGTGCTTTTTGGGCTTATTTTGAACACTTTTTCTTATTCGGCCTTAACTAAGCCCAATAAGGGAATGTTTTGGGTTTGGCCCATTTTCTAGGCCCAATAGGGGTATTTAGGTAATTTCACTTTCATTTCTGAGTTATTTAGGTTAAATTAAGCTAGTTTGCAAGTTTTTAGAATTTTTTATAATTTTTGGATTTTTAATATTATTTTAATATTATTTTATTATTAAAAATTAAAAGTCTGATTTTCTAGGTTTTTATATTTTATCTAGGTTCTAAACACTTAATTAGGATTTTTTCAACTTTCCAAATATTTTTTTAGGTCTTTTAATTATTTTTTATAATTAATTTAAGATTTCATTGATTTTAGGAGTTTTTAATTGTTTAAAAATAGTTTTAATTGGTTTGAAAATTTTGAAAAATAGTTTTTAGCTTAATTAGAGTATTTTTGAGGTTTACAAACTCTAAAATCTTGTTTAGGGTTTTTTAATAATTAATTTTGATTTTTAGGGCTTTAATTAGCATTAAAAAGTCATTATCTAATTAATTAAAAGGTTTTTGCAAGTTTTGATTTTTTGTAAACTCTTAGAATATTATTAGGGATTTTTGGTAATTTTTAGAAATTTTTAGGTTTAAATTTTAATTTTGGTGGTTTTTACGACTTTACGTGTACGCCTTTTTAGACTTAGTTTAATCCGTCTTCATAACCGTCATTCTCTTCTAATCCCTTTTCTAATTTTCTTTCTCAAATATAATCACGATATAATCCATATCATTACACACATAACACACTAGCCTCCTTGAGAACGAACTTAATTGGTCATTAGTGCTTGGTTTTCCTAAACCGACACTTAATACTTGCCACTTTTGTTGCTCTTTTCCTAAAGGGTAGCAAAAACACTACATCATTTTGGCGCCGCTGCCGGGGAGGCATGTTGTGTTTTGATTTGGCATTGTTGTTTTTATACTAACCATAATTAGTATTTGTATTAGTAGCACTCTACTAATACATATTATCGTTTTTCGGTTTTTGTGTGAATATTATTACTATATTGTATACGTAGAACAATAAATTCACAAGTACTCCAAATACGTGAGAAATCACAACCTTGACTTGGGAGGTCATTACCCAATCATTGTATTCGAATCTCAAACCAAAGAAAAAGGCAAAAATAGATAAATACTTTCGTGAAGCTTAATCTTGAAAATACAAACTATAAGGTGGGTATAAGGCGGATATTATAAAATATATCATAAGAAAAAAGGCTCTTAAGTGCTTCGCGCCGCCTCGTTTCCCCGCTTGCTTGTGAGTATTTGATTGTGAGAGCTAATCGAGGGTTTTGCCGCCCAAAGTATTACTAAGTATCATATATATTTTCTTGGTTTCTATTGATTAAACCCTCTTGAACGTTTTGGTGTTCCACCAACGTTCTAAAGTCATCGAAGGCGTTCACTTCACGTGATCGTTTTCATTCCTTGAGGCTTCTTTAATCGAGAGATTTGATTAAGGAGGAGATTTGTAGATTATTGTCTACTTAATACATTTCACCAAGCTCCAAAAAGGTTAATACAATCAAAAACCACAAAAAAAAATTGAAAAATACAGAACACCAAAAAGAATCTTCTTTGCTCGTCCCCTCGTTGTACGTGACATTTATGCTAACTCGAAATCAAGCAAGACGTGCACGTAAACGAAAGAACAAAACTCCCACTCCCAACAATTCTAGTGAGGAGTCTCCTATTGACGAACCCATTGTAAGAGAAGCACCAACCATGGTGAATCGAACTATGATGGAGTTACTTCAAGCACCCACCGAGGGTTATGGAGAGGCTATTGTGATTCCCGCAATCCTTGCGGAGAATTTTGAGGTTAAGACGGGTTTGTTGTCCATGATTCAAAACAACAAATTCCGTGGTGATGAGAAGGACAATCCACACAACCATATCCGCCAATTCAATCGTCTTACCGCTACTTGCAAGTTTAAGGATGTCTCTAACGACTCGATTAAGATGATGCTTTTTCCGTATTCCTTAGCGGGGCCCACAAAAATTTGGTTAGAGAAAGAGCCACCCAATTCTATATTGACGTGGAAGGATCTCGTGTCTAAGTTTGTGAACCAATTTTTTCCGCCCTCTAAGACTACGCACTTGAAAAACGAGATTTCAAAGTTTTCACAAGAATTTAATGAAAGTTTTTCAACGGCTTGGAATAGGTTTAAGGAAATGTTACATGAATGTCCTCATCACGGTTTTTCCGATTTGCATCAAATTGACACGTTTTACAATGGACTTATTGATCATAAAAGGGATTATTTGAATGCCGCCGCGGGTGGTAATTTTTTGTGTAAAACGGTTGAGGAAGCTTTGGTCATAATTGAAAATAGATCTAAGGTGTATAGTCCTCGTAGCACGTCTAGTGTTCGTAAGGCTTCGTCTTCGGCTTCACCTTCTTTGTCTACTACCATCGATGCTTGCCAAATTGAGGCGAACTTGGAAAACAAGATTTTTGATAAGTTGAAAGGACTTTTAATTGAGTTTAAATTTGGTGAACCAAGTGCTCCCGCTACGGCTAAAGCGGTTGAGGTTTCTTGCATGTATTGTGGTGGAGGTCATGATTTCTCCGAGTGCATTACCAACGGTGGTAACACTTCGAGTGCTTTCGCGGCCACGGGAAATTACAACCAAAACGGTCAAGTTTCCCGCTCTAATCAAATGACTCCACCGGGTTTTGGTTCAAATCAAAATGCTAACAACTATCGCAACAATCAAGTTGGTTTTAAGAACAATTACAACAAGGGAAACTATGGGAATCAAGGGGCTAATAATCAAGTTTCAAACAAAAATGATTTTCAAAATAACAACAAAAGTTTGCAAACATTGAAAGATCTTCCAAGTGAGTTTGTTGAATATGCTAGTGGGAATGATGCTAGGTTTGACAACATTCAAAGAGAAATCATTAGCCTAAGATCCGAGTTTAAAAACGACTTGAAGAAAGAGTTGAAAAATGAGTTAGCTAATGAACTTAAAATCCACACCAACAAGATGGAAGGAAATGTCACTAGGTTGCAACAAAACCAACAAAAGATGGAACAAGGGCAACATGAGATTAAACAAGAGATGATTAAGGCCGAGAAAAGGCAAACCGAAGCCGTATTGAGGCAATCTAATTTTGAAGATAAAATCTCGTCTATGTTTGAGGCAATAATATGTAAACCGTCGTCTAGTGGTCTTCCTAGCAACACCATATCCAACCCTAAGGGTGAGATGAAAGTGATTACCACACGTAGTGGTAAGACACTTAAGGAGCCGACTCCTCAACCAATTGCTCCTACGGAGGAAGCAATTGAGGAAGAACCCGAGGTGGTGGTCCAAAAGGAGCATGTCCCAATCCCACGAAGTACCGCTCATGCCACACCTACGGTTGACCCATTACCATCATTGGAACCCGAGATTCCAAAGGCTATGCCTACTATGCCTCAACCCACACCACCTTTGCCCTATCCATCGAGACTTAGGAAGGAGAAACGTCAAGAGCGCAAAAATTACCAATTTGAGCTTTTTATAAAAATGTTTCGTGATTTGCACCTTAATGTGAGTTTCGCCGATGCTTTGGTCATGATGCCTTGATTTGCCGCTAACTTTAAGAGTATGTTGAACAACAAGGAGAAATTGCACCAATTGTCTAGTTGTTCGTCGGTTTATCTTAATCCATACCTCAAAAAGTCGGTGATCCCGGTAAATTTTTGATCCCTTGTGCAATCCAAGATATGGAAGAATGCTTACCCTTGGCCAATCTTGGTGCTAGCATTAACTTGATGCCACTTGCAATCTTCAAGTCGCTCAATCTTCCTAATCTTACTCCTTCACTAATGTCTATCGAGTTGGCCGACCATTCCATGATTCCCGCATGTGGTTTGGCGGAAGACGTTTTTGTGAAAGTGGGGAAGTTCTACTATCCCGTAGACTTCATTGTTGTTGATATCCCCACGGATCCTCAAGTTTCTCTCATTTTAGGTCGTTCATTTTTAGATACGTCTATGGCTTTGATTGATGTTCATGCTAGAAAGATCACCTTACGTTTCAACGACGAGGAACTTGTTATAAACGCAACTCAAAACTCTCAAATTTCTCATGTTTATTCCGTTGCAACCATAAACCTCGTTGATATGATTGACGTGGTTTGCGAGGAATTTTCACAAGAAGTTCTAGGTTTTGGTGATGAAGAAACTAGTGGCAATCCCACTATGTTAGATCCAATTCTTGATAATTCGACACCAACCTTCACTCCTTTTGAAGGTGGTGGTTTTACGTTGGAAGAATGCAATGTTCCACGTACTTGTGACGAAGACCTCGACAACGATGAGGACTTCTCGATTATCAAGGATTTTCTTAGCGATTTCCCATTTCCTCCACCCGAGGAGGTTATGAGTATCGAGCCTAAATCTTCACTTGAGGAACCACCTATCCTCGAGTTGAAAGATTTACCTCCTCACCTCGAATATGTCTATTTGGAGGAGGACGACAAGTTGCCGGTTATTATTGCGAAGGATTTTTCGAATGATGAAAAAACCGCACTTGTCGATGTTCTTAAGGACCACAAAGGGGCGATTGCGTGGAAGTTATCCGACAATAAGGGAATCGATCCCAAGTTTTGTACCCACAAAATCTTAATGGAGGAGGATTTCAAGCCCACAATCCAAAGTCAAAGGAGGGTGAACCCCAAAATTCACGATGTCATCAAAAAGGAGGTCCTTAAACTCCTTGACGCGGGAATGATTTACCCTATTTCCGATAGGCCTTGGGTGAGTCCTATTCATTGTGTCCCTAAAAAGGGAGGGATGACCGTTGTGCCAAACGATGCCAACGAGTTGATTCCCACTAGACTCGTGACCGGATGGAGAGTGTGCATTGACTATCGAAAGTTGAATGAAGCCACTTGAAAAGACCATTTTCCCTTGCCCTTCATGGACCAAATGTTGGAGCGTCTTGCGGGAAACGATTTCTATTGCTTTTTAGATGGTTTTTCCGGTTACTTCCAAATTCCCATCGATCCTCGTGATCAAGAAAAAACTACGTTTACGTGTCCATATGGAACGTTTGCCTATCGTAGAAGCCATTCGAACTTTGTAATGCACCGGGAACTTTTCAACGATGCATGATGGCTATTTTTCATGATATGATCGAGAAGACGATGGAAGTCTTCATGGATGACTTTTCCGTGTTTGGTGATTCTTTCACTTTGTGTTTGTCAAATCTAGAGAGAATGTTAAAACGTTGTGAGGAAACCAACCTTGTGCTCAATTGGGAAAAATGTCATTTTATGGTTAAGAGTGGAATCGTCTTAGGGCACAAGGTCTCGAAAGCGGGGATTGAGGTAGATCAAGCTAAGGTAGACGTCATCGCCAAATTACCTCATCCCAAAACCGTCAAGGGAGTTAGGAGTTTCCTAGGTCATGCGGGCTTTTATCGTCGATTCATCAAGGATTTTTCAAAGATTTCTCGACCCATTACACATCTTCTTGAAAAAGAGGCACGTTTTGTCTTTGACGAAGATTGTGTACGATCCTTTGAAATCCTTAAGAGGAAACTTACCGAAGCTCCCATTCTTGTTGCTCCCAATTGGAACCTCCCCTTTGAGCTTATGTGTGATGCTAGTGATTACGCTATTGGGGCCGTTTTGGGGCAACGTCATGATAAGCACTTCTTGCCTATTCACTATGCTAGCAAGACGATGACCGAGGCTCAACTTAAATACACTACAACGGAAAAGGAGTTCCTTGCCGTGGTGTATGCATTTGAGAAATTCTGACCTTATCTCGTCTTGACGAAATGCATAGTGTATACGGACCACTCGGCTGTTAAGTATCTCATGGCAAAGCAAGATGCTAAGCCTAGATTACTTCGTTGGATTCTCCTCCTTCAAGAATTTGATCACAAAATCGTTGACAAAAAAGGAGCCGAGAATCTAGCGGCCGATCATCTCTCTTGTTTGGAAGATCCTCACCAAAGTGTTTACGAGCCTAAGGAAATCACCGAAACATTTCCGCTCGAAACACTTGGTGTAGTGAATTCTATGTTTGATTCTTCCACCCCATGGTTTGCGGATTTTGCAAATTACCATGCGGGTAACTTCATCATTAAGGGTATGACGACTCAAGAAAAACGAAAATTCTTTCGTGACGTCAAGTTCTACTTTTGGAACGACCCTTACTTGTTTCGAACTTGTGCGGATCAAATCATCCGACGTTGTGTATTTGGCACCGAAGCTTCTAACATCCTTAGATCTTGCCATGAGGGACCCACGGGTGGTCACCACGGTTCTAATCTCACGGCTAAGAAGGTGTTTGATGCCGGCTTCTTTTGGCCTACTATTTACCGAGATGCACAAGATCTTGTGAAGTCGTGTGATGCATGCCAACGACAAGGAAAAGCCTCACAAAAAGATGAAATGCCACAAAATATCATTCAAGTATGTGAGATCTTTGACGTTTGGGGTATAGACTTTATGGGGCCGTTCCCATCATCTCGTGGTAATAAGTACATTCTCGTTGCGGCTGACTACCTTTCTAAGTGGGTGGAGGCCAAGGCCTTGCCCACCAATGATGCTCGTGTGGTAGTCAAGTTTTTGAAGCAATTGTTTTCTCGGTTTGGAACCCCTCGTGCTATCATAAGCGATCGTGGAACCCATTTTTGTAACGAACAATTTGAAAGGGTTCTAAGGAAATATGGGGTTACACATCGACTTTCTACGGCTTATCACCCACAAACGAGTGGGCAAGTCGAGGTTTCAAACCGAGCTTTGAAGAGGATCTTGGAGAGATCCGTTGGGGAGAACCGACAATCATGGTCGGATAAGTTAGACGATGCTTTATGGGCCTTTAGGACCGCTCATAAGACGCCCATTGGGTGCACTCCCTATAAGCTTGTGTATGGGAAGAATTTTCATTTGCCTATCGAGTTAGAACACAAGGCTTATTGGGCCCTAAAGCATTGTAATGATGATATGGAGACCGCGGGAAAACACCGGAAAATGCATTTAAATGAATTGGATGAATTAAGGGACATTGCTTATGAAAATTCATTGATTTATAAAGAGAAGACTAAAAAGTTACATGATTCAAAAATTAAAAACCGGGTTTTAACATTGGGGATCAAGTTTTGCTTTTTAATTCAAGATTGAAAATCTTTTCCGGTAAGTTGAAATCCCGTTGGTCCGGTCCATTCACCGTGACTCAAGTATTTCCGTATGGGACCATCGAGCTAGCTCAAGATGATGGTCCTAACTTCAAGGTGAATGGACATAGGTTGAAGCACTACTTTGGCGGGGAAGTTCCATCCTTGAACTACCTCGACCAAGTCACCTTCCCCAATGATAAGTAGTATTGAGGGGATCGAGTCGAGCTCATGACTCGGTAATCAAAAACGAGGAGCCTCGTGGGGGAGTCCCATGCTTATCCTATGTACATTTTATCGCTTTCTAATGTAGCTTACGTGTGGGGATTTGTGCCCTTCCAACCTTTGTTCCGTGGTTGTTTGTGAATTATGAACTTTAGATCATGATCTTCACGATTGGAGCCTCTCGTGTTCGTTTTATGGGAGCACTCGATCGTTTGCTTTGGAGACATTTCTCAATATCCATGATATATCCTTTTGATGTTCTAACCTTAGGTTATTAGCACACTTCATAAACGGATATTAATTTATTGGTTACACCCTTTCCATGCTAGATTAGGCATTCGACTACGTCTCTAGTATGGGGGTGTTTGCACCCCTAGACTCGAAACATTGAGGACAATGTTTAACTTTAGTATGGGGGGTGAATAGATACTTGCCTTGCCAAACCTTCACGCTTTCCAAAGTTTATCTTTTTGTTATCGTTTTGTTGCAAAATAAGGCAAAATGGCCAAATTTTAAATTTTTTCTCATGTTTTATAAGTGTTTGAAGACACGAATGTAGATTTTCCGATGGCGAGAATAAGAGTAATTTTAGACTCGACCGTGCGTGTTGAGAACTTAGCTTTGATTCCTTAACTACATATTAGGCTAAGTCTCTTAAATGAGGACGAGAAATGATAGAGTTAATTATAAGTTACTATGCTAAACGTAGAGTACTCGTATTCTTTCAAAAACTCATGTGTTCTCGTTGTTTGCTTATTCTCCCTTCGCATATAAATATTTTTTTTGCTTAATAAATATTGACTTAGCGGTTTAGTTAGGATTGTTGGGTTTCTAGTCTTTTCTAGTAGCTTCCGTGTAATTAAATTGGGAAGACATTAAGGTATCGCCAGCGTCACGGTTTTGAAGTATTGGCACCCTAATAATCGAAAGCTTCACCCAATAATAAGATTTCAAGTGCTCACCTAAATCTAGCAAACAATTTGAAGCCCCACAAGGCCTAAAATCTATGCAAAATTGAAAGTGAATCAAGCCTTAATCTTCGAAGCTTTAAAGATCCAAAATTCACTTTAGCGTGAGGATATACGTCTTTGGCTAATAAAACCACCGATGAGGCGGATAATAAAAGGCAAGGCAAGACCGAAGTCATAATAAAAGCTTCATGGCGAAGTTGAATAAAAGATGGAGGTAAACCAAAGATAATAAGGCCCTTCCGTTAGGGGGCGTATAAAAGTCTTGGTAATAAGTCTCATGTTCAAAACCGTTATAAAACCGTGTTTATCGATCCTTCTTGTTGACTTAATTTTTTAACATCGTCGTCTATTAGGAGGGGTTATTGATTTGATGGTCTTAGTTACACCGTTAGGACTCTATTTTTAGACCTAAATCTCTATTATCGCATAAGTCAAACAATGTATCCTCGTGAAACATTTAAGACATCATAAAATATAAGAGATACAACTTAGGAATAATGGGAGGATAAGTACGTGATTAGGGCATATGAGTAGTGTTAGCATTACTAACTTATAATGACAATGATCTCGTTGCACGCTTAGCATGGAATTGGGGTGAAAATCGAGGATGATGAAATTATTTCTAACGAAGCATTCACGTGTTCTTATTCTATGAACCTAAACGTCCCATTTTGCGATGAAAATCATACATTATGTCTATAACACAAGTAGTAGTAATAGTAGTAGTGTAGCTAGTTTATCATTTCAATAAAGTGAATAAAATAAATTTTGGAGATGCTTTGATACTTTATTCTAGCATTGCGTGAGGGCACGGCAATGGTTTAGTATGGGGGAGTGATGAGACTGCTTTTATATATAGTCTCATCGTCTAAATAGGGCTTAAAATGCATTAAATATCATAAAAATACCCAAATATATGCTTGTGTTTGTTTCTTGTGTATTTTAGGTACGGATATTGAGATAATGACAAAAGATCACAAGAATCATGCAAAAAACGAACACGGGAAACGAAGCCGCACAATGAACCAAGCCCTAGTGAAGACTTTCCCAAGACCAACCCTTGAAGATTTGAAGAATTATGAAGAAGGGTCCTCCAATTATGAAGAATTGACACTTTATACCCTTGTATCCTCATAATTACAAGTTTGGTCCCTAAAGTTTGTCAAAATTACACAAAGGACCCTTAACTTTGAAGATTTGGCAAGTTTAGCCCCTCAACAAAGCTAAATTGTAAACCAATATCATCCACAAAGTCAAACACATCATGAAGTCCTTCAAAGTACAAGAATGACAAGTTTGGTCCTTTGAAAAATCCAAAATTACACAAAGGACCCTCAACTTTCAACATTTGGCAAAAATGGTCCCTCAATCATCAAGACTTGGCAATTTCAGTCCTCCAAAATGTCAATCATACAAGTCTAGACCATTATCATTGAAGAAAATACCAAACCAGCCCTTGAAGAATTCAAATATGGCAAGAAATACCCCTGAATTCATTTCATAAAAGTTTTTGGGCCAAAAATGCAAAAGTGCAAAAGTTGTTAAGGCATAAAAGGGCGTTGATAGAGTTTTCTACTGAAAAGACAAGAAGAAAAGAATCAAGGGACTAAAAGGGGCCAGACATAAAAGATACCTAGACCAACCATGCCTTGACACCTGTCCCACTCACCCCTTTCAACCAATGGGAGCTCACTTCTTTGCCACCTCACAAATCCACTCAGCCAATTAAACTAATCACAACAGATTAGTTAATTTTGGCGCTTAACACCATGTTTAAACCCAAAAACAAATCAAAACCTGGCACTATTCAACGTATGAACACAATTTGGTATTTTTGTTTAAGCAACAATTAAACCTCCATCATCTCCAGATTAGTGATTAGGGTAGTCCTAATCATAACCCAACTCTCAAAACCCTTGCCACATCACCCCATTGTCACATGATAAACCCTTGTCCCACCCTTTGAAGAAGATGCCAAAAACCCTACCAAAATCCAACGTCCCATATCCAAGCTTACTTTCTAAGCTTATTTGGGGCCTTTGGATACAATTTCTACCTTGCCAACTCCACAAACAGCCAAGAATCCATTACGTGAGTCCAAGGTTTTCAAATTCTACAAGGGCATATTTGGAAGATCAAGTAGCTAGGGTTCACGTTTTTATTTAGTAACTTAGCTCATTGTATGCCTATATAAAGGTTTAGGGTTCCAACATTTAGTTTTTGCTTTTGATTTTTCCTTGTTCAAGTTTCTGTAAATCCCATTTTCAAAGTTAATGAAATTGAGTTTGAAATCTTGAAGAAAAGTCATTGGCCAATCTTATTTACTGCTTTCATTTGTTATATGCTTGTTAGTTCTTGAAGTTCAAAACCTGTTTTCCAAAGAGGAGTGTGCAAAAGTTTGCATATTTCCTCATTTTCTTGATATTTTGCTAAGTCTTGTTCCAATCTTGGAATTCTTGGGCTATAGGGCTGATCATAGCATCCTAACTGAGTTGGTTAAGGTGTGGTGAGGCTTATAACTTGGGGATAATCAGGTGTGGGGTAACAAGTTTGCATCAATCAAGTTTTTCAAAGTTTCTGATTTTTATGTTATTGTGCTTAACCCTTGTTCAATCTTAGCAGGCTTATTGTGGAAGCTTGTGCTTGTTCTTGCTAGCACATAAGCTCAAAATTCGTGGGTGTGGATGTACATCCATGAGGTTTGCATACTTAATCTCAAAATCTGCTTAAATTGTGATTTTTGGTGATTTTTGTATGAAACTTGTGTTCTTGTGAATTTTGTGGCTTGTTCTTGCTTGAATCTGTTTATTATACTTGTTTTAGTGTTAATTGATGCTTGGTTGGCCTGAAATCTCACTTTGCTTTTGAAATTTTGATTTGGAAAAGATAAAGGGGTGTTTGGGTCTACTGGTTTGTGCTTGCATCTTGTTATTGTGTTGTTAGTTTGTGTTGTTTATGCTTTGTATCTGCTATACCTTTGTTTGAGAGTGTTTTGATGCAAGTTTCTGAGTTTTAAACATTGAATCAAACAAAGTGCTATATCTTGTTGAGTTGACTGATTTTTGACCTAAAATTTTGGGAAAACCTAGAGTTTATGCATGTTTAGGGATAAAAGCTGTTAAATCATCATTAGTATAACCTGTTTGAAAGATTTGTAGTGTTGAAATTGGCTTGTGTGTCAAATACATCAGCAAAAGTAAAAACTGCATGTGTTAGTGTTCATCAGTAACTTTCATTGCTTGAATCTTGCTTAATTCTTTGAACCAGTGCATGAAACCTGTTTAGACTTGCTTATTGGAGTTTATTATAGCTTATGTGTGCATTTGGTTGAATTTGGCTGGCTGATTTGTGCTAAAACTGCTCTTAAGTGCTTAACTGCTTATTGTTCATGTCTGTATCATGTCTGATGAATGATTGATTAAACTATATCAATTGGGTGTTAGTGATTGTGTTATTTTGATTGTTATTGACTCCTTTTGATCCAAAGATCATTTGGGTGCCTTTGTGAAATCTGAATCCAAGAAAAAGTCACTAAAGACAAAAAGTCAAAATAGTCAAGCAGTGGAAAAAGTTTCCACTGCTCAACATCCAAAACTAGCCGCTGCTAGTGCAATTTTGTCATCAGCTTATCAATAAGCTATTCCAGCTTATTCTGACTTGCAACAACTTATTTTTTGTGATAGATCTTCATTATTTGACCCATTTAAGTAAACTGGAGCTTATGAGACTTTGACTTTGACTTTTTACTAGAAAACCAACTTGTTTGACTTTTAACATAAGTGCTTAATTGACTTTCCAGCTTATTGAGTGTGCTTATTTGAAAGGTTTTTGATTATTAAGCTTAGTTTTGTCATAAGAAACATTTTGCAACTTGAATCAGCTTCTGAGGTGGTCTAGATCATAAAAACGACTATTTTGTCGTTTTGTGAATAAGTTTGTGAACTGTTTCTGGCTTATTAAGTGGGCTTATTTGAAAATTCTTTTTGCAGAAGTCTTTGTTAGGTCAAAAGAAGCTTGTGTGTTAAATTTTAGCATATGGCATCAACTTATGGCTTAATGGGCTTAAAAGCCCATTAAGAATAAGCTGCTTATTATAAGTTAGCTTATTTCACATTTTCAGCTTTTGGGCCTTTGGAAAAAGTTATTTAAAATCAAATTTTGAGTCAACCTGTGCTTTTGGGCTTATTTTGAACACTTTTTCTTATTGGGCCTTAACTAAGCCCAATAAGGGACTGTTTTGGGTTTGGCCCATTTTCAAGGCCCAATAGGGGTATTTAGGTAATTTCACTTTCATTTCTGAGTTATTTAGGTTAAATTAAGCTAGTTTGCAAGTTTTTAGAATTTTTTATAATTTTTGGAATTTAAATATTATTTTAATATTATTTTATTATTAAAAATTAAAAGTCTGATTTTCTAGGTTTTTATATTTTTCCTAGGTTCTAAACACTTAATTAGGATTTTTGCAACTTTCCAAATATTTTTTAGGTCTTTTAATTATTTTTTATAATTAATTTAATATTTCATTGATTTTAGGAGTTTTTAATTGTTTAAAAATAGTTTTAATTGGTTTGAAAATTTTGAAAAATAGTTTTTAGCTTAATTAGAGTATTTTTGAGGTTTACAACTCTAAAATCTTGTTTAGGGCTTTTTAATAATTAATTTTGATTTTTAGGGCTTTAATTAGCATTAAAAAGTCATTATCTAATTAATTAAAAGGTTTTTGCAAGTTTTGATTTTTTGTAAACTCTTAGAATATTATTAGGGATTTTTGGTAATTTTTACAAATTTTTAGGTTTAAATTTTAATTTTGGTGGTTTTTACGACTTTACGTGTACGCCTTTTTAGACTTAGTTTAATTCGTCTTCATAACCGTCATTCTCTTCTAATCCCTTTTCTAATTTTCTTTCTCAAATATAATCACAAATTAATCCATATCATTACACACATAACACACTAGCCTCCTTGAGAACGAACTTAATTGGTCATTAGTGCTTGGTTTTCCTAAACCGACACTTAATACTTGCCACTTTTGTTGCTCTTTTCCTAAAGGGTAGCAAAAACACTACATCACCTACCCTGTTTTGTTATAAATCTTTTGGAAATTGCATTTTGGTCCCTAGTTTGTTATACAGTTTTCATTTCAGGCTAATTACCCACTTTATTAGGTTTTGCAAAATATTAGTCCTTCTATTTTCAAGTTAGTTAAAAATTAGTTAGTTAGTTTTCAAAAGTTGTTAAAGTTAGTTACTTGGTTAGTTACATTTTCACATTTAGTCCAAATTTGTTAACTGTTTTTGCATAAATAGTCCTTAGACATTTAGACTTTACATTTTTGGCATTTAATTTTCATAGAATTTACATTTTCAGTCCTTTCATTTTATAGAATTTACATTTGTGATTATAATTGAATAAAAATGTGGTATTTGACAATTTGTTTATGGTTACATAGTTAATATTTTTCATTTCAATTTGTTAAAAAACTAAGAAAACGAACTTCAACTATACACATTTCAACACCATTGATTTTAGACTTCAAAAATTTTTGTCAAAGCAGTGGACTTGATTATAACAATGGAAAGTATATTGCACATCCTGACAAAGAGTCAGTTAAAAAAGGACTAAAAGAAATCGGGGTCCCTGAGTTACTTGTGACTAAAACCCCATTGATCAAAACTGCTTTCCCCATGGCTTGGAGGATCCTGGTCATTTTTATGATTCAGGTGATCGGTGGGAACTACTCATCTACTGAGCAAGTTAATTCTACTCAGCAAATGCTAATCTACAGTCTTATTAATGGACTGAAGATTGACATAGGAGAGATTGTTTATAATGATCTCGTAACCAGGCTCCTAAAGGAGTCTAGGCAAAAATATGTTTCTTACCCAAGAATCATATCATGCGCCTTAGAACGGTTACTGGGTTCCCTTTACACTCAGGAAAAATTCAATGTTTTTTCTACTCCCATCCTGAGTTCCACAAACTTTTCAAAGAACCCATCTGAAGTCAACCCCATTGCATTGACGGCTCACATGACTGAGGTGATCAGTCGTGAATCATCCGTGTCTCCCATTCCTTACTTACCAAAGAAGGGGAACAAGAAGACTCAGACTGTGCCAAAGACCAAACCAACAAAGGCACAGGGCCTTGAGGCTTCCGAGGCACGACCCAAAAAGGCCAAGGCTAAACAGACTAACCTTGTTTAGACCAAGCTTCTAATACCCCAAGGGAAAGAGCTTAAGGGATGCCCTAATACATCAAAGTCAGGGTCGACGGGCCAACCTACTGGTCCTCTTGATGGAGAAGGAAACAAACAACCTGCTTGATACACGGCTTTTGGCCAAGTAAAAAGATTCGTTTAAGTATGTCTCTTCGAATTGAAAAATGAGTTTAGTGTGCGACTCAGTCGTTCTTGGTGAAACAAAAGTTGTGTCGTTGTAGTAAAATTTAAAGTACAAAAACGTTAAAAGTAAATGACGGTAATTTAAATATAAAACTAAAAGTAAAATAAAGGGAGAGAATTTAAAAGCGAGACTAAAAGTAAATGGTACTTAATTAAATCTAAACTAATTAAAAGTAAATGTTGCAAATAAAAAACGTTGAAAAGTAAATCTAATTAAATGATTTAAAATTAAAACGTGACGGAAAATTAATCAATTTAAAACTTAAAACTTAACAAAAATAAACAAACAAAGTGCATTCCATCGCAATGCGATCGGAATCCTATCGCAATGTCACCTAAAGGAATCCAATCGCAATACTGATCGCAATCACCTATCGCAATAACAAAAACAAACCTGTCGCAATGATCCCAATCTCAATCCTATCGCAATATACTCAAAATCAAACCAATCGGAATCCCAATCGCAAAACGCGTCGCAATGCAAAACCCTTATGCGATGCACCGATCGCAATACGGGTTGGAATACCAAAACCCTTATGCGATGCAGTGATCGCAATGTGGATCGGAATACCCCGTCGCAATGGGGTTAACCTTTGCGATGGTTATTGATTCGAAATAAGCAAATCTAATAAGCTAACTTGAATAAGCACAAACCAAATCTTGATTAAAAAGATATAAAACGAGACAATAAGTAACAAAGTTAAAGACTTTTTAAGACACGAAATAAGAAAAAAACCAATAAGCAAACTTTAAGAAAAATGAAACTTTTTAGAAAACTTAAAAAAAACAAATAAGCTAAGTACAAAACAAGCCAATAAGATTGTCAAACTTATAGCTTATCTCATAGAAAAACTAATATAAAAGTTAAAAGGTAAACTTTTTAGTAAAATAAGCAAAGAGATTAAGCAATCTCTTGCTTAATCCGAATTTTAAAACAAACAAAAACAAGAGAAAGGTAGAAAGAGAATGATAAAAGAAACTTGATCAAAGGTAAATGAAGATTAAAGCAACAAAATTAAAGAACACTTACTTGGAATTAAAAGGTATTTAAAAGTGCAAGACAATGTATTTAAATTGACATGAAAAGTAAATGTGCAAAAATTAAAGATGGAAGAACTAGTGTCACTCTAGCCAACAAAATGAAAATGAAATACTAATGGCCTATTTATAGGAGAAATTAGGGAGGTGCTTAGGAAGCTTCCTCCCTATTTCTTCTTTTTCTTAATTGCACACTTAAGTCCTTCTCTTCTTAATCTTTTGTTAATCTTGGACTTTAATGACTTTTGGCTCGGGATTTCTTTAAACTCGTCTTTAATTTTCTTCATAAATAAGACTCGAGTTCTTCGGCTTTAGTAAACTTCCGTCTTTTGACTTTTTCTTCGATAAATCTTCAGAATTGGTCTTGGACTTCCGTTCTTTTTGCACTCTTGACTTCTTGACTTCGTCTTTAATCTTTTTCTTCAATAAAAGCCCGTGAATGCCCGTGTTTTCTCCACTTTTCACCTTTTCGTCCTAAATCACAACAAAAACACAAACCACGCATAATTCCGACATAAAAGACATAAAATACACGTTTTGGCCCGGTTATTATTGTAATTAAGTGGTAAAAAGGACGGGTGTTTACACACCTATCAAATTCCCTACACTTGACCATTGCAATGTCCTCATGCAATGCATTAGTTACAAAGCACGTTTACATTTTTCATCAAAATCAATCCACGTTGGCCTTTATTAAAGAGATAGAAACTATAAACATACAAAGTAAAGACATCAAAAACATACCTTGGGTTTTGGAAATGTCATGAATAATCATCATCCTCAAGTTTTCACTTTCTCCAAACCAAGCTTAAAAACGAGATCATTGTTATTATAAGTTAGCAAACTAACACGAACTCATGTGGGCCAATTACTCACTTAGACTCCCTTATTCCTAGGGGTATCTCTTATATTTTATTGTTGTCTTGAATGATCACGAGGATGCATTGTTGACTTATTTCGATAGTTATTTAGGCCGAAAATAAAGTGAACGATTTAATCAGTAGTTAGCTAAAGGACAAAATCTTTTAAAACTGCTTCTCGGGACCTCATAAAGTTCATATCTTGGCATAACTCGCTTCGCGATTTGAGACCTTTCTCGGACCGATATTTGGCAGCGACTTCATACTTCAAATCTTGAGAGACGTTCATGAAATAATGGTCTTCTCTTCATAATGGAATTTCTTCACTTGAAGTTTTTGAGAGATTCATACTTGGACCACGACTTCTTCATTTTTCTCCAATCTTTATTTTGGACTTTGATATACAACGATCCGCCTCCTTTTTGGACTTGGATCTATTCATCCTCATACCTTGTTAGGGCCTTTTCGGATAGACTTCTCCATGACTTTTGGGGAATTTTTGCTTTTCGTCGTGTGTCTCGGTCCTTCATATTGATTTTCGATAAATGATTCTTCACATCACTTGGGATCTTTAGCAACAAAATATAGCCCTCATGCCTTGTTAGGGTCTTTTCGGACTCGCCAATCTTCGCATCCCGCTTCAATAAGTTATGCCTTGGCTATGAACTCTAATCCATACCGAGCAACTTTTAAATGATCTTGGGCTAGAAGCTAAGTAACTATTCAAATCGTACAACCTTATTTATTGCAGATAAATTTATTAGCAAGCGATGGGAGAATAGGCTCATAATTAACTCACATAAATTCCCGAAAGAATACCAAACTTATAATTGACTCTATCATCTCTCGTTCTCTACAGTTTAAAATCTCAAGGAATGAGACTCGTGGATGCTTAGCCTATTAAATCAAAGTTTTGGGTTTTCGAGTCACCTATAGGATCTTGCAAATTCTTAGACTTTTTCAAGTTTAGAAATCGCGTTTTAAAGTTCCCTTGATAAACGACTCTCTAGGA
Source organism: Glebionis coronaria (assembly GCA_025667525.1). Lineage (NCBI taxonomy): Eukaryota > Viridiplantae > Streptophyta > Magnoliopsida > Asterales > Asteraceae > Glebionis > Glebionis coronaria. Next base: position 421,866,535 of record CM046877.1, on the reverse strand, counting down.
TCAATTATAGGAACTTGCGAAAAGTTCTTGCTCTTAACCCGTGAGAGTTAAGACTTTCGCGTTTTATAGCTCCCTATATAAAAGCCTAGCAAAACTTGATTTAAACATGTTAAGGATACTAGCTAGAGTAACTTAGATAAGTAAACTCGGGTTGAGTCAAAAGATTCACAACGTTTGAAAATTAAAACCACTTTATTAAAGTTTATTCTAGCAAAGAAAGAAAATAACTATACAAAGGGAAAAACTAATAGGCCAAAATAGATCAAAAATTTTGAAAAATGTCGAAAAAATTGATTTTCCGGTTAAAATGAGGACAAATACAAGGAAAAGGCCACTTAACTTCGATAGAAGTCCCCCCTACACTTAACATAAACATTGTCCTAAATGTTTAAGCATGTGGGAGTAAACTCCCCTACACTTAGGATATTGTGCACGTTGTTTAAATCTCGCTAAGGAAAGGACAACTAAAGAGATTCCTATTTTAATATTGAGAAATATAAAATAGTGAATCGAAAAGAGTTTAGGATAGAACCGGGAGAATGGAACACGGAATCACGGGTCGTCAAGAATTATCAAGAGTGGATCATTGAGCGCTCGAATCCCTGATGAGGAAATAGCAAACACCAATGGGTCTCCCCTACACTTAGGATAAAGAAAGCTAAAAGATAGATGCATGGGTTGCCTCCCAAGAAGCGCTTGGTTTTTGTTAATCGAGTCGTGAGCCTGACTCGACCTTGATCATCATAGGAAGAAGCAGGAAACATATCCACCAGGATCAAAGACATAGTTTTCGTCCATCAAATAACACAAGCTTAAGTCAAACAAGGCAAGCCAAAGAAGAGTAGGCAAGGTTCCCTTAAGCAAAGATGGAGCATGGTGGAAGCAAGGGTGAAGTGGTGCAAGAAGATTTCCATAAGTTCCAAACATATTTCCTTTTATTTCATCAGGTGGATACTGAGATGGCTGCAGAATATCGATACCAGGGTCGAACACCTTTTCCTTTAAGGGAAAATAGCACTCAGGCTCAGCAGAGTGTGAAGAAGATCCACGAAGAAGATGCACAACCTCGTCCTCCGAAGGTGGACAAAGAGGTGTTAAATCATATGTGTTGCGGATGGTGGTGTCGACCGGTTGCTTCTCCTTTGAAAGAATTTTCTTCAAATCCAAAGTAGGATCAAGACGATAATCTTCAAAATCATAAGGAGGAGCATCACTCTCATGAGGGAAGTAAGTATTGAGAAATGCAGAGAAGTCTTCCTCAATTGAGTAATCGTCCAAAGTAGGATCGAGTAATGGCGGAGGATCTTCATCATGTGAAGAATCACTCGAAAGAGTATCGGCCTCATCAAAATCATCGTATGTGGGCAGGTCGGGATACTCGGAAGTACAATCATCAAAATCACCCGAATCTGAGCTAGAATCATCATCATAAGCATCAAGACCGGTGGAGAATCATAAATGGGTGAAGGTTCCAAATTGGATAGAGAATCATCTACATCATCTTGAAACAGTGGATTATCAATGCACGAATCGAATAGCGGATTGTTGTAGAGGACAAAATCATCAAGCACATTAATCATATTCGCAGATTATCGTCCACAGGATTTACTTGTAAGCTTCCCCATTTTGAAAACTTGTGAATCATTCCCGACTCTTAAGATTAACTCACCTTCGGCAACATCAACTAAAGCTCGTCCGGTTCTCAAGAATGGCCGACCAAGTATTAAAGGAATACGAGGGTCCATTTCATAATCAACAACGACAAAATCGACCGGGAAAGTAAATGTGCCAACTTTGATGAACACGTCTTCGGCAATACCAACGGGGTAAGCGAGAGTGCGATTTGCAAGTTCAAGAGTCATCTTCGTTGGAGTAAGGTTGGGTAATGATAGTGTTCTCCAAACACTCAAAGGCATAAGATTTATACTGGCCCCGAGATCAGCAAGGGCAGTAAATTCTTCGATTTTGTTAAAAATGCACGGCAACACAAAACGACCGGGATCTCCAAGCTTTTCTGGAAGTTCTTTAAGAATAACTGCAGAGCAGTTTTCATTTAAGCGTGTGTTGGCGAGCTCAATCAGCTTCTCCTTCTTGTTAAGCAATTCCTTAAATGCTTTAACAAATTTCGGCATGTGGACAAGTGCTTCAACAAGGCTCATGTTGATGTTCATTTGAGAGAGCATCTTCACATAGCTTGACACCTGACAGTCATTTTTGGTTAGCTCGTTGGTCTTGCCTAGCCGTGAAGGATAAGGGATATTGGGTTTGGGTGGTGAAGGTGAAGGCGTAGCAGGTAAAGGTTGAGATGTTGAAGGGTTCTTCTTGGAAACATCGTCATGACGAGGCAGAGACGGTAATGGTGCACTAATACTAGGTGTAGGAGGAGTAGGGATAAATGGTGGTGGAGGAGGTGTAGATGATGGGGGTGGGATAGGTGGTCCTACGATGGTAACTCCACTACGAGTAGAAATAGCACTCACATTCGCTCGCGGATTGGTGACGGTGTTAGAATATAGAGAACTCGATGTAGAAGGTTGAGTTTTGGGCAAGAAACTAGCAGGCCTATTCTTCAAATCATTTGTTTGATTGCTGAAGGATGATTGAATATTATCTCGAAGCTCGGATCTAAGGTCATTTCCTTGCTTGGTAATATCTCCTTTCAGATTGATTATTTGGCTCTGCAGATTCTTGATTTGTTCACCTTGGGTTCTCATTATGGCTTCAACATCGGGATTAATGGGTGGGGCTTGTTGAGCGGGTGGGTTATAAGAATTAGAAGCTCTAGGTGGGATTTGGTGGATTCTATTGTAGTTGTTGGCGGGGTTTTGGTTTTGAGGAGAAAAACCGGGTGAAAGGTAGTTGTTTGATCGGTAACTCAGCAAGTTTCTATCCCCTTGAGGTCGAGCTTGGTAATTTTCCGATGAATAATTACCATAAGCTGCATACACGTTTTCCGGATTTCCTTGAGTAGAAGGACAATCAGTGTATGGGTGAGGACCGCCGCATGTTTCACAAGAAGGTGTAACCGCTTTAACTTGTTGTTGTTGGTTTGAAGCGAGAAGCAAGATACTTTTGTTCATCTCAGTCATCATGCGCGTGAATTCGGTCATATCAGGGCTTGCTGAAGTGGAAGAAACATTGACTCTCGGGTTTTTCCTTGAAGAAGCAGAGGAATCCCAGTTTTTGTGGTGAGTAGTCATGTTCTCAATAAGCTCTCTACACTCCTCGGGTCTCCTTTTCATAAATGTGCCACCGGCGGCTGCATTAATCGTATCACGATCTCGAAAATTCAAACCGTTGTAGAAAGTATCAATTAAGGTTACAGGGAGCATGTTGTGGTTTGGACAACGATCAATCAAGACATTATATCTTTCCCAAGCATCAAAAAGAGATTCATCGGGTTCTTGCATGAAACCGCTGATTTGATTGCGAAGGCTCGTGACCATGGATGGTGGAAAGTAGCGCGACAAAAAGCGTTGACTCATGTCATCCCAAGTGTGAATTGAATTCTTCGGGAGACGATCAAACCATTTCTCGGCGTGATGTGATAAAGTATGTGGGAAGAGTTGTAGGCGTAGAACATCCATTGTGGCACCGGGCAACTTCATGCTTTGAGTGATTGTAATGAACTTGTCGAGGTGTTTGTTGGCATCATCATCAGGCAATCCACGAAAAGGATTTGTTTGCACTTGCTGAATCATGTGGTGCTTCAACGAAAACTCCGGAGCCGTGATTTGCATTAGCGCAATCGGTCCTCCTCGTACAAACATGGTAGGTTGACAAAGCTCCTCCATTTTCTGAAGATCGGGCTGTGGAAGAACATTGTTGTTATTGTTGAGGTGTGGTGGATTATTGTTGTTGTTAACACCTGACATACTTAAATCTTCTCGAGTCTCGGGCTCTTGATAATTAGAAGATCTAGTACGCATACACCTGAAAATGCAAAAGAAACCAAACACAAAGACAATATATATACACAATAAAGATAAAACCTTTTTGGATTTTTGAAATTTTTAATTTTTTATGGGTTTTTTAACAATTTTTAATTTTTATGGATTTTTGAATTTTTTGTGCAAGAAAATAACGCTCACAAGTGAACGGATCCCAAAAAGCAACGCGTCTCTCACAGAAAACCGTTAATCTTTACGAAAAGAGCCGGCAGCGGCGCAATTTGATACACGGCTTTTGGCCAGGTAAAAAGATTCGTTTAAGTATGTCTCTTCGAATTGAAAAAGGAGTTTAGTGTGCGACTCAGTCGTTCTTGGTGAAACAAAAGTTGTGTCGTTGTAGTAAAATTTAAAGTACAAAAACGTTAAAAGTAAATGACGGTAATTTAAATCTAAAACTAAAAGTAAAATAAAGGGCGAGAATTTAAAAGCGAGACTAAAAGTAAATGGTATTTAATTAAATCTAAACTAATTAAAAGTAAATGTTGCAAATAAAAAACGTTGAAAAGTAAATCTAATTAAATGACTTAAAATTAAAACATGACGGAAAATTAATCAATTTAAAACTTAAAACTTAACAAAAATAAACAAACAAAGTGCATTCCATCGCAATGTGATCGGAATCCTGTCGCAATGTCACCTAAAGGAATCCAATCGCAATACTAATCGCAATCACCTATCACAATAACAAAAACAAACCTGTCGCAATGATCCCAATCGCAATCCTATCGCAATATACTCAAAATCAAACCAATCGGAATCCCAATCGCAAAACGTGTCGCAATGCAAAACCCTTATGCGATGCACCGATCGCAATACGGGTCGGAATACCAAAACCCTTATGCGATGCAGTGATCGCAATGTGGATCGGAATACCCCGTCACAATGGGGTTAACCTTTGCGATGGCTACTGATTCGAAATAAGAAAATCTAATAAGCTAACTTGAATAAGCACAAACCAAATCTTGATTAAAAAGATATAAAACGAGACAATAAGTAACAAAGTTAAAGACTTTTTAAGACACAAAATAAGAAAAAAAACAATAAGAAAACTTTAAGAAAAATGAAACTTTTTAGAAAACTTAAAAAAAAAACAAATAAGCTAAGTACAAAACAAGCCAATAAGATTGTCAAAATTATAGCTTATCTCATACAAAAACTTATATAAAAGTTAAAAGGTAAACTTTTTAGTAAAATAAGCAAAGAGATTAAGCAATCTCTTGCTTAATCCGAATTTTAAAACAAACAAAAACAAGAGAAAGGTAGAAAGAGAATGATAAAAGAAACTTGATCAAAGGTAAATGAAGATTAAAGCAACAAAATTAAAGAACACTTACTTGGAATTAAAAGGTATTTAAAAGTGCAAGACAATGTATTTAAATTGACATGAAAAGTAAATGTGCAAAAACTAAAGATGGAAGAACTAGTGTCACTCTAGCCAACAAAATAAAAATGAAATATTAATGGCCTATTTATAGGAGAGATTAGGGAGGTGCTTAGGAAGCTTCCTCCCTCTTTCTTCTTTTCCTTAATTGCACACTTAAGTCCTTCTCTTCTTAATCTTTTGTTAATCTTGGACTTTAATGACTTTTGGCTCGGGATTTCTTTAAACTCGTCTTTAATTTTCTTCATAAATAAGACTCGAGTTCTTCGGCTTTAGTAAACTTCCGTCTTTTGACTTTTTCTTCGATAAATCTTCAGAATTGGTCTTGGACTTCCGTTCTTTTTGCACTCTTGACTTCTTGACTTCGTCTTTAATCTTTTTCTTCAATAAAAGCCCGTGAATGCCCGTGTTTTCTCCAGTTTTCACCTTTTCGTCCTAAATCACAACAAAAACACAAACCACGCATAATTCCGACATAAAAGACATAAAATACACGTTTTGGCCCGGTTATTATTGTAATTAAGTGGTAAAAAGGATGGGTGTTTACACACCTATCACTTCTCCTACGGGACTGCCTTCTAGTCAGACCGATGAGGGCACTCGTAAATCACAACCTTTGCCTGAGGTCAAAACTAAGGCCAAAGACTCAGAGAGACGCCCACGGGTAACACACCTCGCTGATAGGCCTATCACTTCTACCAAGTCCAATGAAGGCACACTAGCTCAAAAGTCTTTGCCTGAGGACCCAAAACTTGATTCGTTAGACTTAGAGGGACGCCCACGGGTAAAACACCCCGCTGATAGGAATCTCACCTCCACAACTCCTTATGAAGGCACACTAAAACAAAAGTCTTTGCCTGAGGGAACCACTCTTGATCCCAAAGACTCAGAGGGACTAAAACACCCCGTTGATAGGGATCTTACCTCCAAAACTGATTAATCACAAACTGCCCCTGAGTATCAGTTGGCTAAATCCCAAGCCTCAGGATTTGGGGCAGGGAGTGACGATAACAAAGGCAAACCTTCTTTTGAAGGGGAGCTGGATAAACCTAAGGGTTCACTGAACGTTGGAGATTTTATAAGTTTACTCGAGAAGCCTGAAGAGTTACTCCAAGGTTTCAGTGACGACGAGGATATGATTGAGGCTGGGGATGAACCTGAAACTCAAGCCCCTCCTCAATCAGACCAGAAGCCACAGTCCCCACCCGTGTTCGAGGACATACCGCCCTCCCCTGAGGCTCAACAAAAGCCCTCCCCTGAGGCATCCGAACAAAAAGACCCCTCCCCTGAGGTACCGAAAAAGCCCTCCCAAGAGGCCAAACTTGACACCTCTCCATTGGGGACTCAAACTGTGGTTCTGGATGAGAAAGTTTTGAAAGCCTTGCAAGCTGAGGTCACTCAGGTTCATGAAGACTTGGCTTCAAAGGTTGATGAACTCCTTGATGAGTTCAGGACGTATGGTGATAGGTTTGACGTGGCTGAGGAGAAGATGAGAATTCAGGTAGATAACCAAATGGAATTCATCAGCTCTGTTAACAATAGTCATGAAAATCAAGAGAAGAAGCTCATCAACATCCTTAACCATGCTCTTCATATTGTCGAGGCAAATGTATCCTTGAAGAAAACTCTGGATGGACTGATCACTAGTACCACTGAGTCCAATTCCAGAGTTGGTCAATTACTTGAGTTACTGAAGGTGGACAGGCTCACTGAGTTTTTCACTAGGTTAGACTCTCTCAGGTCTGACTTGGATGTGGTGAAAGGGAAATGTGATGCCATCTATGAGGATGTTCATATGGATGCTGAAGCAGAGTTCAGATTGTCAAGGGCTGCACAAGGATACATGGCTAATTCCACCAATCTCTCTGACATTTCCAAATCCCTAAAAGAAGCTGATATTCCTAGGCTAAGGACAAGGATCACCACCATAGAAAACACTCAATCCCTTATTCAGTTGGATGTTCAAACTATCAAAGCAGACACTCAATCCATGAAGGAAATGGTGACTGAGATGTTTCAGGCTTTCAAGGGATCCTCCACCACCTTAGGACCCTCACAAAGGGCAAAAGTTGGGTTTAGTCAGGCTGATCCTTCGACTTTTGAGGGGGAGAATGTGCCACCAATGATGTTAACTTGGACTTAACCTCCGTCTCACACTGAGGGGGAGCAGGAAAGACTAGCACAACCCCAACCCTTAAACTTAATTCCTCCCAACCCTGAGCCCTCAGTATCTAAGTTAGATAAAGGCAAAGGTATAGCTGATGAAACCCTAACACCTCCACCAAAGAAACTTGTAAAAGCTTCAAGGGAAGTAAGGCCTGATCTTGACGCTAGTGTCTTGGTACCATATGAGATAAATGGAATAATGTACCAAATGACTCCTAATCAAATCCAAGTGTACCTAGATAGAATGGAGTCGGCTAAGGCTAATGAAGCAACAAGGGCTGAGATCTTGAAGGTATCCACTGAGTTTGTGAAAGAAGTGGGTGGTAACCCTGAGGTCTTGCTGAGCAAGAAAGGGGGAGAAGAGTTTATCCAAAACCAAGAGGACTCAAGGCCATTCAGGATGAAATGGTCTTAAAGCAACAACAAAGAACCACCCAACTTAAGAAACTGTATGACCAATACACCAAAGTCGTCACCCAAAGAAGAAGCCTGAACCAATCACTAACCTTCAGATCATTACTCATACCACACCAGTTTCAGTATCTGTCTATAGAAACAATGATGAGATGAACTTTGAAGTTATGAAGAAATTTTCATTTGGTGATTTCGGTCTCAGTGAGTGGGACGAAATGGGAAGGATCTTCGGGACCAAGACAAACAAATGTGTCCCTCAGATACTCAACTCTCTCAGTAAGAGATATGAGAGGTTGAATCAGATGAAGGAACAATTAGGAATCACTGAAGAACTTCCTTTAACTGAACAGGATCCTACCAAAACTCAGGGAAGAAAGAGAAAAACAGTTGAGCTTGAAGCTGAGACTAAGATCCCTGGGTTAGACTGCAATCGTACTCTCCCTAGAAATGTCCCCTTTGTGAATAACATGGTTATAGAAGAACCTGAGTCGGGTATCTTCTTCATTGATGTATTTGGGGATCACGTATTTCAAAGAATGAGTGACATAGAGAAATGCACTACTGAGAGTGTTCACATCTTTCTTGTGATGGCTGGACAAGTTCAGACTGACAAGAATAAAAGATTTGCTGAGAAGCTCAGGGAGATAAATGCTAGGAGGCCTGACAAAGAAAAGGTGTTAAAGTCATCAAGGGTGAAGAGGGAAGCAATGGATTCCTGAATAACTGTAATCTTTTGTTTTATTTATGTTTCTTGTATCAGACAATTCAGTCTTATGTAATGATGAATGAAAATGAAGTACTTTGTTATATCAAGTCTTTTCATCAAGTAGAATAGTTTGTAATAAGAAGAAGCCTCTTTGCTCACTTATAACAATTTCACTTAGGTAAATTTTATATCCAAATAGGGGGAGATTATTAGGTCAATTCAGTACCTAATGACCTCCCTGAAGTATTTGAATAACAATCAGCCTAAGTGAATTATTAACCTTGAACATAACGAGGTCACTGAGTGAACAGTCACTCAGTGAGTTGCCTTCGAGTTCCTAGACTGAGTCTAAAAGGAAGACTCAAGCATTCAGAGAGGCGAAGCTCAATGAATGTCTTCTATGACGAAGAAGAAGGTGATGGGTTCAGTGAGTTGTGGCAATAGACTCACTGAACCCCATACGATCTCCCTGAAGAAAACAAGCATTCTCCAAGACTGAAGAAAAGGCGGGATAAGTTGAATTGTGACAAGATGAAGTACATCACACAATTAGCGTGACTTACCCTTTTGGGATAGATGGGGTACTGAAAAGTGTAAAGGACTTACGTCTTACTACTTAAAATACGGTAAGACAAGATACTACACGGTACCAATAAGACAAGAATTGCACATGGGCAATTATTGTCTTCTACCCAACTTTCCTTCTATAAATAGGATGCTTGTAAAGGAGAAAGAATAAGTTTGTGCACTTAATGCTTTAGACATTCACAAACAAGTTTTCTCTCCTCCAAACACGATCACACACTTGAGTTCTAAACTCCTGTTGATAGAATCGTCAAGCTTAGCAATCGTTAGAATTGGACTAGCTTGTTAGTGAGGAGATCATGAAACCACACATTGTCTATTCAATCCCTATTGTAGCTTCGTATACAATAGGGTATAATTCTTCAATAAAGCTAAGAGTTAAAGTTGAAAACCTTTGTGTTATTTACTTACTTGTATTAAGTTTATTGCATTACTTAACCATGGGTTAGGACTATACTTAGTATACTTAAGTATAGTACTAATTACAAGGGACCAAAAAATTGCTTTCCGATCATTTGTGATTGGATGTCTTGAAAAATAGTCTATAGACCATTCTGTAGCTCAATGTGTCTCCGAAAAAGACTAAAGGACCTCGTGTGAGTCACATATCTCGAGGATTTCCTTGGAATCCGTGTTGAATAATATCGTGAGTTTTCATAACTTTGATTGACCATTACGTCACCGTTTTACGCGACACTTGTATATCGATTAAATACTACTTCATTGACCATTCTACATTTCGACTTCGAATTACAACGTCCGTTGTATCATGAAATCATCATCGCCATCCTGTAATTCATCCTCCATTATGTGGCGATTGTTTGGAATACAATTCTACTTTTATAAACTTGTACCTTCCCCTTTCATAAAACCTCCTCGCCCAGGAGTGCACCCCGTTAATGTTTCAAATTCTTTCTCGGTATGTCTTGTGATTTTAGAAAATCACACTGCTAAGAGACCTTCTTGCGTTGCATCTTGAGATCGAAGACACGGATGTCATGCGTTGTTTTTTATTTCTTAGATTGTCATTGATATTCTTGAACCAATTTTATACTATGCTTTCTTTACACGCATAATTATACAATTTAGTCGTTTCGTCTTTATGGAATCCACAAGTAATGTGTGTACATAAATTCTGGGTCATTATAAAGTTTGAATTAAATTTCAAGGTATGTCGAAAAATATACTTTGTACAGAAACTTTACAGGAAATTTAACAGTGTCGAGAAAATATTTTTATAACTTTAGACATAAAAATATATATTTCTACTTGTTGAGACGTCCGTTTAAGACATAAAATTCGACCAGAAAATATTAAAAACGAGCAAGTTACGCTCATTTGGGATGGTAAAACTTAAGAAGTTATTTTCTGCACAATTCTAAAGTATCATTTTGTTGACTTATTTAATGCAAGGGCATTTTCGTCCATTTTTTATCCGTTTCAAGTCTCGAGTAAAACCAGAAAGTTGTTCAAAACGTCGTTTTACATCAAATTGCTTTAGACTTGAGTCTTAAAAATGTCGTTTAGTGAGTCAATGGGGATGGTCAAACCCAAAAGTCATACACAAAAGTCAAACCCAAAAGTCAAACCCAAAAGTCAAACCCAAAAGACAAAGTTGACAAAAAAGGTCAAAATTGATAGAATTTAAAATTATGATTTCAAGCGTTTTTGAGTTCGTTTGAGCTCGTGAAACTTTAACGAATGATATTTTACAACTAAAAAGATTGATGACGTTTGAAAACGTTAAAATAGTAACTTTGAGTTCGGCCATACATACATATATATTGAACTTTTGGAACCAAATGATTTGATAAACCAATAATGAACTATATGTTTCGAAAAATGTGTACATTTTCATGCATTACTATTTGCGTGTTAAAATTCCTTTACTTTCCTAAAATAGGAATTTTTCGGATTAATTGAACTATTTGGAAACTAATGCCCTATTTTTTTAAAAGTATATCATTGTTAAATAAATTACAATGTGAACACATACGGATTCCTTATTCCTTTCTTTTATATATGACTTAATAGTCATTCTAAATCGTCTCTCTTTGCTTCTATCGTACCACTAATTTGGGTCAAGGTTTGAAGTTCTTGCTTTCATATCGTCTGTTATCATTTTGACGCGTGTCTCATGACGATTCCGGCTAAACCTCTTGTAAATTGACTGTCTTGAACTACTCTTTATTACCCTCATGTAACCCACTCGCTATTTTGTAAGCTATCATCGTGTCACCATATGAAATTAAACTGTTATCGTTTGCGAAACATTTTACAAATTATTTTACATTGGTCATTATTTTACGATGTAATTTCCCAAGTGGTTCAACAGTTGGTCTTATAAAGAATTCTTGTAACAATAAAATGGTTGATTTAAGTATCTAGCCAATAACTTAGTGGCAAAAAGTTTCATAAATTAGTTTGATTCCTGTTTTTACAAATGGCATTATATACATATTTTAAATAATATGACCAGTAATACTGGTTCAACGAAGCTGAGCATCGCATTGCTAGTCATAATTTATGCATAGCTTGGTCACCTATGCTTAATTTAGGAGCAGCCATGCGAGGCCGAATAGTAGTAGGGCTGAGCACGACAGACCCAAAACCGACCCGGACCAGACCGACCTGAATCGACCCGAACCATTTCGGTCTGGTCCTCGGTCTGGAGTTTTGGACCAATTCGGTCCTCGATCTGGTCCGGTCTGGTTCGGTCTTACCAAAATTTAGTAGATTATGCCTAATAACTGGACCGGACCGAGGACCGACTTGGACCGGACCAACCCGGACCGAACCGGACTTTCGGTCTGGTCTCGGTCCAGGGTTTCAGGCATTTCGGTCCTTGGTCCGGTCTGGTCTTGGTCGGTCCGGTCTGGTCCCGGACCGATGCTCAGCCCTAAATAGTATTCACCCTAAAATATTGAACCAGGAACCAACTTTTTACTTGTGTTTATGAAAAAGTTAGATAAATGAAAATTTTGAAAACTTTTACATCTTATGCGAGTAACAACAATTCGTGACTTACACATAAGAACCCTTATCTTTTCTTGAACAAAGTACATGCCTCAAGCACCTATTTCCTTACCCAATGATCTTTGTTTTACTTGTTACCTCATTTTCCTTCGTGATATGATTCTCGTTACCACTTGTCTAATTTCTTACCATTGATACCGGATTTGAAAGTTTCAACGTAGTTATGTTTCTACATCGATCAACCTTCTCTATCTATTTCGGTAGACCTTCGAAACGTCTTTGGACGCGGATAATGATTTATGATTGGACGTGAACAATGATTACGTGTATTTGCCATGATGTGTGTTAGACTTTATCGTCTTGTATTCATTGGTGTGAGCCACGTATCGTTTTCACCTCTCATTGCTAATGTTGTTCATCTTACTGGAATTACACTCAAGCGACTTCTTAAGAATTTTCTTTGATTCGAAAATTCTTTGTGTGGCATTTCTCTTTCGATCGTGTATCGACAACTGAGAACTTAATAGGCCGTTGCTGGTGACGCCAACCTCACTCGTGAATTAATCTTGTTAAATCCTTTGTTTCTTATTATTTTTATCATCGACGCGTCTATTCTATCATGTTTGTTAAGAAATTGGTACAAATTTCGTTTTATTCCCTCGTGCTATTGCTTGTATACTAGTTGTTGATCGTTATTCGTTTCATAATCGTTTGCTATTTTGTCACTTTCTGAAAACTAGAAACTGTCACATGTTTACCATTTGATGCAGTAAACACCTTCTTGGATTTCTAAAAATTATTATTAAATTTTAAGAATGTTCTACACATTTTATCAAATGTTTAATTTGCCAAAATAACCCTATCAAGTTTAATGTCAGATTTATACATCCTCTTGCTAAATTCATAATTAATGTTTAAAAGGATGTCAAGCTGTATCTTTTAATGTATTTTATTTATCATACTTTACTTTCAAAATAAGGAAATTATTAAATTAATTTATAATTTCTAACAATGTTTCTAAATGTTGAGAATCTAAGTTTGTTAGTTTTCCCTTAGTCATAGATTTAAACTTAAATTAAGCTGTTTGATATAAACTTGTCTGTGGCTAGGTGACAGGAAAGTAATCCATGACTCACGAGTTCTAAGTCTTTGTGAGCAACCATAGAGGAGTCCATGTCAGAGACATTGTCAAGGAAGTCGAAGATTACTTGAAGACATACTCATTGGCTGCGATAGATAACAGCCAAGATGTATCAGGGACTCTGAGTGGTTGAGTGTTAACAGGGGTGGCAATACCCTGTTAACACTCAGTACACTTTGGACATACCTAAGTGTTTAGGCGGGAAGTTATGGAGCCTAAAGTACAAGGTATGAAGAAATGGGAAACTATGTCAGCTCTGTTTCCCTAAAGTGTTGTGGCAGACTACCAAGAATAGAAGAGCATCTTTTGACAGATGTCTGACACTCTCTGTTTTGTGTAGTCATCATCAACCAGTTATCAAGTCAACATAGTACCACTATAAATAGGATATGTAGGCTAGAGTTAATGTTGTTCACTTTGTCAGATTACACACATTAACTTTTTACAACTCAGAGAACGAACAGCTGTGCCTGTGTTCTTGAGTTAGCTTTATTTTACCCAAAGTGTACACAACACATTGTCCTTAAATTGTGGTTATCCATAACACATGTAATACTTTATATGCAATAATAAAGTACTACGTTTGAAAAGTATTTACTTGTGTTAATTATCTTTCTTAATCGTTTCAAGCTAGGTTTAGGGACTTTTAATTGGTATCAGAGCGGTGTTTGATACTAAAACCTTCATAAACATTGTTCTAAGTTTTATAATCAAGATCCACCATGCCTGAAACGAGCAACACCCCACCACCACCACCTAATTTTCTTTCTGGGAACAACACTCCACCACCTCCAAATTCACCAAGAGTAACCCCCACTCAAAATGAAGACGATCTTCCTCAACTTCTTGACTCAGGAGGTGGATCTCATGTCACTAATGTGCCAGTATTTTATGAAGATGACTTTGCAAGATGGAAAAGTCAATTTCTTGTCTATCTAGATGGACTTGAACCATTTTTTCTAGAAATTCTAGAAAATGGACCATATGTTCCCATGGCACTTACCTCTACTGATGAGAATCCTCTTCCCAAACCTCTCAAGTAGTGGAATTCAGTTGATAGGAAGTTGGCAAACTAAGATAAACGTCTCAAAAGCATTATCATTTCATGTCTTCTAAAACACATCATGAAATCAGTAATTCAATGTCTAACAGCCAAATAAATGTGGACATACCTCATCCTAGGTCACGAAGGACCCTCTGAAACCAGAGAAACCAAGATTCAGGCACTCAGGCTTCACTTTAATGCTTTCAAGGCACTTAAAGATGAAAAGGTACAACAGACGTACACAAGGCTGAAGATTCTTCTCAAAGACCTTGCTATGAATGAAGTCACCATTGCACAATCTGAAGTAAACGCCACCTTTGTCAACAACCTTCCCAGAAAATGGTTGAGCATGAATCAGACCTAGAGAGCCAATAACTCCATCAAGAATGATACGTTGGCTCAACTATATGGAAAATACATCTATGAAGAAGGGTTGATAGATACCATATATAAATCTGAGTCTAAAAGATTTATAGTTCATGGAGCAACATCTAAAGCATTGATTTCCACCTCACACACTCATGACAGCGATTCAGATGTTGAATAAGACACTCGTAGCAGCCAGGAATTCATAACAGACCTTAATGCTGAGTTTCATGAAAGAGCTTTACTAGCTAATCAAGAGATTCTACAAAAGGTCAGGGAGAGTAGGATCAGCTAGTAAACAAACTGACAAATCCAAAGAGACTTGCTTTGCATGTGGAAAACTTGAACATTTTCAAAAAGACTATCCATCCACAAAAACATCCTCACCATCCTATCCTTCATCATTCAAACCTTACAAGTTCAAATCACAACAAAAAAACTCATCTCACCAATCCAACTCCTCTGATAATGAGAAAAAGGATTACAAAAACAAATACAAGGCACTAAAGGCTGAGTTAGAACAGATGAATTTGAAGTTAGAATCTCTGTCAAAGAAGAAAGGGGGTGATAAAAGGATAGAGAAAGGGTTGGTAGCTGAAGCTTATGATTGGAATGATGAGCCGCTGACATCGGATGAAGAGGACACTACCAGGGTCAGGGAATTTATGGCAATAGCCGAGGATGAACCAGCTGTTGGTAAAGGAGATGCTAGATCAGGACAATGGTTGACATCACAATGAAAAAGGTACACAGGCTTATCTCTATGTCTGAAAGTGATGAACGTAAACTTGTCCTAGATTATACATGTGACAATCCGTCAATTTATGGTCGATATTTTATTCTCAAGTGTTATTTAAAAACATTATTTTAATGTTATATTATTTACTCACTCATTTTTGGAAGAAATTTGGGTTTACGTCTTGAAGTAGCATCGACTATGTCTAAACCGGAGGACTCTACGTTACGTGCTTACGTTTACATACACCATTTTTGGTGACAGTCCGACATTTCAGGAAATAAAAATTATCCTTGAATATTATTTTGGAATTTTAATTTGTGTTGGTTCATAAACTCACAAATTTACGAGAAGAGATTAGGACTTACGTGCATAATTTAACGTCCTTTACGACTAAACCAGAAACCCTAGGTTTACGTATTTACGTTTTTAAACTCCGTTTTTGATGAGACGATTTTTATTAGATTCATTTTGTGCCGTTGATTCATAATTTATAAAAATGTTTTTCGTAAAACGACCCGAGGGCACGCAAATCGAGGAAACTAGAATCGAGGAATACCCGTAAATAAATAGGGATGAGATAAGATAACTCTTTCCCCATCCCCACTAAATAAAATGGCAAGCTTCACCAACACACTTTCAGGTGTCAACCTTATATCAAAACTTGGACACATGTCTTAGTCTTGCAACAAAACCACTAAACCTCAAAAACAAGATAACATAAACAACCAACTCACTTTGTTACATGCAAAACTCACAAACTCTCTCTCTATACTCCCTATGAACGTCCATCATTCATCAACAACACCACCATTGATAAAAAAATCAACCATAAATCATATGTATAATTTACATATGATGAAAACCCATTGAAAAGATGAAAATTGGAGGTGGTTATAACATGTGAAAAGGAGTTTCCATGGAGCTTAGGGGCTGATTTTCAAGACGATACTCATGCACATGAAGATCTCAAGGAGTTCATTTTCCAAGTTAAAGATGTGATAACAAGAACCAAGTCTTGTTAATCAAAAACCTCATCTTTTCATCACTATTGGTGGTATAGAGATTGTTTCTTCCTATCCTCTTGTTATTTTGAATATGTAATCTTGTATTTTATTCATTTATGTATATGTATATGATGATGAATGATGATCAAAAATATTATGTGGGGATCATGTGTTGATAAACTTGGTTAAAAAGATTGAAAACTACATGTAAATGTGGTAAAATCTTGCTTAAATAAGTAGGTTGTATAAAAACAGTAAAGAACCTTATGTTAAACTGTTAAAATGGCATGGATGAATTAATATCAGTAAGTTATAAGACTTGTACACATGTGAGAGTTGGACATACAATGGAATCCTTAAAATGAGTGAGATATGATCAAAACAATATTGAAGTACAAATCTGAGTAGTCTGTTTTGGACGGACTGTTAGGGACATTTAGAGATAGATTGAGCAGTATCTAAAGCTGAGTTAATTGTAGCACATATCATGTAGTTTTTGGTTTCCAAAAATGAGCTTCTATCTTCTTGTAGAACTCAAGATATGGTAAAAATGGTGAAAGTGAAAATAATAATCAGATTTGTAAAATAAAAGTATATAGTATATAATATTAGCACTCAAGTTAATATAATATAAAATGTATACCTAAAACCCACTAACTTATATATTACATATAAATAAGTATGTACTTTAATAAATAACAGGGACATTGTATAAAAATGGCAAATTAATAAGTTTTATAATTTATAAAACTATATACATAAGTTTTACGTCTTTTCGGCTAAAACCGAAAGATTAACGTTTTCGTCAATTAAAACTTAGACGGTCGGACCCGTCTAATGTAAAATTTTTATAACTTATCTACTGATGTATAAGTACATTTGACAAGTAAAAACCGATAAAACCCGAGGTTTATAATTTATGGACATTAACGGGCCAAAGTAGCCTTATTGGACTATTGACCCAACTAGTTTGGATAAACACTAATGGACTTACTCATTGGGCTTAACCCACTTGGACCCAACATATGAGTATAGGCCTGAAATTAAAATTATAATTGGGATAATATAAAGTATTGGGCTTATAATGGGGTTATTGGGTCTTAATATGGAATTGGATTGAAACTAGTGTAACTAGTCAAAATTTTGACTAACACATAACACTATAATGTGTATGAAGAGATAAAATCCCACTTGATCATCATCATACTTATAATGTCATCATATATATACATAGTCATTGTTTTTATAAAGTCATTGGACAAGAGTCTAAGACGAGTATTATTTGTCTAGGTTTCCGTGATTGAAGTCCGTACCGTACGTCCAAATCGCCGATAACCCGCCTTTCCCAATCACCGTGAGTTCATAGCCTCGCACTCTTTTAAATATTTTTATGAAATGTTTTATAAACCCGCGAGGGAGATAACATGTTAGTTTTAATAAAAATAGGACACCAGTTGTCCCGATTGTTTGCTTATTGATTTGGACCCGAATTATTATATGACCCGATGAATGATTATATGACCCGATGAAAGATTATATGACCCGATGAATGAAATGAAATGGATTATTATTAGTTAGGTTATGTCACTAAAAGTCCCATTAGCATGAATTGTGAACTACCGGTAATTGGTAGACGCTTATGCATATAATAGTACTATTTGGGGAAGATCACCCCAGTTCGCGCCTTGACGGTTGATCCCCGTCGTGCCACATTGATTGGTAAGCGAATTTATGTATGCGAAGATTTATATAAGCGTGATTATTGTGACGACATGCTGTTTTAGATGGGAAAATGAGTTTCGGGTTAGCTACCCGTTGTTTGTTATAGTAAGGTAGCAATGTCATGCAGCTTATGATAATCCAATAACGAAAATACTGATATACGCATTGAATTACAATATATTGCCTGACTAGCAATACGGGGTCTTATTATTGATATTATGTTTGTGTATTGGTTTACATAACCATATTCATATAACCGATTTTATTTAACTCTATACAACGTTATAAAACGTATTGTATGATGTTTTTACGACAATGGTTCGTATAATGGTTTTTGAAGGCAAAAGCCTATATTATGATTTTGACAAGGATTTGTATAAAATGTTTTGGCCTATTTTATGGCCTACTGCAAAGATTTATACAAAATGATTTTTGGTAATAAATATATATCGATGATATATTGATGATTTTCATTAAACTCTATGAATTCACTCGGCGTTTTCGCTGACCTTTTCTTTTAACATGTTTTTTCTCAGGTACTTGAAGGTAATTCTCGGGAAGACGACAAGAATTTATGGCCCGCACTTAAATAACAGTTTCCATTCAAATGTTTTGTAAAATTGTATGAAATACCATGACTTGGGACCTATGTAAATTTGATATTCATGAATGGAAAATGCTTTATTATTAAATGACGCGATTTTTATGCATTGTCTATGATTTGAGTAATGTGCTATCCCGTAATACCAACGACTCTTCCGCTGAACTAAAGTATGAATATTTGGGGGTGTTACAGTTTGGTACTAGAGCTCTCGTTATAGAGAACGAAAGATTTCTAAAATCAATGTTTTGAATAAAACATTTCAAAATCTTTTAACTATAAATATTTTTCTTAATATGTCTAAAAATCTTTTGACTATAACGGTGCCGAAGAATTCCCGAGTTACCGACAAGGCCAAATTGAGAAGTGTTATTTTAACATATATATATATATATATATATATATATATATATATATATATATATATATATATATATATATATATATATATATATATATATATATATATATATATATATATATATATATATATATATATATATATATATATATATATATGTTTTAATTTTATTACATGATTGTTTGATGATTATTTTAATACTTACACGAGGTATTTATACGACGTAGGTTGTCACAAGAAACCCTAACTCCCCTAGCAAATCAATCGACGCTATTTCTGTAGGAATTCTAGATATTCCAAATCTAAACCAAGTTGTGGATATTTATAATTCCAACAAAATGGTTGATATTCGTAGAAATGTTAATATTAGTTGATTATGATCTTGAAGAAGAATTGGCGAGATTAAATATGATATCGATGACATGACGATCTTTCCTTATAGAGTAGAGTTTGACAAAACATTACCACCTGGAAAGGTGTCATCTGTTTCGGTGTCACCCAATTCTTAAATTTGAAATTGAAAGGGTGAATGTTGCACTTGAGGCTGTCATTGGAGCCTTTACCCAAAAGCCTCATGCCACTAGTACCTTTCTGAGAAGTCTAATTGAATGTGTGAGTCATTTCATCCTAGTGACTCATTTGATAACTATTGTTGTAAGAGCTATAGGATTGAAAATTAAGTGTTGTTCATATCGAGCTTTTATTGCCCTATTAAGGTGTGACAATCCGTCAATTTATGGTTGATATTTTATTCTTAATGTTTATTTGAAAACATTATTTTAATGTTACATTATGAACTCACTTATTCTTGGGAAGTAATTTGGATTTACGTCTTGAAGTAGCATCGACTACGTCTAAACCGGAGGATTCAACGTTACGTGCTTAGGTTTACATACACCGTCTTTGGTGACAGTCCGACATTTCAGAAAATAAATTTGTCCATGAATATTATTTTGGAGTTTTAAATTTGAGTTGGTTCATAAACTCACAAATTTACGAGAAGAGATTAGGACTTACGATTTTAATTTAACGTCCTTTACGACTAAACCGAAAACCTTAGGATTACGTATTTACGTTTTTGAACTCCGTTTTTGATGAGACAATTTTTATTGGATTCGTTTTGTGTCGTTGATTCATAATTTATAAAAACATTTTTCGTGAAACGACCCGAGGGCACGCAAATCGAGGAAACTAGAATCGAGAAATACCCGTAAATTAGTGAGGTGGGACAAAATACACATGGGATGGCACAACATGACACCACATCAAAGATGTGGCATCATGTTAACTTGTAGCTTACAAGTGTAAGCACTAGCTTAACACTTAAGCTAGTTTCTTCCACTCATCCCACAAAAACAACTAGCTACTCATAACCACCATTTTCACTCATGCAAACCACTCTCATCCTCCCATTTCTCTCTCAAAAATTCGTCCTACTCTCACCCTAAATAACCCATTTGATCTTGATTTAACCATGAAATCATATGTTATTCACACATATGATGAAAACCCATTGAAGTTATGAAGATTGGAGGTGATCTTAACATGTAAAAAGGAGTTTTCAAGGGAGTTTGGGGCTGATTTCTCAAGGAGTTTTCATGAAGAACAAGGGCTTATTTTTGGAGGAATCTACAAATACTTGGTGATCCTAGAAGTGGTGTTGATATCTCATAAGATTGGTTACCCAAAACCATGTCTTGTTCATCCAAAAGCTCATCATTTCATCATCATGGTGGTATAAAGATTGTTCTCCTCATCCTCTTGTTATTTTGATTATGTAATCATGTATTTTCTTTCCTATTGTATATGTATATGATGATTATATGATGATAAAAATGTTATGTGGGGATTTGTTGTTGATAAACATGATTAAAAAGGTGAAAAACTATAAGAAACAAGGTTAAAATCTTGATTAATTTACATGGCTGTATAAAACAGTAAAGAAACATGTTATGAACTGATAAAATGATGAAGTAGAATCCATTTACAGTAAGCTATGGGTCTTGTACACATGTGAGAGTTGGCCATGCAATGGAATCATTGTAATGAGTGAGATATGATCAAAACAAGTTTAGGGTATAAATCTGAGGTTACTGTTTTGGACGATTTTTAGAAAATACTTAAAGGATGATTCAACAGTATCTATAGAAGAGTTAAATGTAGCACATATCATGTAGTTTATGTGATAAAAATTTGAGCTTCTATCTCCATATAGAACTCAAGATATGGCAGTTTTGGTGAAAGTAAAGATAAAAATCAGATTTTTGGAAAATAAAGTATAATACTATTATATAAGCACTCAAAATTATATTGTATAAAATGTAAAGTTAAAACCCACTAACTCTTGGATTTTATTTATATAAATATGTACAATGATAAATAAATGGACATTTTATAAAAATGGTAACTTGTTATGTTTTATAAGTTATAAAAACTATAAACATGATTTTTACGACTTTTTCGGCTATCGCCGTAAAATTAACGTTTTTCGCCAAATAAAACTTAAACGACCAAACCCGTCTAATGTAAAGTTTATAAAAGTCTATACTGATATATAAGCATCTAATACAAGTAAAAACCGATAAAACCCGAACTATAAGAAATACGGACATTTACGAGCTAATTAAGCATATTGGACTAATAATTGGACTAAACAAGATAAAAACTTGTAAAAAGAACTTATTGGGCTTAACCCATTTGGGCCCAACATGGAAAGTAAACATACTGATAATATAGGTATAAAAGGGATTAAAACAAGTTAAAGAACTTATAATAAGTTTATCGGACTTAAAACACGTAAATGGGTAAAACTAGTAAGCTAGTATAAAAGTTATCGACATATAACACTAAAAATGAGTAAACGAGAATATGTAAACCCACTTGATCATCATATATATATAATCATCATATGTATACATAATTGGTATTTTTATAAAGTCATTGGACATGAGTCTAAGACGAGTATTATTTGTCTAGGTTTCCGTGATTGAAGCACGTACCGTACGTCCGAATTGCCGATAACCCGCCTTCCCACATCAACGTGAGTTCATAGCCTCGCACTCTTTTAAATGTTTTTATGAAATGTTTTATAAACCCGCGAGGGAGATAACATGTTAGTGTTTATAAAATAGGACACCATTTGTCCCGATTGTTTGTTTATTGATTTGGACCCGAATGATTAAAGGACCCGATTGTATGACCCGATAAATGATTAAAGGACCCGATAGATGAAAATAAATGGATTATTAAAGTTAGGTTATGTCACTAAAAGTCCCATTAGCATGAATTGTGAACTACCGGGATTTGGTAGACGCTTGTGCATATAATAGTACTATTTGGGGACGATCACCCCAGTTCGCGCCTTGACGGTTGATCCCCGTCGTGCCACATTGATTGGTAAGCAAATTTATGTATGAGAAGACTTCCATAGCGTGACCTTTGTGACGACACGCTACTTTAGATGGGCAAAATTGGTATCGGGTTAGCTACCCGTTTTGGTTTAGTAAGGTAACAATGTCATGCGGCTTATAATAATCCAAACTAACGAAATACTATTAGACGCACCGAATTACGAAGCATTGCCTGACTAGCAATACGGGGTCATACTATTGATATTATGTTTGTGTTTTGGTTTTCATAACCATACTCATATAACGGTTTTTATTTTCATACAACGTCGTAAGACGTATTGTATGACGTTTTTACGACATTGGCTCGTATAATGATTTTTAAGGCTTTTTATAACCATATTCATATAATGGTTTTATTTAATCTATAAAACGTTGCAAAAACGTATTGTATGGTGTTTTTAACGACAATGATTCGTATAACGATTTTTAAGGCAAATGCCTATATTATGATTTTCGATAAGGATTTGTATAAAATGACTTTGGCTATTTTATGGCCTATTAAAATGATTTGTACAAAATGATTTTCAGTAATAATTTTATACTGATATTATATTGATGGAATTTATTAAACTCTATGAATTCACTCGGCGTTATCGCTGACCTTTTCTTTTAACATGTTTTATCTCAGGTACTTGAAGGTAATTCTCGGGAAGACGACAAGAATTCATGGCCCGCACTTAAACAATATTTTCCATTCAAATATTTGTAAAACTTTGTATAAAATGTAATGACTTGGGACCTATGTAACTTTGATATTTATGAATGGAAATGATTTATTATTAAACGACGCGATTTTTATGCGTTGTCTATGATGTGAGTAATGTGCTATCCCGTAACACCAACTAGTCTTCCGCTGTATTGAGTTGTATAAATTTGGGGGTGTTACATAAGGTCTAAGAATAAGGTTGAAAGTATTTGAGAATGAGGTAGGATGTCACGTTGAGTATAAGTTGATTGAAACTTGAATGAAGTAAAATTTAACTCGTATGGAATATGAGATTGTTAAGAGGAAGTTGTTGAGTCCTATGATTGAATTATAAGGTTTTAAATGATTGTTGGTTCATGTTAAGGGTTGTTCCAAGGCCATTGTCCACTAATGAGGATGCCTAGTGTCCAAGAATAAATTGAAGAAATCTTCTTCTGAATAGGGACCGATGGATCTTCCAGGACAGGTGGAACACCTAATGACTCTTGTAGATTAGTATTCATTGTAGCATCTTTTTAAAAATCCCTAACTTAACTAAGAATCAGTTGGTAGGATGAGTTCTTGGAATTGTATGACATGGCAATACGTAATGTGTTACGACACAATTTTGACTTGTTTGTGATTAATGAAAAGACTACCTTTGATTGCTAAATCCTACATGTATCGATGTTATCTATCTTTTATTGCTTCATCCTAATGTTCGCATTAGTGATGCAACCATTGAACAAGTACTCATCTCGATTTGAGTTACGTTGTGGATTGTTCTTTTTGAGTGCCATCGAGGTCATGAACCTCATGATTAATTGGCTAAGCTCATTTCCTGATATATTGTAGTTAGTTCTTGGTGAACAACTTTTCATCACTCTTTTGCAGATCACTCATTGTCTTTATAATTTAAAACAGCATCCCTTGAGAAAAATTGAATTTTCATCACCATATGGATTATTGAAAGTGAGATTTATAAGTAACCCTTATTGAAATAAAGTTGTTTATGAAACACCTTGGAAAACTTAATTGTTTCCATAACGAAGAACATCTCTGTAAATTCATTTTGATATTATTTAAGAATTGAGCATGAAAATATTTCTATTATAGACATGATGATAATATTTTGACGAACTGAGTATTGCATCGTTAATCCTAAAATTGTATATAGTTGCGCGCCTACATACAATTTGGAAGGGACCATGCAAGGCTGATTAGTAGTCACCATGAAAGTGTTAATAAACACTACATTTTCTTTGAAGTTGTGAAAGATTAAATTATATGAGATCTGCAAGAAGTGCAAAATAGGGTCATATTATTAGGAGCACCTACATATGCCCGTACCATTTATACTTATGAATCGAATTTACTCATCTGTGGAAATTGTCTTATTTAACAATTGACCTCCCCTTCTTGTCCAATTCTCTCATGGTGAGATTCTTTGGAAAAGTATTTAATTATTGAGTATTGATACCCGACTGGATGTATCGACGTTCCTATCATTTCTTTGATTAGATTTCATTTGAATGACCTGGGTAACGATCCGAGGAGCTTTCGAATGCGTACTGAATTCATGAAAACATAGGATAGACTCATATTCGTTAATGTTTTCGTCTGTATCTGATTTGAAATTCTCTAGCGTAGATCATGCGTTAACCTTACTCTTTTTAAGGTTAGTTATGTCTCTAGATATCCTTGAATTTGTGAAGGATTATGATTTATTATTAGTCTTTAGAGAAGTTCACATCTTATCAACGGCAATAAAACTGAAAAGTCGGTAGTGCCATTAGAATGGATTGATTGATTATGACATGATGTCGTTGTTTTAATTGATGGGAACTCGAGTAGAAATCCCCTAAAAGATAAGATGTTGATTATCAAAAGTGATATAAATAATTCTTGATGGATGACCATATCCTGCATTTAGACTTGAAATTATACCATGAATGGTTATGAACTAGTCATAGATCTTGTAATCTAGAAAGAACTTAAAGTAAATTTATTAAAAGATGTTTCTGTTATCTGAAGTTTTAGGAGGTATTTACTGGTAAATTACCTAGACTTTCGCCACTAAGGCAAGTTGAATTTGGTATTGATTATATTCCCGGTGCTGCACCTGTGGCGTGTGCACTGTACGTCAGCATCATCTGAATTAAAAGAATTACCGTACAACTGAGAGAGTTGTCGGAGAAAGCTTTTATTCTACCAAGCTCGTCCTCATGAATAGATATGGTGTTATCATTCCTTATATTTGTTGATTATCGTGAACTAGGTAAATTGACGATCAAAATTCATATCCACTACCCAAGATGATAGATTTGTTCGATCATTTACAAGGTTCTAGCGTATATTCAAAGATTTGATCCACGACATTGTTATCATCAATTTCGCATCCGCGAAAAAGATTATCTATTCCAATCGCTACATCCAGAACTTGTAATGACCATTATGAGTTTCATGTTATGTCGTTTGGATTGACTAATACACATGTAGCATCCATAAATTTGGTGAATCACGTGTGTAGGCTGTTATTTGATAAATTCATGCTCGTGATCATTAAGGACCATTTTTTTGTTTCTAAGAATAAGAATGAGTTAGTAATTATTTATAGACTGCCCTGAATTGGCCGAACAATGAAAACATGTACCTTCAGTACTTAACATGTGATTTAAGGCTTAATCCTTTACATTATTTGACCGTGTGATTAATAGATAAAGGAATATATATTGAATCTTCAAAGATTAGAGCCATTTAAGACTTTGGGTTATACCAAAAAGAAAGTGCAAAAATGTTTTGACAAATATTATCAAAGGTTTTTTAAGGAATCATTCCCTTATACCCAAATCATTTAACTAAACTCCTTTAGGGGTAAATGTTTGTGTATACCTCAAGACAACCTAAGAGGGATTGAGGAAACCATTTAAACCATGACTTGAAATTTGAAACGACAATTTTTGCTTTTCAACTAAGAAAAATTTGAGCAAAGTATAAACAAGATTTTTCGAACGTTTAACGGATCTTATTAATTATTTTCGATAAATCAACAAAAATCATGTTAATTAAATTCAAATTTATTTAAACATTTTTCTATAATTGGACGAAGTGAGAAATTTAAAAATATTTACGTTTACGTTTCATAAAATTAAATATTTATTATTTAATTACTTGTAATATTTATCGATGCTATAAACGTCGGATTGAGCAAAACGGATAAAAATGATAGTCGAGACGAAACTAAAACTTAGAAAATATAAAGAAAGAATATCTGAATGAATTGTGGTCATGATAATTATTTCATCAGGAAAGATGAATGTAGATACTGACACATTATGTAGAAAGGATAAAGAACCAATTAGGATGTGTTCCTTAGTAATGACGGTGCAAAATAATTTTCCCGAACAATTTAAAAATATCTGATGCTTGTAAAAAGGATAATATAGATAATAAAAGGGGTTCGCGGCTAATGTGAACCATTAGAAATGAGAGCCGATGGCGTTAAATGTTTAAAAGGCTGTTTGTGGTTACATGAATATGAAGGATTGTGAGATTTAGTTATGTTGGAATCTCATAAGTTTAAGTATTATATTCATGCCATTTCTGATTAAAGTATCTTATCTGAAGAAGTTGTACTAATGATAAATTATGAAGGCAGACATTGCCTCATACATTAGTAAACGTTTAACTATTGCAAATGTCATCATCTGAAT
This sequence comes from Glebionis coronaria, assembly GCA_025667525.1. NCBI lineage: Eukaryota > Viridiplantae > Streptophyta > Magnoliopsida > Asterales > Asteraceae > Glebionis > Glebionis coronaria. The sequence goes on along the minus strand of CM046877.1, from coordinate 421,839,570 downwards.
TTGATTCGATTTGGGTCATCGTCGATAGACTGACCAAATCTACTAATATCATTCCGGTTAATGATAAATTCTCGATGAAGAAATTGACTCTTTGTATTTAAAGGAGTTGTGTAAACATAGTGTGCCTGTATCGATCATCTCTATCCAGATCCTCGCTTCGCATCGAATTTCTAGAGATTTGCTCAGAAGTCATTGGGAACGAACCTTGATGAGAGTACTGTTTACCACCCCAATAGAAGGGACGAGATAAAGTAACGATACAAAACACTAGAATTCTTGTTTTATGTTTGAATGATTGACCTTTGGTAATGAACCGTATAATCGTTTTTCCTTTGGAGAGATTATCATTGATAATTATCGTATTAGGATCGAGATCGAATCTTGTAAGGATCTATATAAAGAGCATATGTAGGCAGGATTGATGAAGACACCCGACATACACCCATTGTGAGTTGGACATGTCTTTTAGGTTTGAGGTTTCCTATGATGACAAACCTAACCTTACGAAATACTCGACCCACGAGACCTGAAATAATTGTTGAAATTAGGATCTTATTGACTGCCGGTAGTGGGCAGGAGGTTATGTGAATATGAAATTTAGATCTTGAAGTGCAGGATGGGTAGCAAAGTTATGCCAAAAATTTTCACCTTGGAAAAATGAATTGAAGATCTGAAAGATCATGGGAAATAAGTCCCCGTTGTATGGGACCATAGAGATAATGTACAAAGTTGGTTTGAAAGGCATATAAGCTAGATCTACCCTAGGACTTTAAGGGCTGCGTGAATTATGTTTCATATATCGAACTTGATAAAATTTCTATCAAGTGAGATAATGTAGGTTTTAATAAAAATAGGACACCAGTTGTCCCGATTGTTTGCTTATTGATTTGGACCCGAATGATTATATGACCCGATGAATGATTATATGACTCGATGAATGAAATGAAATGGATTATTATTAGTTAGGTTATGTCACCAAAAGTCTCATTAGCACGAACTGTGAACTACCGGTAATTGGTAGACGCTTATGCATATAATAGTAATATTTGGGGAAGATCACCCCAGTTCGCGCCTTGACGGTTGATCCCCATCGTGCCACATTGATTGGTAAGCGAATTTATGTATGAGAAGATTTATATAAGCGTGATTATTGTGACGACACGCTGTTTTAGATGGGCAAATGAGTTTCGGTTTAGCTACCCGTTGTTTGTTATAGTAAGGTAGCAATGTCATGCGGCTTATGATAATCCAATAACGAAAATACTGCTATACGCATTGAATTACAATATATTGCCTGACTAGCAATACGGGGTCTTATTATTGATATTATGTTCGTGTATTGGTTTACATAACCATATTCATATAACGGTTTTTATTTAACTCTATACAACGTTATAAAACGTATTGTATGATGTTTTTACGAAAATGGTTCGTATAATGGTTTTTGAAGGCAAAAGCCTATATTATGATTTTGACAAGGATTTGTATAAAATGTTTTGGCCTATTTTATGGCCTACTGCAAAGTTTTTTACAAAATGATTTTCGGTAATAAATATATACTGATGATATATTGATGATTTTCATTAAACTCTATGAATTCACTCGGCGTTTTCGTAGACCTTTTCTCTTAACATGTTTTATCTCAGGTACTTGAAGGTAATTCTCGGGAAGACGACAAGAATTTATGGCCCGCACTTAAATAACAATTTCCATTCAAATGTTTTGTAAAATTTTATGAAATACTATGACTTGGGACCTATGTAAATTTGATATTCATGAATGGAAAATGCTTTATTATTAAATGACGCGATTTTTATGCGTTGTCTATGATTTGAGTAATGTGTTATCCCGTAATACCAACGACCCTTCCGCTGAACTAAAGTATGAATATTTGGGGGTGTTACAATACCATAGTTGACTTACACTTTGTTGAGGAATAAAGAAATAACCTACTTGATAAATTTCACTCTGTTAAACATGAATTGTTGACTGTTAAGGCTGAATGTGAAAACTTTAAAACATGTTAACTCTGAAAACATAACTCTTCAAAAGGAGGTTAATAAGTTGTCTTTAAGAAATAGTGCCTTAAATGATCAAGTAGCTGAACTGCACAAGGTTATAGAAAAATGGTTGTGTAGTAGGTTCACTATAAAGGAATTACTTGATGATGAAGTTCTAGTTGACATATCTAGGGCTGTTACTGCTAAGAGAAACAAAATGAAGACCCTTAAGAAACCTAAAGAGATTGTTTTCAAATCTACATAGACTATACATATGTCTGACCCACTTTTAGCTGATGTACCTGTCTCTGAAGAAGAAATTGATAACACTACACCTTTACCATCTCTGCCTAAACTCTTTGGAGTTGAACCCAGCAGCTCTTCTAGAGGAGCCAAGGCTGAACTCAAACCAAATGTTGAGACACCTCAAGCTAAGATATTTTGTGTACCTACAAAACAATTTGTTAAGTAAAATATCTATAAGCCTGTCTCAACAAACCCTGTGAACAAAGTTGAATCCTCAACTGAAGAACGCCTATTGTCTTTGATTAAAGAAGTATAACTCTTAAAAGAACATATTAAGCCTTCCGTTGAATGCTCTACTTCCTCTGAACCTAAGTCAATTCTAGGAGAACCCAAAGGTGAAAAGTTAGTCAAACCCTACTGTAATATGTGTAAAAATTCTCATCACATGACCATAGATCATGATAAACAAATGGTTGTTAAGAGAGCTCAGACACCTTTTAGGGACAGACAACAGGCTATTAGGAGACCATCAGGTAATTACAAACCTTACCCTCCCTGTAAATATTGTGGGTTCACAAACCATCACTTAGATGAGTGCAGGGACTTTCCAGGATGTGACATCTGTGGAAGGTACACCCATGACACAGCCAACTGTCCTACACATCGTCACAAGTTCTACAGGAACTGAAGAGTTGCTAATCAGCAATTCAGGGAACCCACTGGAAAGTGGGTTCACCACAGGAACTAATATGTTTCTATATATCTGTGCAGAAACATCTCAGGGAATCGGTCTGGTATCTAGATAGTGGCTGCTCTAGACACATGATAGGAATCAAACAATACCTGCATAGATATTCAAAAGAGCTTGGTCCTAAAGTGCTGTTTGGGGATAACTCTTCAGGCGACATAGAGGGATATGGCTCAGTTAACTGCAATGGAATAACGTTAACAAGGGTTGCATATGTGAATGGTCTTAAGCACAATCTCATCAACATCAGCCAACTGTGTGATGCTGACTACAAGGTTTTGTTTACAAAGATTCAAGGAACCATATTCAACAAAAACAATGATGTTGTGTTAATTGCACCAAGAAGAAGAGATGTGTATGTCATCAACATGGCCTCTTACTCAGAAGACGACTCTAAATGTTTTCTGGCTAAAGCCTCTGAAAGTGTCAATTGGCTGTGGCACAAACGACTTTCTCATCTCAACTTCAAGAACATCAACAAGCTAGCCACACAAAACTTGGTTGCTGGTCTACCACCTGTGACTTTCACAAAAGACAAGACATGTTCAGCTTGTGTTAAAGGAAAGCATCACAGGTCATCCTTTAAGACCAGACAATCATTCTCTATTGACAAGTGCTTACATCTCCTTCACATGGATTTGTTTGGACTTGTCAAACCACATACCATCAATCACAACAAGTATACCTTGGTCATTCTTGATGGATTCTCAAGGTATACATGGGTTTTCTTCCTCAAAAGGAAAAGTGATGCTGCTGATGCCATCATGTCCTTCATCAGGCAGGTTGAAAACATGAATGAAGTTAGAGTAAAAGCTCTAAGAAGTGATAATGGGACTGAATTCTAGAATCAACAGTTTGAAGTTTTTGTGATGAAAAGGGAATATCACAAAACTTCTCTTCAGCTGGCACTCCTGAACAAAATGGAGTAGCTGAAAGAAGAAAAAGAACATTGATTGAAGCAGCCAGAACCATGCTGAATGGTGCAGCTTTACCAAAGCAATTCTGGGGAGAAGCTATCCACACTGCCTGCTATACCCAGAATAGATCAATCGTTGTTAAAATACATGGAAAAACTTCTTATGAAGTTTTTATAAAAAGAGCACCAGATGTCAGCTATTTCCATTTCTTTGGTTGCCCTGTATTTATTTATAACTATAGGGATCAACTTGGAAAGTTTGATGAAAAATCTAATGATGGTTTCTTCTTAGGATACTCTCCAATAGCCAAAGTCTTTAGAGTATTCAACACAAGAAGACAGGTTCTAGAAGAAACCTTTCATGTCACATTCAATGAAGATGATGACGTGCTGCAAAGAACATGAATAGAAGGTGATGAAATTGATTTCAACGAAAATAGGTCTTTCCCAATAGATGAGTTCTCTGAACCAAGGCATGTCTTTCATCATCATCCACACATAGATACTCTTATTCCATATGTTCCTGCATATGATACGCTGTCAAACACACAACATTGAGATTCCTTCTACTCAAGTGACATCTAAAAGTGAAAGTCAACCTTCCACAAGCCCTTGTTCCACCTTAGCTGAAGATGACTCACCTAGAACTTATGATCATGAAAATTCTCCTATTGTCTATGAATCATCACCTGGTGAAATAGCTGATGTTGACACAGACACAAAGATTGTTTTTGAAGAGAGTCCTCCTACTCAACAAGATAAAACTTAAGTTATGCTCTCATCCTCCACACTTGTCCTTGTCTATGACTCCCCAGCTCCTCAAAGCAAATGGTCAAGAGATCAGCACATTCTTCTTGCCAACATCAATGGAGAACCAAATGTTGGGGTTACTACTAGACAGAGAATTCATGGCTCAGAATCAGCCTCAGCCAATGAATGTTTGTTTGCTGAATTTCTTTCCCAAATTGAACCCAGGCGTGTAGCTGAAGCCCTTGTTGAAGAAGGCTTGGTCGCTGCAATGCAGGAAGAAATCAATCAATTTAAAAGAAACAAGGTATTGACTCTAGTGCCAGCCCCACCTGGTAAGAAAATCACAGGCACTAGATGGATATGTAGGAATAAGATGGATGACATGGGTAACATTATAAGGAACAAGCAAGGTTAGTTGCACAGGGGTATACACAGATTGAAGGGATTGATTATGATGAAACATTTACATCAGTAGCAAGACTTGAAGCCATCAGAATCTTCCTTGCTTACGCTGCGTATATGAACTTCACAATGTATCAAATGGATTCTAAAAGTGCCTTCCTCAATGGAGATTTGGCTGAAGAAGTGTATGTTGAACAGCCTGAAGGATTCGAGAACAACGAGTTTCCCAACCATGTGTACAGGCTTCACAAAGCAATCTATGGGCTGAAACAAGCTCTAAGGGCATGGTATGAAATGTTGTCTACTTTTTAACTGAAAATAAATTTGCCAGGGGTTCCATTGATAAAACACTTTTTAACTTCAAGGATAAAAGTGATTTCATCATTGTATAGATTTATGTGGATGATATCATCTTTGGGTCTACAAATGTTAATCTTAGTAAACGTTTTGCTAAATTAATGACCAAGAAATATGAGATGAGTATGATGAGTGAATTAACTTACTTTTTGGATTTTCAGATTAAACAATGTCCTAAAGGAATTTCAATTTGTCAAGAAAAGTATGTTAAGGATTTGCTGAAAAATATGACTTGGCTGATTGTGCATCAGAGAAATGCGCCATGCTTCCACCCAACAATTTGGGCCCTGATAAGTCAGGGGTCTCTGTTAATGAGACTATGTATAGAGGCATAATTGGGTCACTCATGTATCTCACAGCTAGTCGCCCTGATATCCAGTTCTCCACATGTCTCTGTGCAAGGTACCAAGCTAACCCAAAGGAATCCCATCTAGTGGCTGTTAAAAAAATTTTCAGGTACCTCAAAGGAACTACCTCATTAGGTCTGTGGTATCCCAAAGAATCAGGCTTTGATCTTAAGGCTTACTCAGATTCAGACTACGTTGGGTGTTTCATTGACAAGAAAAGTACCTCAGGGAGCTGTCAAATCCTAGGAGGAAAGTTGGTTGGATGGAGTGCAAAGAAGTAAAACTCTGTGGCAATGTCATCAGTTGAAGCTGAATATGTTACAGCTGCTAGTTGTTGTGCTCAAGTACTTTGGATGAAGAGTCAACTAGCTGACTATGAGATTCTATATGACAAAGTACCCATCTTCTGTGACAATACAAATGCCATTACTATCTCAAACAACCCTGTGCTTCACTCTCGAACCAAACACATAGATATCAGGTATCACTTTATCAGGGATCATATTATAAAAGGAGATATTGAGCTGCATTTTGTTCCCACTGAGCTGCAACTAGCTGATATATTTACCAAGCCTTTGGCTGAACCTTCGTTCAACAGGCTAGTTGCTGAGCTGGGTATGCTTAATATCTCAAAGCATGTGGCTGATATTTAATGCGTGTCATTAATGTCTGTATAAATATTAAATGTTTTTCACATGAAACTAGGTAGTTACTTTCCAAGTAAATGCAAAAAACATTCACAATATATAATTCATACTATTTTTGATAAACGAGTAGACAAGCAGTCTTGAAAGGTGAAGGGACCCACTTGTATGCAGTCCTTTTCCCACTACGCATTTAATGCGGTTGAATAACTGTTTCAAATTTTGAATATATATATTATCCCAAGGTTTTTCACCTAACAGTTTCTCATTATTCACAATTTGCATCTCTCTCTAAAACCTCTCTCTAAACCCTCTCACCATCTTCTTCTTCACAACCCTCGAATCAATGGCGTTTCCAATACCAAAGGCTTCTAACGTAACCTTCGAGATCAATGATAGCATTCTCGCCTCCAACAACTCAATAGGATGGCTCAAAGCTCCTAATGACTCATATCTAGATCTTGTGAATATGCAGAATTGTGATGTTAGTGAAGCATTCACCAGATCCCCGTCCGTTTTCTACCAAGAATACCTTAGGGAATTTTGGTATTCTGCTGAAGTCCTTGATGACAACACCATCTCCTTCAACCTTTCATGTAATGAACACCCCTTTGCCTTTTCTGTTGATGACTTCTCCTCCGTGGCTGGGCTAAGACATGGTGATGAATGCCTGAAATCTGTTGATAAAAAGGCTGTAAAAGACGCCCTTGCCACACTTTTCCCTATATCTAACACTCGCCCAGCCCTTACACCTACTGAAGTTGTCGTCAAGTCTCCTTTGAAGATCAAGTTTTTCCCCCCTAAGTGGTGAGTCCTTTTCTATTACATAGTTAAATCCCTGGGAGGTATGTAGGGATCTCAAGATCAAATGGCCTTTTATCATCAACCCATTGCTTATGGGCTGATATGGGGAGCAGACGTCGATGATGGATGCATTCTATTCTCTTACCTGGTCGAAAAGCTGAAGGGAACCAACCAAGTCAGGTACAAAAACATTTGCTATGTTCGTTTTTTATCTCTTATCTTTGAAAGTATTTTGGGTGATAACTACCACAACTTTGCACTCACTGCCATGGAGCCTTATCATATCACTGGAGCTATCTACAAGGTAATTAGACCAAATGATGTACCAGCGACATCCCATATGAAGAATGTTGCTGATAAGTCCTTGCTCCCTTCCTCTGAGAATGTGATTACTGCTGATGTGTTTGGTAAGTCGACGTCTTTGACCTCTGGGCAACACATCAAGCTGTCCAAGGCAACAACTGGCCAACAACCTAAGAAGAAGAAAATCCCCTCTTCTTCTAAAACCCAAACTGTTATTAAGTCCAGGGTAAAGAAGATTGTGACCATCTCTCCTTCCTCTGTTCCAGAGACTTCTGTGGACACAGAGACATCGGCTGATAAACAAAAGTATAGCGTCTCTAACTCGGCAGAGACAACAGGGAACCAGCCAAATTCTGCCGATATCTCACAGGTAATCAATTTATAATTTTAGAGGTACACAAGTAGCCCCTCTCAAATGTCTATAGGTAAGAGTGGTGAAGTTAGGGTTATCCTCGACCCATAGGAGTCTATGTATGCACTTAGAATTCTTTTAAGACTTTTGTACACCCTGTCTTTGCACCAGGGAGTGATTCATTTGTGTTCATAAAGCACCCCGATGACCCTACACCCTCTAGACAGTATACAAGCAAATAACAACCTGTGTACACATATGTCTCGACCTAGAGTAGTTGTACTTCACTCAGCCTCTAGGTTCCTTCAGAAAAAGAATCCCAAAAGTTTAACTTTTAGGAAGGCTGAATAATCATCCTCAGCCTTTGATTTAATGGTATTTGCATATGTGTACTCAATCGTTCTCGGTATCTAATCGAATTGATCACGGTTAGAGGTGGAACTATCGTATTTGGTCACTAAAAGGGGGAGCTTTTGATTATCTATTTTAAATTAAATGACAAGTTAACAAACTAAAATTAATGAAATAACAAGGAAATAGAAGTTAAAACTCGAATAAAAGTAAATTTGAAGACTCTAATATTAAACTAAGACAAAACTAGTTTAAAAATAACACTAAGTAAAAATGCGGGAAAAGTTAAATTTGAATTTAAATAAAAACAAGAAATAATGTCCACAACATGAGATTGGATTGCAGTCAATGCGATCATGGTGCTTGATCGTGGCCTGGATCGCACTTTGGATCGTACTCGGTGATCGTACCCACGATCGTAACCTTGGATCGTACTCCAGGTCGCAACAGGGCGATCGTAAGATTGGATCGTACTCCACCACGATCGCAACAAGTGGATCGCAGTGGACGATCGTGACAACTGATCGTAGCCACGGATCGCAACCAAGAGATCGTAGTCACAGATCGCAAAATGGCGATCGTGACCTGGATCGTGATGGACGATCGCAGTTAAGATCGTAGTCTTTGATCGCAGTAATGGATCGTAAGTTGAAACCCTAAGGCTTATGCGATCACACTTACTCGATCGGAACAATTAAAACCCTTAAACATGTTACGATGGGATTCAAAACGCAAATAAGCAAAACCAAATAAGCACTTTCTCAAATAAGCATTTACCGAAACTTAACCAAATCTAAATAAGCACAAATTTAGAAACTTTTAAAACACTAAATAATCAAGATTGTTATAATAGAACTTTTAGAAAGATTAATTTTTTTTAAGAATACTTAAAAGGAAATAAGCTAAACACCAAATAAGCTAAAAGCACAAAAAACTAAGACCATGAATAGCATGAAACTGATAGGGACAAAAAAAGATAAACTTTTTAATCAAACAAACATCAAGATGAAACAAGATGCATAATTGATCCGAATCAAAATCAAATCAAAAACAAGAAAGGTAGAATAAGATAGATGATTAAAAGCTTGAACTTGAACTTGTAGATTAAGGATTCCAAATACAAGATTAAATGAAAAGCTTAAAACTTGAAAGAAAAGATGGAAGAAATCTAGAGAGAGAAAGTAGAATCACCTACCTCTCTCTAAAGATATGAAAACTAAGAAAAATAAAAAATGACTATATAACTACCTAACTAACTAACACCCTCCTAATGAAGCATTAGGAGGGTATTTATAGGAGAAGGGAGTTGGTAGGATGCTTCCTTCTTTCTTCCTTTTGTCTTCTCGTCTTTTTAAATGACTCGTCTTTCTCGACATTGTCTCGGGATTAGTCGAATGATAATATGAACTCGTCATCTAATTTCTTCATTTAGTTGACTTGGTTCTTCGACTTTGTCCAACTTCCGTCTTTAGACTTTTTATTCGATAAATCTTCAGAATAGGCCTTTGACTTCCGTTCTTCTTGCACTTTTGATCTTTTAACTTCGTCTTTTGTCTTTTTCTTTGATAAAAGCCCGTGAAAGCCCGTGTTTTCTTCCTTTTTCATATTTTTGTCCTAAAACACAATAAACACAAACCACGCAGAATTCCCACTTTTCCGACATAAAATACACGTTTTAGTATCGTCTTTATTATAATTAAGTGGGAAAAGGATAAGTGTTTTCACACTTATTAAATCCCCTACACGTGACCATTGCAATGCCCTCATGCAACGCATTAATTTCAAAGCACAGTTTACATTTTCCATCATAATTAACCTACCTTGGCCTTTATTAAATACTAAACACTAAGGAAACCAAAAACATTATAAAATTACAAAATGCAAGAAGAAAAAACAAGTAAAGAGATCAAAGACTTACAGTAGGGATTTGGTTGGCATGAATGTTTATCCCCCTCAAGTTTCATGTTCCCCACACCAAGCTTAAAAACGAGATCATTGTTATTATAAGTTAGTAAAACTAACACTCACTCATGTGGCTTAATTATTCTCTTAGACTCCCTTATTCCTAGGTGTATCTCTTATATTTTATTGTTGTCTTGAATGATCACGAGGATTCATTGTTGACTTATTTTGATAGTTTATTTAGGCCAAAAATAAAGTAGGACGATTTAATCAATACTTAGCTAAAGGACAAAATCTTTTAAAACTGCTTCTCGGGACCTCATAAAGTTCATATCTTGGCATAACTCGCTTCACGATTTGAGACCTTTCTTGGACCGATATTTGGCAGTGACTTCATACTTCGAATCTTGAGAGACATTCTTGAAATAATGGTCTTCTCTTCATAATAGGAATTTCTTCACTTGAAGTTTTTGAGAGATTCTTCATACTTGGACCACGACTTCTTCATTTTTCTCCAATCTTTATTTTGGATTTTGATATACAATGATCCGCCTCCTTTTAGGACTTGGATCTATTTATCCTCATACCTTGCTAGGGTCTTTTCGGATAGACTTCTCCATGCTCTTTAGGGGAGTATTTGCTTTTCGATGTGTGTCTCGATCCTTCATATTGATTTTTGATAAATGATTCTTCACATCACTTTGGATCTTTAGCAACAAAATGTAGCCCTCATGCCTTGTTAGGGCCTTTTCGGACTCGCCAATCTTCGCATCCCATTTCAATAAGTTATGCCTTGGCTATGAACTCTAATTAATAACGAGCAACTTTTAAACGATCTTGTGCTAGAAGCTAAGTAACTTTTCAAATCGTACGACCTTATTTATTGCAATTATAGTTATTAGCAAGCGATAGGAGAAAAAGCTCATAATTAACTCACATAAAATAATGAAAGAATACCAAACTTATAATTGACTCTATCATCTCTCGTTCTCCACAATTTAAAATCTCAAGGAATGACTCGTGGATGCTTAGCCTATTAAATCAAAGTTTTGGGTTTTCAAGTCATCTATAAGATCTTGCAACTTCTTAGACTTTTTCAAGTTTAGAATTTGCATTTTAAAGTTCCATTGATAAACGACTTTCTAGGATCAATTATAGGAACTTGGGAAAAGTTCTTGTTCTTAACCCGTAAGAGTTAAGACTTTCGCGTTTTAAAGTACCCTATATAAAAGCATAGCAAAACTTTACTTAAACACGTTAAGGATACTAGCTAGAGTAAACATAGATAAGTAAACTCGAGTTGAGTCAAAATATTCATGACGGGCCTAATATATCAAACACATCTAAACTTGTTAAAACCATTTTATTCCTTTATTTTTTTCTTTTGACTTTATTTTTGAAATGAAATATATACATACGATAAGATAACAAAAGGAAAGAACATAAAAGATAATAAATGAAAAATACTACTTGGCCAAAATAGATCAAAATTTTTGAAAAATGTCAAAAAATTAGATTTTCCGGTTAAAATGAGGACAAATTAATGGAAAAGCCCACTTAACTTCGATAGAAGTCCCCCTACACTTGATATAAATATTGTCCTCAATGTTTAAGCATGTGGGAGGAAGCTCCCCTACACTTAGAACATTGTTCATGTTGTTTAAATCTCGCTAAGGAATAGACGAATATAGTGATTTCAATGTCAACATATAAGATATGAAATATTGAATCACAAAAGTTTAGGATAGAACCGGGAAGAAGGGTACACGGGATCACGAGTTGTCAAATATCATCAAAAGTGCTCTTTGAAGCTTTTATCCCTGCACATCATAAGAAACAAGACAACAAACACCTATGTAGCTCCCCCTAAACTTATTATGAAAACGGGTAAAAAGGATAGATCAACAGGTTACCTCTCGAGAAGCGCTTATTTTTGTTAACCGAGTCACGAGCCTGACTCGACCCAAAACTAATTCAAGGGAAACGTGGTGAGGAATAGAATCATATTATGAGAGATGTCCTCACCAAAGTACAACTTAACACGCTGGCCATTCACTTCAAAATTTGGCCCATTTGGTTGAGAAAGCTCAATGGTGCCATAAGGGAAGACTTTAGCGACGGTGAATGGACCAGACCAACAGCTCTTAAGCTTGCCAAAAAAGATTTTCAACAGAGAGTTAAAGAGTAAAACTTGATCACCTATGTCAAAACTCTCGGTTCTTAATCCTAGAATCATGAATGAGCTTGGTTTTCTCCTTATAGATCAATGAATTCTCATAAGCCTCATTCCTCAGTTCATTAAGTTCATTGAGTTGGATCTTCCTAAGATCACCGGCTTTGTTGATATCAAAATTAGCCCATTTAAAGGCCCAATAAGCCTTATGCTCCAACTCAATGGGGAGGTGGCAAGCCTTTCCGTACAAAGACGATATGGAGTGCAACCAATAGGTGTCTTATATGCGGTACGGAATGCCCACAAAGCATCATCTAACTTATCGGCCCATGAGGCACGATTCTCTACCACAGTACGCTCTAAGATTCTCTTAATACCACGGTTGGAAATCTCGGCTTGACCATTTGTTTGTGGATGATATGCGGCGGAAAGACGGTGATTGACACCATACTTAGCCATGACTCGTGCAAATTGATCATTGCAAAAATGAGTCCCGCGATCACTGATAATAGCACGAGGAACACCAAATCGAGCAAGTAATTGTTTCAAAAAGTTCACAACCACCCTCGCATCGTTAGTGGGTAAAGACTTTGCTTCAACCCATTTGGATATGTAGTCAACAGCTACGAGGATGTACTTGTTCCCTTTGGATGATGGAAATGGCCCCATAAAGTCGATACCCCATACGTCAAAGATTTCACATTCTTGGATGAAATTTTGAGGCATCTCATATTTATGTGTGATCTTGCCTTGTCTTTGGAAAGAATCACAATGCTTAACCATTTCATGAGCCTCATGATAAATGGTGGGCCAATAAAATCCAGAGTCGAAAACTTTCTTCGCGGTATAGTTAGGACCAAAGTGACCACCGGTGGGTCCTTTGTGGCAAGCTTCTAGGATTAGTAACGTTGTCGGCCCATCAACACACCTACGAATGACAAGATCAACACATTGCTTGAAAAGGTAAGGGTCGTCCCAATAATAGTGTTTAATGTCCTTGAAGAACTTTTTCTTTTGTTGGGACGTTAACCCTTCCATAAGAACGCCACCCGCTAAATAGTTTGCAATGTCCGCAAACCATGGGGTATCGTCAAGATTGGAGTTAATAGACATTAAGGCCTCAAGGGGAAAATATTCATTAATATCTTGATTTGGAAGTTCCCCTTGATAAGGATCCTCGAGTCTACTAAGATTATCCGTGTCTAGGTTTTCCGCTCCCTTTTTATCACGAATTTCAGTTTGAATTCTTGAAGGAGTAAAACCCAACGAAGAATTCTTGGTTTAGAATCTTGTTTTCTTAACAAATACTTCAACGCGGAGTGATCGGTGTAAACAATGGTGGTTGAAAGGACAAGATAGGGGCGGAATTTTTCAAAAGCATACATTACAGCCAAAAGCTCTTTTTCGGTAGTGGTATAATGCAATTGAGCCCCCGTCATTGTCTTGCTAGCGTAATGGATTGGTTGGAAATGTTTGTCGATTCTTTGTCCCAAAACCGCTCCAATTGCAAAGTCGCTAGCATCACACATCAATTCAAAAGGTAACTCCCAATTAGGGGTAACTAAGACCGGTGCCTTAGTTAATTTATCCTTAAGAAGGTTGAAAGATTCGATACACTTTTTAAAAAAAAGGAGTATCTCTTTCCAAGAGGTGGGTCATCGGGCGAGCGATCTTAGAAAAATCTTAAATGAATCGACGATAGAAGCCCGCATGACCAAGAAAACTTCTCACATCCTTCACGGTTGAAGGTGGAGGTAATTTAGCAATCACATCGACTTTAGAACGGTCGACTTCAAGACCGGCTTTGGAAATTTTATGTCCAAGAACAATGCCTTCTTTTACCATGAAATGGCATTTTTCCCAATTAAGAACAAGACGAGTGTCTTTACACTGTTTAAGCATACGTTCTAAATTGGCAAGGCAAGTAGAGAAAGAATCACCATAGACCGAGAAATCATCCATAAAGACTTCCATAGTGTCTTCAACCATGTCATGGAATATAGCCATCATACACCTTTGGAAAGTCCCAGGAGCATTGCATAAACCGAAAGGCATTCTTTTGTAAGCAAATGTTCCATAAGGACAAGTGAATGTGGTTTTCTCTTGGTCTTTTGGATCCATAGGAATTTGAAAATACCCAGAGAAACTGTCTAAGAAGCAATAGTAGTCATTACTCGCTAAACGCTCGAGCATTTGATCCATGAAAGGAAGAAGAAAATGATCCTTACGAGTGGAATCATTGAGCTAGCGATAGTCGATGAAAACTCGCCAACCCGTGAGAAGTCAAGTAGGAATCAACTCGTTGTTTTCATTGGGAACAACAGTTATTCCGCCTTTCTTAGGCACACAATGGACGGGACTAACCCATGGCGAATCCGAAATAGGGTAAATCATTCCGGCATCTAGAAGTTTGATAACTTCTTTCTTGATGACGTCATGAATTTTTGGATTAACCCTTCTTTGGCTTTGGATTGCGGGTTTAAAGTCATCTTCCATGAGAATTTTATGAGTACAAAAGTTAGGATCAATTCCGTGGATATCAGAAATTTTCCAAGCAATTGCTTTCTTATGATTTTTTAGCACATCGATAAGTCGAGATTTTTCATCCTCTTGTAAGTCCTTTGCAATGATGACGGGTAACTTCTTATTATCTTCTAGGAAAACGTATTCGAGATGAGACGGTAAATCCTTAAGCTCTAAATCCGGAGGGTTGTCAATGGAAGGCTTAGTCAAATTCGGATCATCGTTTGTAATTTCCATAGGAGAAGGTGGAGAAATATGGTCCTCATTGAGAAGTTTCTCAATGGTAAGAATGTCTTCTTCCAAATCGGAGGGAGAATCGTCATATTTTAAGTCCACATCCCCTAAAGTTGCTTCAAATTATTTCAATATAAAATCACTTTCTCCAAATGGAGTCAAGGAAGGAGCAATAGAGGCAACGGTCTCAACAATGGGTATAGAAGAAAAACCACTATTACAAGCGTCTTTGAAATGTTCTTTACAAGCCTCATCAAGTACGTGAATGAAATTAATGCTCTCGTGTTCATAAGGTTTCTTAGAAAGTTTACCCATGTTGAAGACGATTTTGTCGTCACCAACTCTCATGATTAATTCGCCCGCGGCTACATCAATAAGAGTGCGACCGGTCCTCAAAAATGGATGTCCAACGATTAATGGAACACGGGGATCCATCTCGTAGTCAACGACAACAAAATCCACCAGAAAGGTGAATTTGTCGACACCGACGAAGACATCTTCAGCTATCCCCACCGGATAAGCAACCGTACGGTTAGCTAATTCCAATGTCAGTGGGGACTAGATCGGGTAGAGATAATTGTTTCCAAACGCTTAATGGCATTAAGTTGATACTAGCACCTAGATCGGCTAGGGCCATACAATTCTCTACCCCGGGAAAGTTGCAAGGAATGAGAAAGCGACCCGGATCACCAAGTTTGGTTGGTAATTTCCTTAAGAGAACCGCGGAGCAATTCTCATTAAGTTGGGTTAGAGAAATATCAAGGAGTTTTTCTTTATCACTTAGAAGATCTTTGAACATTTTAGCATATTTAGGCATGTGAGCGAGAGCCTCGGCAAAGGAGATGTTGAAATTCAATTGTTTAAACATTTAAGAAAGTTTGAAACTTAAATATCATCCTTATTCTTCAACTTCTCTTTCCTCAACCTTGAAGGGTAAGGTATATCGAGTTGAGAGGAAGGCTTTGGAATGGAATTCTCACTCACATCCTTGGGTGGAGGAGGGGTAGAAGTAGAAGGTGGAGGAATTGGTGAAGGGGGCTCGTTATCCGTTGTCATAATCACCAGAGTAGGATTAGGAATCTCGGGGTTCCTTATAACCTTTTCCACTTTGGGTGGTGATTGCTTTCATCTCCCCTCTTGGATTAGCAACGGTATTACTCGGAAGAGAACCCGAAGCATAGGATTGATTACTTGGGAAGAAACTAGCCATCATATCCCTAAAGTCATTCATTTGACTGCTTAAAGAGTTTCGCATGTCATTCCTAAGCTCGGCTCGAAGATCATTCCCTTGTTTCGCCATGTCACCTTTCAAGTTAATAATTTGGATCTGAAGATTCTTCACCAGCGCGTCATTAGTCCTCATGTAAGTTTCAACCTCTTTATTATATGTCGTGGGTTGGTTGGGATGGGGAACTTGGTAAGTGGGTGGTTGATAAGTTGATTGTTGGTAAACTTGATTATTTCCTTGAGGTGGATATGGGTTTCTTTGGGTTTGATATCTATTAGGAGCTCGAGGTTGGTTTTGATTATTGCGATTAAAGTTGTTTTGGTTTTGAGGAGGAAAACCGGGTGGTGAAAGGAAGTTGTTTGAATGATAACTTAGCAAATTGCGGTCACCTTGAGGACGAGCTTGATAGCCTCCCGTGGAAAAGTTACCGTTAGCCGCATACACGTTTTCTGGACTGTCATAAATAGAAGGACAATCTGTGTATGAATGAGGACCACCGCAAGTCTCACAAGAAATGGCTACAACTTTAGCTTGTTGAAATTGGTTCGTAGCCATGAGTTGGTTATTTTTGTTCATTTTGGCTAGTTGGTGGATGATTTCGGTCATCCCGGGGTTGGTTGAAGTAGAAGAAACATTGACTCTCGGGTTATTTCTTAAAGATGCGGATGAATCCCAATTTTTGTGATGAGTGGTCATGTTCTCTATAAGCTCTCTACACTCCTCAGGTCTTCTTTTCATAAATGTACCACTGGTGGCTGCATTAATCGTATCACGATCACGAAAAGTTAAACCATTGTAGAAAGTATCAATCAAAGTGACGGGGAGCATATTATGGTTAGGACAACGATCGATCAAGACATTATAACGTTCCCAAGCATCGAAAAGCGACTCATCAGGTTCTTGAGTGAAACCATTGATTTGATTCCGAAGACTAGTTACCATGGATGGTGGAAAATAGCGCGACAAATTTTTTTGAGTCATTTCGTCACATGTATGAATTGAGTTTTTGGGAAGACGATCAAACCATTTTTCGGCATGGTGGGATAAAGTGTGTGGAAAAAGATGAAGGCGGAGAAAATCCATGGAAACACCGGGCAATTTCATGCTTTGAGTGACGGTTATAAATTTATCGAGGTGTTTCTTGGCATCATCATCCGGTAATCCGCGAAATGGACAAGCATTTTGAACTTGTTGGATCATGTAATGCTTCAACGAAAATTCGGGAGCCGTGATTTGCATCGGCGCAATTGGTCCTCCATGTCCATTCATTCTCGGTTGACATAGCTCCTCCATCGTACGAAGGTCGGGTTGAGGGACATGGTTGTTATTGTTGTTATTATTCAAATTGGGGTGAGGTGGGTTGTTATTATTATGCACACCGACCATATCTAAGTCTCTACGAGTCTCGGGCTCAGAATAAGACGAAAATTGAGTACGCATGCACTAAAATGAAATACAATATTTTTGAGTTTTTATCTTTTTTTATTTTTCTGGATCTTTGAAAATTTTATATTTTTTAGGATTTTTTGAAAATTTTATGCTTGAAAATAACGTTCCCAAAAGAACGGATCCTAAAATCCAATTTTTCTCACTAAAAACCGTTAATCTTTACGAAAAGAGCCGGCAGCGGCGCCATTTGATTTAATGGTATTTGCATATGTGTACTCAATCGTTCTCGGTATCTAATCGAATTAATCACGGTTAGAGGTGGAACTATCGTATTTGGTCACTAAAAGGGGGAGATTTTGATTATCTATTTTAAATTAAATGACAAGTTAACAAAACTAAAATTAAATGAAATAACAAGGAAACAGAAGTAATTAAAAACCAAATTAAAAGTAGTTTTGAAAAATAAAATGAGAAAAGACAATTTAAAATTGAACTCGACAAAAAGTTAAAACTCGAATAAAAGTAAATTTAAAGACTCTAATATTAAACTAAGAAAAAACTAGTTTAAAAATAACACTAAGTAAAAATGCGGGAAAAGTTAAATTTGAATTTAAAATAAAAACAAGAAATAAAGTCCAGAACTTGAGATTGGATTGCAGTCAATGCGATCGTGGTGCTTGATCGTGGCCTGGATCGCACTTTGGATCGTACTCGGTGATCGTACCTACGATCGTAACCTTGGATCGTATTCCAGATCGCAACAGGGCGATCGTAAGATTGGATCGTACTCTACAACGATCACAACAAGTGGATCGCAGTGGACGATCGTGACTACTGATCGTAACCACGGATCACAACCAAGAGATCGTAGTCACAGATCGCAACAGGGCGATCGTGACCTGGATCGTGATGGACGATCGCAGTTAAGATCGTAGTCTTTGATCGCAGTAATGGATCGCAAGTAGAAACCCTAAGGCTTATGCGATCACACTTACTCGATCGGAACAAATAAAACCCTTAAACATGTTACAATGGGATTCCAAAGGCAAATAAGCAAAACCAAATAAGCACGTTCTCAAATAAGCATTTACTGAAACTTAACAAATCTAAATAAGCACAAACTTAGAAACTTTTAAAACACTAAATAATCAAGATTGTTATAATAAAACTTTTAGAAAGATTTAATTTTTTAAGAATACTTAAAAGGAAATAAGCTAAACACCAAATAAGCTAAAAGCACAAAAAGTTAAGACCATGAATAGCATGAAATTGATAGGGACAAAAAAGATAAACTTTTTAATCAAACAAACATCAAGATGAAACAAGATGCATAATTGATCCGAATCAAAATCAAATCAAAAACAAGAAAGGTAGAATAAGATAGATGATGAAAAGCTTGAACTTGAACTTGTAGATTAAGGATTCCAAATTCAAGATTAAATGAAAAGCTTAAAACTTGAAAGAAAAGATGGAAGAAATCTAGAGAGAGAAAGTATAATCACCTGCCTCTCTCTAAAGATATGAAAACTAAGAAAAATAAAAAATGACAATCTAACTAACTAACTAACTAACACCCTCCTAATGAAGCAGTAGGAGGGTATTTATAGAAGAAGGGAGTTGGTAGGATGCTTTCTTCTTTCTTCATTTTGTCTTCTCATCTTTTTAAATGACTCGTCTTTCTCGACATTGTCTCGGGATTAGTCGAATGATAATATGAACTCGTCATCTAATTTCTTCATTTAGTTGACTTGGTTCTTCGACTTTGTCAAACTTCCATCTTTAGACTTTTTCTTCGATAAATCTTCAGAATAGGCCTTTGACTTCCGTTCTTCTTGCACTTTTGATCTTTTGACTTCGTCTTTTGTCTTTTTCTTCGATAAAAGCCCGTGAAAGCCCGTGTTTTCTTCCTTTTTCATATTTTTGTCCTAAAACAAAATAAAAACACAAACCACGCATAATTCCGACTTTTACGACATAAAATACACGTTTTGGTCTCGTCTTTATTATAATTAAGTGGTAAACGGATAAGTGTATTTACACTTATTAGCCTTCTTAGGGACAGCGTAAAATGACGATCTTAAACTACATCTTTTTCACAAACAAAAAAAATCCCAAACGATTTATCCTTTCAGGGGGAGCTGAATCATCACCCTCAGCTTTCCTAGGGGCAGCATAACAGGCGATCTTAAACCACATATGTTTCACAATTAAAAGAATCCCAAAGGATTTATCCTTTCAAGGGGAGTTGATTAATCACACTCAGATTTCCTAGGGGCAGCGCAACCGGCGATCCTAACCCACATATGTTTTACAAATAAAAGAGTCCCAAGTATTTATCTTTTTTTTGGGGGGGGGGGGGGGGGGGGGGCTGAATAATCACACTCAGCTTTCCTAGGGGCAGCGAATGGTGACCAATAACCTCATTATTTTCACACTTAAAAGAATCCCAAGGATTTATCCTTTGGAGTGGCTGAATAACCACCCTCAGCCTTTTCGGGACAGTGTACTGGCGACAATTCCCTCTATCTATTTCCCTGTTACTAACTTACACTAATTGCAGGCTAATGTTGAACAGCCAAATATCAATTCTCAGGCTACAACTGAAGGAGCTGATACTATGATTCAAGATCAGCCCAAAGAAGATGACCTCATGCTAGATGCTAAAGATGATGTGCTTACCTTCATTGAAAGCTTATCTGAGCCTGAATCTATGCCAGATGATGAAATTCTCCCTGAGGGGATGATTGAGGAGGAGGATGAAGAAGAAGATGAACAACCTTCTATGTCACCTCCCAAAGCCACAGGTGTGCCTACACCAGCTGAAGAACGAACTCCTCCTCCCAAAGAAATTGTTGTGACTCCTACTTCTGCTACATCTCTCACAAACGAGCTTCCAACAGTTGTGTATGATCCCACTGCAGAGTTCCTCTTATTCGATCATCAACAACAAACCAACTTTGTTCTTTTTCCAAAGGAAGATGACTATGAGCAACAAAGCATGAACATTCATGGTTTAAAGCCCTATCATCACGCCTGAGATATTGAACGCTTGTCACGCAAGTTGGATCGAATGGGGTCAGAAATTCATACTTTCACCACTAATTTTCCCAAGATAATCTCACAGGCTGACAAAGATGCTATCAATGAACCTATCCAAGATGGCACAAGAAAAGGCGTTTCTCAGGGACTTAGCCACTTATCCACTCGCATTAAAGATACTATCGTTAAAGAAGTCCCTGACATGTTTTTAGCCCACGAGTTGGTTATGCATAAAGAATTTGAGGTTGTGTGCAACAGACAAAAACGCCACACTCACTACTTAGCTGGACATGTTGATCGCTCTGTTAATCGCAATTACAACAGGCTTCTAAGAATTGCCAGAGGATCAAGGAACAGGCAAAAGAAATTGGCTACATCTTTTGAACAGGTTGCTAGGTAACTTCAGTCACGTGCAGCAAAGCGTCTCAAGAGACAGGCTAAATGTGAGGGGGAGAAAGTTGACTTACTAAAACTAGAAACTGTCAACACTAACACAGGTATAGCTGAAAACATCATCCCTACACCCATTCCACTCCAAGTTATCACACCAATCACTATACCTGATGATGATGAAAGTAAGGGGGAGCAATAGGATAACAAAGCAGCTGATTCATCAAATTCCCTGTCTTTGGATAACACCAATGAGGTTGTGGATGATGGTGAACCAAATGCTAAGAAACTTAAATTCACTGTCAGCTCCCTACCAAAAGCAGTACAAGACCAAGCTCAGTTAGCATTCTTAAAACATGTTGTAGAGCTAAAGAAAGTAAGTGAAGAATCCTCTGTCTCGAAGAAAGGGAAAGAAATAGTTATGGTAGACACAGAGGCCAAACTAAAGAAGATAGTTGTGATGCTAGAGACAGGAGGATCAACCACTGAAATATCTTAATTCTCAACCTTTAAAGCTGCAAATGAAAAACCTTTAACTGTTGAAGAAATTGAAAAACAAGCACTTGAGTTTAAAAGATTAAATGAAATCAAGAAGGCCAAAGAGCTGGATGAAGCCAAGCTAAAAGCCATGTATCCTCAACTAAGAGAGGAACAAAGAAAAAGGTTAAGAGAAATGGAAGTTAGACGCACAGAGGATCTGAAAAAGGTAAAAGCTGAATATGATGCTTGCATCATTAATAGATATGCACTAGGGAAAATAACCAAGTTCAAATACACTGTTAGGAAGTCAACTCATACACCATAGATGATCATATGGGGAGATAATCAAGTGGCCAACAAGGACATATTTGAGGACTTCAAACTTAAGACACTTGGTCTGTCTGAATGGTTTGAACTTGAAGCTTTAGCTGAAAAGAAGACTGGACATGCTAATTTCTTACTCTTAAAGACTCTGAAAGCTAAGTTCAACTGGCTGAAAGAAACAGCTACCAAACTCAAAATTAATCCTCCCCCACATATATTTTAACTAGAACCAACAAAGGCTGTGAAGAAAAGGAAAAGGATGACTTAATTCCTCCAAGAAACCTTTGTGACTGATGATATCCAAGTAGATGGGATGCACAGGAACCTGATTCTTCCAAATGGGATTGTAGGTCCTATTTATGGTCAGACTTACACTGAGCCTGAAAAAGGTATGGCCTACATGAACAGGGGATGCCAATATGCGTTCCAAAGGGAATATGAGTTGGGGTTGGCATCAACTATTTAGCTTCTTGTGTTTCAGAAAGTGCTTAAAATCAACACAGAGTAGTCCAAGGTATTTGCCCAAGCTTTGAAGGCTGAATTGGATACTAGAACAGACATAGCTGAAGCTGAAGAGAAAATCAAGAACGATGATTACTGAAGTATTCACAGCTGAACGTTTACACTCATATTTCATTTTACTCATGTATTATACTTGTAAACTTTTAAAGTATTAATGAATTATGAAGTTGTTTGTTAGATCTGTTATGTGTAAGAAGAAGTTGTTATCTCACTATAACTCATTTAGATCTAGCTGTATTTATGTTTATATAAGGGGATATTGTTGGGAATCTAAGTTTGTTAGATTTCCCTTAGTCATAGATTTAAACTTAAATTAAGCTGTTTGATATAAACTTGCATGCGCCTAGGTGACAGGCAAGTAACCCAAGACTCACGAGTTCCAAGTCTCTGTGAGCAACCACAGAGGAGTCCATGTCAGAGACATTGTCAAGGAAGTCAAAGATTACTTGAAGACATACTCATTGGCTGTGATGGATAATAACCAAGATGTATCAGGGACTCTGAGTGGTTGAGTGTTAACAGGGGTGGCAATACCATGTTAACACTCAGTACACTATGGACATACCTAAGTGTTTAGGTGTGAAGTTATGGAGCCTAAAGTACAAGTTATGAAGAAAAGGGAAACTATGTCAGCTTTGTTTCCCTAAAGCGTTGAGGCAGACTACCAAGAATAGAAGAGCATCTTTTGACAGATGTCTGACATTGTCTGTTTTGTGTAGTCACCATTAACCAGTTATCAAGTCAACCTCGTACCACTATAAATAGGATATGTAGGCTAGAGTTAATGTTGTTCACTTTCTCAAATTACACATATTAACTTTGTTGCCTTTGAGAGTCATTTGCTCTGACACCACTTGTTGATCCTTTTGATTGGATCTATATTTTGTTAAGAACTAGTATAGTAGTTTGTAATTAAACTAAAACACTTTGAGAACTCTTACTCAAACTAAATAAGTTATGCGGAATCTAACTTATAAAGCACAGAAGAACATAATTACTTTTAACTATTCGATTCTCTTATTAATCGACTTGAATGAGGTACATGAATGACATCGTACCTATGTTACTTTTATAGAGTATGGAACCCTAAAAACCTTATAATATTCTATAAAGATAACTATATCACAGACGATATATTATTAATATTCTAACTATTAAGTATATCACATAAGATATACTCTAACTATAACTATGACATATCTTATACAAAGATATATTCGTCCTAATCAATATAGCAGTACTTACTTTATAAGTAGCCGTACTTACTATGTACCGCGTTAACACTAACGGTACTTGAAAGATACTAACAGTACTTCAATAACACTAACGATACTTGACACTTAACAAATAATTCCCAACAATCCTCCCCTAAACAAGAATGATAACTTGTTCTCTTCTTGTTTCTCTTTGTACTGAATGTATTTAGAATACATGTCATCAGTCTTCTCTTTAACCTTGGATTGAACTTGGTAATTTGTATTTGTATACAACTGAATGTAGCCAAACACTTCAATGTAGATATTCTTCTGATAAGATAACCTTCAAGCATTATGAACATCATCTTTGTCTTCAAATTATGATCTTCTTGTGTCTTGTAAACATTCACTTGATCTTGCAGCAATAGTGATTGTCTTCTTGAGTTAAATCTATGAACTCTGAATCATGAACTTCTATCTTGATTTGATGAGACAAAACCTTCTAAGTATCACTTCTTTAATACTTCTTTGCTTGCAACTTCATACCTGAAATAAAACAGTTAACAACAAAACCAATCTGTATTGGCTCCATGATTTTTAGCAAATCATCAGCTATCAACGGATTTGATTTATTCTTTACCAGTTAGTCGTACCCTCTGGAATAGCCAATAATTTATTCATAAAGAATAAGCTGTACTGATAACCCTACAATTTTTGGTAAATTGTAAACCATCAACGAATTTGATTAAGTCTTTACCTAGTACCGTTTGTCTAGGACTAGCCAACTCTTTGAGTTAGAACCATATAGTTTTTAGCAAACTACTAGCTTTCAACGGATTTGAGAAGTCTTTACCACAAACCGTTTGCTTATGGACTAGCCAGTTCTTATGTGTGTTAGACATGGTGAACTGAGAACCATTTGTGAAGTGTAATCAAACACTTAAGGCTCTTTCTCGGCTTCTTCCTCGTCCTCCAAATCCTTGATTTTTTGTTTAACCATTCTGATCAACTCCAAAGACTTCTAATTGTTGTTCCAACATTATTTCCAACAATCTTCTCCCAAATGGATAACTCTTCTCTTGTAGCATATAGTAAGTAACATCATCTATATCCAAAATATGTAGTCTACATGACCTATAATATCTCTAGTAACTAGGAACCAAATTCTCTAATTCTTTCAACATTTCTTGATCACAATTGTGTGGTTCATACATGATGAGTAATTCATTATATAATAGTGATACCTCGGTTTTACCTGTACTGGCTTCTTGAACTAAACTGAAAAGATCCTGAATATCTTGTTTGTCAAGAATATGAAGAATATCTTCCAAAAGTCTGAATATTCTTGTTGTGTCATCAGTTCTTTGTATTCCATGAGCTTCCAGTCCTTGATCCATAGTGTATATCCATTTAGAAATGGATGACTTCTTTCCGAAGATGTCTGTATCAATACATTGATCTTCAAAATTTACTATCTTCAAGTACTTTTTCAAGCTCTCATCATCATCACTATCTTTTGTTGTTGATTTAGCCTTTTTCTTGGCTTTCTGCTTCCTCTTTTTTGATCTCTTCCTCTTAACACCCTTGGAGGTTCCTTCAAATTCCATTTAACCTTCTTCCAAGTTTGTATGTATCTTTTCTTCAGTATGTAATGTTGACTGTGTATGTACTGCTTGTATATTTTCAGTCTTATCAACACCTTGAGCTTTATCTCCTTCATTCATTCTTTGAGCAATTTTTGACTCTTTTGAACTTACCTTCTCCTTTCTATTTTTCCTCACATATGTAGTCTTGATAAGTGGAGATGATCTTGTATGTTCAGCAGTACTTGACTCAAATCTAGGAGCACTTCCAAATGGCCTTTGTTGTTGCAGATGTCTTCTAGCTTCTTCAACAGCTATCCTATCTGCTTCAGATCCAATCTCAACAAAATTCAATTCAGCTCTTTTGTGTTATTCATACAAATCCTTGATTTCCTCAAAATTCTTCTTGACCAATTGAGCATGAGTGAAATAATTAACTTTCTTGAGAAAAGTCATCATTTGATTCCTTATTTGCATGGTATTTGGAGGCTTAATCTTTTCTCTTCTTCTTTTCTCAGCAAAGAATATTTGTTGCTCCCTTGCCAGATCATCAATCAATTTTTCTTTCTCCTCTTCATCATAAGCATCTCTTTCTTCAGCTATTAATGAGTCAGCAAGAAGCTCACTTTCATGTAATTCAGCTTGAATCTTATCATACTCTTGTATGTTGCATTCTTGTTGTATTTTCACAGCTTCTAGCAAATGCTGCTTTGCTGTAAGTTCCTCTTGTAACTCTTTTTCACGAATTTGAGCTTTCTTTCTGAGAGCATATTCCTCATCATGGTCTATTTGATTAAATCTATACATGACTTTGCTGATATCATCATCTGAATCACTTTCATTTTCAGATTCTGATTGTATTTGCTTCTTTCCCTTATCCTTTGGATTAATCTTTGGTAAATTCTTCTTTAGCTTGGAAGGTCTTTCCTCATCAGCTTGCTGTTGAATAACAATATCTTTAGTGGGATGTGAAGCTTGAACTTTCTTACCTTTAGTTTGATCCTTTTTGGCAAGAACTTCTTGTTGTGTCTTCTTTTCAATTTATGCTTGTCTTTCTTTCTCAGCTGAATTCCTTTCTCTGAGATCAAGCAGTACTTGAGCTAAAGTCTCATCTTCTCCAAAAAGAGTTTGACTTTCTAGTGAAGGCTGATCACCAGCAGTACTTGCAGTCGGCTTAGTTGGCTTAGTAGTACTTGGGTCTTCAACAATGTCAGCAGTACTTGCAGTCGGCTTAGTTGGCTTAGTAGTACTTGGATCTTCAACAATGTTGACTTCACCAGTGTAAGACACACGTGTTTCTTCAATCACAAGAGTATCTCCTTATACCTTTTCTTCCAATGAAGATGTCTTCTTAACTTGTAACTCCTTAGTCTTGTCTGATCCGTAGCTCACCCTTGATCTTGACAGTACTTGTAAACACTGTTTCTTGTGAAACCAGACTTGTCTTTGTGGTGGAGTTGAAGATATAGGAAATTGAACATTAATCTCCTCCATCTTCTCATAGAAACTACTCCAATTCACTTGAAGTTATGGTGATTGAGGTTGTGGCTCTGACTGAGTTATCAACATTTCTTCAATTTATGGTTCTTCATGAGTAGGTTGTGGTTCTTCTTGTTGAAGCTCCATGTTAATAGGCTCTTCCACACCAGTCTCAAAGTCATTGCCATCTTCATAATTCCCAATGACATCATCATCAGCTTCAAATTTTATGTCCTTTCTAGAGACCCTTGTTTAAATATCAGAAGAAGGTAGTGGTTCTTCATTATTCCTCCCCTGTTTGGTTGCATTCAATTGCCTTTTCTTAAGGTTTCTGAATCTTTGCTTCTTAAGAGCAGCTTTCTGAATAGACCTGTTCTGCCTCATCCAAGGGGATACTTTATTCCTTAACTTGATTAGGCTGGCCTCCAATTCAGCAATTTTCTTGTCTTGAACAAGCTTCTCTTTTTGCAATACATGTACCTGTTTGGAAAAGCTAGTGCACAAAGTAGTTAAATTTGCAACATCCACCACCTCTAGTACTTGTGCTTGTGGTGAACCACTAGTAGCAATAGAAGCAGCAGGTCATCTCATATATATTTGGTTGAATACCAACATTATGAGAAGAAGAGTTAGTATCTTCTGAGGAATGGGAACTCTGGTTAGAAGGAGTTTGCTGAGAATCACTAACATTTCTAGGTTCCTCACCTTCTTGGTTGGCAGGTTGGGTTAACATATGAGCAAATAATGGTGTAACAGTTCCTTTAAAGGCATTGCCTTGTTTGGTCAAGAAAGAGAAAGTTCTATTTGTGAATGTAGGAACATCCCATGTATTTGTTAATTCTGGTAGGTTAGGGATTTGGTCATTAACTAAAGTCTGAATGAATCTAGGATACATTAAAAACTTCTTAGCCCCTTCCAAATTCCTAGTCATGCCTTCAAAAATTAATTTTGAAAAATTGAAAACTCTGTTATTTGCTAGACAAATACCAGCTGATGCCAATGCAGCAGGGATTTGATCAAAAGAAGTACTTTTGGAGCTTAAACAATGAATAATAGCATGAAAAAGCAATTTCCATTGTGATGAAAACAAAGCTTTAAAGAAAGTAAGACTTTCCCTACCACCCGCATAACCCATGGCTTCAAGGCCATCATGTATCTCTGTGTTATTAAGCATACTAAGTCCATTTTCATCACTTAGTCTCAAACTAGCCCTTAGTAGTACCTCAGTTACTTAGATATTTTTATGATTAACCCTAGCCTTAATGCAAGGTTGATCAAAACGACTACCTAACACAACAGTATTCCAAAATTGTTCAACAATAGGAACAGAGACAATTGGACTTACAGTGAGTGCGAAATGAATATGACTTCGAGATAAAAATCCAAGAATCTCATGGAAACCAAGAGAGTCATCATTTAGAGCAAGATTCGCAACCATGGTGTGCTTAGAGATCACTTGTAAAGCATCCATTAGAATTTTTGATGATAGAAAAATTAGAGAGAAGGTTATAGAATTAAGAGATAAGAATAAAAGATTAGGTGAATCAATTGCATATTTGGTGTAAGTATTTATGTAAATAAAAAACCCAAGCGCGAAGAAAAAGCCAAATTTACAAAAGATACCCTTACTGTACAACGGACATGTAGCAGTACATGGAACATACTCGGTACTTGGATTTATGCTAGCGGTACTTGGATCCATAACGGTACCTCACAAATTTGACCAGTTCATGCATTCCACTATCACTATAACCTCTTTTATCTTGTTCTATCAACCTGTTATCACATCAAAAACACACAAACATACACTATACAATAAAAATTAGCATAAAAATTGTACAGCTATTACCTCCCCTCAACATATGATTTCTTGGTGAATCCAAAGTACTTGTCCACAACAATGAGCAACAGCTACATACTCAGCTTCAGTTGTAGAAGTAGGAACAATGGTTTGCTTCTTACACTGCCATGATATGAGTCTTCTGCCTAGGAACTGACAACCTCCTATTGGGGATTTTCTATCATGATTAGCTCCAGCATAATCACTGTCTGAGTAAGCTTCCAATTCAAAGGTTGAATCTCTAGGATACCATAATCCTAAATTAGGCTGACTTTTAAGATACTTAAAAATCCTCTTCACAGCATGTAGATGTGACACCTTTGGATTAACTTAGAACCTTGAACAGGTACATACAGCAAACATAATATCTGGTCTTGAAGCAGTAAGATACATCAATGAACCAATCATTGACCTGTATAGATGAATATCAACATTTTCACCATGTTCATCTTTTGATAAAGACTTCTTAGCTTCAAAAGGTGTGCTTGTACTCCTTGAATCCATACATGAAAACTTCTTCAAGATTTCAGCAACATATTTATCTTGACTGATAAATATTCCATCTTTCCTTTGTTTGACTTGTAGTCCCAAAAAGAATGCAAGTTCTCCCATAGAACTCATCTGAAATCTTCCTTTCATCAAAGCCTCAAACTCTTCACACCATGATTCTTGGTGGAACCAAAAATAATATCATCAACATAGACTTGCACTAGAATAATATCCTTAGCATTCTTTTTGATGAACAGAGTTTTGTCAATGGTCCCTCTCCTATATCCATGTTCTAACAGAAAATTGGATAAAGTTGCATACCAAGCCCTTGGAGCTTGATGTAGACCATAAAGTGCTTTGATAACTTTATAGAATCTGTTGGGGAATTTAGGATCCACAAAACCTAGTGGTTGTGAAACATATACATCCTCTTAAATAGTACCATAAAGAAAGGCACTTTTAACATCCATCTTATAGACTATAAAACCTATATATGATGCAAAGGCCAAAAATAACCTAATAGCTTCTATCCTTGCTACTGGTGCAAAAACCTCATCGTAGTCTATCCCTTCTTCCTGTCTATAGCCTTGAGAAACAAGCCTTGCCTTGTTCCTCACAAAAACTCCTCTTTCATCTTTCTTGTTTCTGAAAACCCATCTAGTACTAATAACCCTTTTACCTGAGGGAAGATCCATAAGAATCAAAACCTTTTGTAGCTCAAATTGTATTAATTCTTCTTGCATTGCATCTACCCAACTTTCTTCATCAAGAGCTTGAGAAATGTTCTTGGGCTCTACTTGTGATAAGAAACAGGCAAACAAACAATGCTGAGTATCCTTATGATTTGTTCTCTGCTGTTGTTTGACATAACTCACAAGTGCATGAGTTTTAGTACTTCCTTGAAGTTGTCTTCTGATTTGCATAGCAGACGTGGGATTTCCAATAATCTGAGTAGTAGGATGGTTGTTGTTGACTTTATGAGTGGGAATAGAACTGACTAGAATTTTAGTTTCCAAATTATTGAAATCAGTTACTGCACCCTGCTCATCATAGGAAGTTTTGGAGAAGATCCCTTCAATTGGACTAGCATAAATGTCTTCATCGCCCATAGCTTGTAAAATATCTTCTAATGAATCAGCAAACCTTGCAGATTTTGACTTAGCAGTACTTGCAGATGAGGTACCGCTAGGTGTAATATGTACTGCTGAGTGTTGTGACTCAAAATATTCTTCTCCTAAATGCTCATTAGCAGATGTAGCATTCTTTTCTTGATCTTGAAGCCTCTGAAGCTCTTGGGAGGCATGATCATCAGTTGATGTCATAGTTTGCTTCTGGGATTAGCAGTCATGGGAGTAACAATAGGCATACTAGGTACATAGTTGTGAACATCATCATCCTGAGAGTCTAATGAAGAAGATTCTCCTTAAGTACCTTACTTAGTTGTACCAAACTCCTCACCTGCATTGTTAGTTTGACGATCCTTTTGCACAGAATAGTAATCCATGGAATTAGTTAGATAATCTAAATCAAACATCCAAGCATAACCTATTCCTAGGACATTGGGTTTATTTTCTAAGAAATTAACATGGGCATTTTCTTCAACCTTTTTAGATGTCAAATTGTAAACCCTATATGCTTTACTTTGTAATGAATATCCTACAAGATATCCTAGATCTGATTTTTCATCAAACTTCCCCAAATGATCAAGAGTATTTAGTATAGACACATGAGATCCAAAAGGTCTTAAATGACTTATGGTTGGCTTAATACCAGTCAAAAGTTCATAAGGTGTCTTGTTTTGTGGCTTGGTCACTAAGACTCTATTTAACACATAACATGTAGTATTGATTGATTCTGCCTAAAATGTATTTGGCAAAAGAGAATCAGCCAGCATAGTTCTAGCAGCCTCAATAAATGTCCTATTCTTCCTTTCAGCTACTCCATTTTGTTGTGGAGTCCTAGGATTACTAAATTGTCTCTTGATGCCTTTAGACCTACAAAATTCATCAAATTCTACATTTTTGAATTATGTCCCATTATATGTCCTAATGATTAAGACTTGTTTAGTGAACTGCTTTTCAAAAAAATTGATAAAGTCCTTAAGTAATTCATTGGTTTCACTCTTAAAAGCTAAAAAGAAAACCCAACTGAATCTACTATAATCATCAGTTATAACTAGTAAAAGGGTCTTATGACTAATGCTCCTTTTAGAAACTGGACCAAACAAATCCATATGCAAAAGTTGCAAAGGCTTTGTCACAGTATTGACAGTCTTGGTCTTACAAGAGGTTTTATGTTGTTTACCTTTTTGACAAACAATACATGTGAAATCATTCTGAAAAGATTTGTTAGGCAACCCTCTAACCAAATTTCTATTCACTAATTTGTTAAGATTCTCGAAATTCACTCGACTTAACCTCCTATGCCATAAGTTAGACTCATCATTAGAAGCCTTAGCTAGAAAACATGTAATACCACCTGTTGGAGTAATACTATGAAGATTAAAGGTGTACATGTTTTCTTGCCTGGGTACCTTAAGCAGTACTTGAGATTCTTTAGGCATCTCAAAGTCTTTGGAGAGCACCAAGCAGTCTGTATCTGCAAACAGCACCTTGTTCTTGTTATCACACATTTATTATATAGAAAAGAGATTGAATTCATTCAATTCTTTTACAAAGAACACATTTTCATATTCCAACTTCCCTGTATTGATTTTCCCATTGCCATTGATTCTACCTTTGCTAACCCCAAAGGCTACTGGTCCACCCCTGAGTTCTTTAAATTCAGCAAGGAAATCTTTATTCCCTGTCATGTGTCTTGAGCATCCATTATCTACTATACCTTTATCTTTCAGTTCATCAATAAGATGCCCCTACACATAAATAAAACATCAGTTTTCAACAGGGACCCAAGCCACATTTGGCTCGGATCTTGTGGGACCTACATACTTAAGAGTTTTATCAGTAGTATTTCCAGTAATTCTACTCTTACTCTTATACTTCATGGTTTCAGTTATATAGTCAAAGACATAGGGTGATTCTATATGCTTAGGCTTCTTTGACTTAAGTACTGCTTTAGTAGTACTTGCTTGAACACATGGTTTTTCTCTCTTAGGAACCCATATTTGCACTGGTTTGTTATTAGGCTTACTTCTAGCTGATTTAAAAATCTCAAACGGACTTCTAGAAGGTTTGTGGAACTTTGCTTTGATAGACTTTGAACCAGCGGTACTTGAGTTTGGTCTAGCAGTACTTGCAATTCTAGACTTGCTGGTACTTGGTTTACCAGACTTTAAAGGTACTAGACCTTGTTTCATAAGTACTGCTCTTGGAAAAAAGTTCTTGGTAGAGTCATTTGTAACCTTTTGAGGTTTAGCTACCCTTTTTGAAAGATCAAACTTAGGTTTGTCATCTTTAGATATTTGTTGCCTATTAACCTGTGCATTCTTCCCATTACTGTTTCTTGTGGCCTTTTGTAGACCCTTTTGTTTTACAATTTTATCTTCATGTAAAGTATAATATTTGATAAAATGACTTAGACTACCACAAACATAACATCCTTTTCTTTTTAAAGAAGATCCAAAAGGTTTTTTTGACTTAACTTTCTCAAAACCTATCCCACCCCTCTTGGTTTTATTATGTTTTACATTATTATCCAATGCCTTACTAGGAGTTTTTACCTACTTGGAAGCAGAACTAGTTCTAGACGCTTCAGAAAAAAATTGCTCATTAAAGGTGGATAAACAATATTTTTGGTCACAACAAATTTATCTTGGTTCAAAGTACTAGAGTTTGAATCCTTAACAGCCTTTGGTTCTTCTAACTCTATACCTGTATCATCACTAGGGGGTATGAAAATTCATGATACTGGTGGAGGAACTGCCTTCATTCCTTCAGCATATCTATCATTTTCAGGTGTATTCTGTGACTCACTAGAACTATCAAAGATCCCTTTTGATAAGTCCTTGTCAGTTAAAGTTATCCCAGTTTAGTCCTCAATATATCCTAGGCCTGACTTATCATAATACCCCATTTGTGAATTAATCAATTTTCCCAATACTTTAGAGGATTTTTGTCAGTGATTAATCACTTCCCTTTCATTTTAAAGACGGGCTTTTAAAGCTTCATTTTCTGCTGATACTTTCAAAAGTTGTTTTTCAAAATCTTTAATTTCCACATCTTTTTCCCGCATTTGAAGAGTTAAAATTCTTATTTTCTCTTCATAGTTTTGTTGACCCTTTTTATACAAAACTATATTATCCTCTAGCTTAGCAACACCCTGTTTAAAAGCATTTAATTCTACAGTGCATGTGTTGAATTTTTGATACTGTTCATCTAGTTCTATTTTTAAACTATTAAATTTAGGAACACAATCTTTAGAACAAGGATGTACCTCAGTATCTTCATGTGAGAGAGCCATCAAACCAAGCTCTTCTTCTTCCTCATCTTTAGCCTAGTTTACCACTCCATCTACAGTCACCAATGCTTTAGTTCCTTTGGGACTTCTTCTATTTCCTTTTGGAAAGCTTTCAGTAATTCTTGGACTGGTTCTATAGTTGTTCTTGGACTTTTGACTGCTACTCTCAGCCTTGTCTCTAGTGCATTCCCTTGAAAAATTTCCATTCCTTCCACAGTTATAGCATTCAACTTTAGACTTGTCATATCCTAACGGTTCATTAGGTTCAACAGTCATCTTTCTTCCAGTCTTTTTAAAGAACCTATTAGATCTCACAGAAACCATAACAGCTTGCCATTTGAGATCCATCTCTTCTACATTAGCGTCATCCATTTGGAGCAAGTCATTGAGAGTTAGTCTTGGCATGTTGTCTTATCCAGCAAAGAATGAGAAGGTATCATTGTCACTAAACAATGGTGAAGATCTTCCTTGTGGACTTTGAGAGACTATAGGACTTCCTTCAGTACTTTGTGAGTAAGTACCACTTGTAAGTCCTCCAGCGGTATTTTGGAAGTAAGTAACGCCGCTTTATCCACTAGCGATATTTTGAAAGTAAGTACCGCTGTTACCTTCTAACACAAAAGCCAAGTTAGACTTTGTTGTTGTTGCTGCTTTGGTCAGCTCAATGCCTTTAACATCCATCTCATAAGCTCTAAGATTATTGTAGAGATGATCAAAAGGAATTGTATCCAGATCATCCCTTGTGATGAAGTTCATAGCCATTGCTTTCCACTCTTGTGTAACACTCCTCAAGAATTTCATATTAGCTTCTTCATTAGGAATTATTTGTCCATAAACTGCTAGTTGGATGAGCAGCTAACTGAACCTTCCATAACCACCATGGATTCCTTCTATACTGGAAATTGAGAAGTTATCAAATTCTTGCTTAAGAACAATCTTCTTCATCTTCTTAGATTTGTCATTACCTCCAAATCTAAGTTGGCATCCCACATAGCCTTTGCATCCTTATAGTGATGAAAGCTAGGTAAGATGTCCTCTGAAAGTGCCATAGCCAAAGCAGTTCTGGCCTTTCTTTCTCTGATCTCTGCTTGTACCTCCTCAACAGTCACAGCAGGTAGAGCATAGCATGTACCATCAGGCAACCAGTGTATCTTCTTAGGTGTATTCCCATTCTTGATAACTTGCCATATAGTATGATCTGTGTGATTCAAGTAATGTTCCATCTGCATGGCCCATGTCTCATAGTTATCACCCTTAAGAACTGGGAGTTTGAAAACAGAAAGAGTATGGGAAGGTGTTGTATTTGTAGAAGTAACTACAACATTTATGGCTTGAACACCTTGTGGTGGTGCAGGATGCACAACTTGAGGCTGTCCCTGTGGTATTGGATCAGGATCTGTAATATCTTCTAAGTGAGGGTCATCACCAGGTTGAGACATTGAGTTTTAGTGTGAGTGGAGTTTTTAGGGTTGTGTTCTTCTTTATCAGAGTTTCTCAACAAGCTCTGATACCACTTGTTGATCCCTTTGATTGGATCTATATTCTGTTAAGAACCAGTATAGTAGTTTGTAATCAAACTAAAATACTTTAAGAACTCTTACTCAAACTAAATAAGTTATGCAGAATCTAACTTATAAAGCACAGAAGAACATAATTACTTTTAACTATTCGATTCTCTTATTAATCGACTTGAATCAGGTACATGAATGACATCGTACCTATGTTCCTTTTATAGTGTAAGGAACCCTAGAAACCTTAGAATATTCTATAAAGATAACTATATCACAGACGATATATTATCAATATTTTAACTATAAGTATATCACATAAGATATACTCTAACTATAATTATGACATATCTTATACAAAGATATATTCGTCCTAATCAATATAGCAGTACTTACTTTATAAGTAGCAGTACTTACTATGTACCGCGTTAACACTAACGGTACTTGAAAGATACTAACAGTACTTCAATAACACCAATGGTACTTAACACTTAAAAAATAATTCCCAACACGAACAATTGTGCCTGTGTTCTTGAGTTAGCTTTATTTTGTCCAAAGTGTACACAACACGTTGTCCTCAAACTGTGTTATCCATAACACATATAATACTTGTTATACAATAATAAAGTACTACGTTTGAAAAGTATTTACTTGAAATTACCTTTCTTAATCGTTTCAAGCTAGTTTTCAGGACTTTCACTAAATAACTTGGAAAATCTGAATTTTCTCTTATGGTAACGATAAAGTTGAGTTTTAACGATAATTTCATACAGTCATCCAAAAGTTCTTAAGCCGATCAGGATAACTATTTTGAACTGTTCTACCTTTGCTTTGAAAATTCTGATCAAGAAAAAGATATAACAACAGCTTACTCACTAAATATATAGAGTTTGATTTTTTTTAAATCACTAAACCTTATAATTCATTTTTCCCTTCTAATTTTCTTGTAATTAGATTATTACATTTTCAGATTGTCATGTTTTACAAGTTGCGCGATTTGCAAATCTTTGTTGATTACCAATCCTGATTCATTTTAGCGCACTTTGTCCGTTTAGCCGATTCTTGTGTTCGTTCTATCTCTTGATATACCTCCGTACTGAAAGATCATTATTCTAATCCAAGCTTGAAAATTTATTCGAAAAGAGTTAGGAAACTGAATCATAGTGAATTCAAATTGTTAAGGTTCGTCGTGGTGCATAAATTACCTGGGAAGCAATGAATTTGTTCTACACATTGACTAGCATCTAGTTACACTAGCAATGTCTCTAGTACAACTCGAGTAAGGTCTCATGGATAAAACCTTTTAATGATTCATCATTGTTATTATCCTTTTATTTCTAATACAACGTTAATAAGGATATGGATCTTAGTCATTCCTTTCTTTAACCATTTTTTTTCTCGTTCACAGATTCAACAAGATTACCAAAACAAATTTGGGTGTGGCCACACAAACATCTTACTAATCCCACAGCTGTATTATACTCCAAAACAAAATTGGAGGAAATAAATTCCATATTGACTACAAGCAAAACTTATGAATTTTGCAACACTTTTGAAAATAATCCTTATAGCTACCAGTTACGCTTAGCGTTAGATTATCTAACAGAGATGCACTAGATTCATAGCAGTTTCTAGGTATCTCAAGTCTAAGGATAACTATTTATGATTTATTTGATGACAAAGATCCACAAAGTAAAATCATATAGTTGGGATAAGTCCAATATTCGATTCATCGAATATCATCATAAATCGATCAATATACTTTCAAGTATACTCTATCGCAATTTTGATTTGTCTTAATTTAATAATATTCCCATATTATAAACCGACAACGGACATTTATCACAACAATTTATTCATGGATTAAAACATGTAAAATAGGATACAAAATTAAGTAATAAGAATAAGCGAAACCTAATCTTTATTTTATTAAATAATAATGTCTTAACATCCTTTATCCAAATACTAATCACATATTTATCGCATGAAATCGCTAGCTAGTTGCAACCTAATAGTGGCATGCTTAACTACCTTTGGTCTAGGCAAAGCCTTAGTAAAACGATTAACTACGTTATCATCTGTGTGAACTTTTGTTAATTTGATTTCACGAGCTTCTACTTGTTCTCGGACATAGTGATGTGTACGTTTAAAGTGTCTGGCGCCCTTCATGATTCCGGCATCATTGGCGAATATGATTGCGGCAGAATTGTCCCAATACATATTTATTAGGTTCTTTTATTGAAAGCATCACTCCAAGATATCCAATAAAACTTCCTAATCCAAATCACATTTCTTTCGTACTCCTTAAGTACTGGCTTCCCTTCGATCACCAAAAAATATTCCTTTCGTATTCCTCAAATACATCAGAATATGTTTAAACAGCAACCCAGTGGAGCTTCCCTGGATTCTGCTGGTAACAACTGACCAAGTTATAAGAAAACGCCACACCAGGCCTTGTGCATCTTACAGCATACATAATAGATCCTATAGCCGAAGCATAAGGCACCCTTTGCATGTATGCCTCCTCTTCAGGAGTTGATGCATCCATCTCATGACTCAGATTATGCTTAACTTCCATAGGTTGAAAACCTTTCTTGGAATTATGCATATTATATTTCTTTAATATTTATATGTATAAGCATCTTGACTAAGACCAATTAGTCGTATTTTCCTATCTTGATAGATCTTAATTCCCATAATGTATGCAGCTTCTCCTAAATCCTTCATAGAAAAACCTTTACCAAGATAATCCTTAACAACTTTAAGTCTTGGAATGTTACTTCCCAGGATTAATATGTCATCAACATATAGGACTAGAAATACTACATCACTCCCACTAGCTTTGTGATATACACATGGCTCATCATGATTTTAAATAAATCTAAACTTTTTGATTTCTTCATCAAATCGTTTATTCCATTGACGTGATGCTTGCTTCAAACCATAAATAGATCTTTGAAGTTTGTACACGTGTTTTAGATTCTTAGAATCAACATACCCTTCCGATTGTTGCATATAGATGTCTTCATCTAAGCGACTGTTCAAGAAGGCAGTTTTAACATCCATTTGCCATATCTCATAGTCATAGTATGCTGCTATTTCTATGAGAATCCTAAGATCTCTTAAGTCTGCTACAAGAGAAAATGTCTCCTCGTAGTCTATGCTAAAATTTTGATTAAAACCTTTAGCTACTAAACGAGCTTTATAGGATTGTACTTTTCCGTCCATGTAGATTTTCTTATTGTATATCCACTTATGTCTCACTAATTTAGCATTGGTGGTGGATCTACAAGAATCCAAACATCATTAACTTTCCTTGATTTCATTTCCTCATCCATAGCAACCATCCACTTATCCTTCTCAGTATCAAGCATGGCGGATTTATAATTAGCAGGTTCTCCAAGATCCCCTACTTCATCATTATCCTCTATATTAAGACATATATTGCCATTTGTGTTTTTAATCCTTTCGGATCTACGCACAGGAACTAATTCCGGTGGAACCGCCAGACTTTCTGGTTCTACATGAACTATTTCGCTAGTATTTTCAGAAGGTAATGTATCTATATGACTCTCTTCAAGATCATAATTTCTCCCACCGAATTCTTGATTTACAAGATCACTTTCAAGAAATTCTTCATTCCTAGCAACAATCACTTTGTTCTCAGGTGGATAATAGAAGTAGTAACCCATAGTTTCCTTATGGTATCCTACAAAGATACATTTCATAGATCGTTGTTGGAGTTTGTCACCCGAGTCATGTTTCACATACGCCTCACAACCCTAGAGCTTTAAATAAGACAAATATGGCTTCTTGCCATGCCACAGTTCATATGGTGTCTTATTCACCTTCTTCGTGGGAACTATATTTAAAATGCGAACAACAGATTCTAAATCATAATCCCAAAAGGATAATGGTAAAGTTGTAATATTAAACATAGATCGCACCATATCTAATAATGTACGATTTCTCCTTTCGGATACACCATTTTGTTGTGGAGTATAGGGAGAAGTAAGATGTTGAACAATTCCATTCTCCCTTAGATAATCTATAACTCTTGACTTAAATATTCACCACCTCTATCAGAACGAAGAGCTTTAATCTTCTTTCCTATGAAATTCTACTTCTGCTTTAAACACTTTGAATGTTTCAGATACCTCATGTTTATGCTTAAGTAAATAAACATAACCATAACGGATATAATCATCCGTAAATGTTAAGAAGTAGCTAACACCTTTCCTTGACACATGTCTAAGTGGTCCACACACATCAGTATGTATTAAACCAAGTAGATCAGTAGCTCTTTCAATATTGTTATTAAAAGGTTTCTTGGTCATCTTCCCAAAGATACAAGACTCACATTTATCAAATGATTCATCATTGATATTTTTCAAAAGTCCTTCACGTTGAATCTTTTGTATACGAGTCTTTCCAATATGGATAAGTCTACAATGCCAAAGATAAGAAGAGTTCTTGTCAAACTTTCTCTTCTTATTTATGCTAAAAACATAATTATTATTATACTTGGATTCATTATCATGCATGTCTATTTCAAACACACCATTCACAGAAATTGCATTAAAATAGAAAATACCATCTTTCCAGATAGAAATTCCATTATTATCAATAGTATGAACGAATCCAGTATTCTTAAGAAAAGGAAATAACACCCCTAACAATTGTAGGTGCATAATGACAATCATTAAAATTAGTACTAAACCCAAAGGTAAAACTAGATTAAATGTTCCTATAGCTTCAACCGCCGCTTGTGCGCCATTACCCACTTGCAGAAATTGTTCACCATAGGATAGCTTCCTTTCTAGATTAAATCCCTACAGCGTATTACAAATGTTAATATCGCATCCGTATCATATACCCAGGAATTTATTTTGTATGTCAAATTAAATAATTCAATCATAAATAAAGTACCTGAAGCTGCAGCGCTCTGCTCATACTTCTTCTTTGTTTCTCGCAACTCTTCGAGGTAAAGAGGGCAATTCCTCTTCCAGTGACAACTTGCCTTGCCATGGTGACAAGTCTCATCCTTCTGAGATTGATTCTTCTTGACAAAGTTTTGCTTAGGTTTCGAATAGGTCGCAACTTGCTTGCCCTTATCACCATTGCCTTTGCCTTTCTTCTTGTTCGCTTGCGGTTTTGGCTTACTCACTCTACCCTTTTGAATTGTTAGTACAAGAGGAGTAGAAGTAGATTCCTTGTCCTTTAACCCCTTTTCATAGTCAATGAGCATTGCATGCAAATCATTAACTGTCTTCCCCGTGCAATGCATATTATAGTTTCGAACAAAATCATTGAAGTCTTTCTTAAGGGACCTATTGATCAAGTTGATAGCCATATTATGATCATAGGGTTGCCCTAGTGCAATGAGTTGTTCCATATAACCCCTCATCTCCATGTAATGGGCACTAACAGACTTTCCAGGAGTTTGCTTGCAGCTATACAAAACATCTACTAAGTCGTAGATCTCCACAGCTTACGGTGTAAGAAACCATACTTTCCTAGCATTATTTTATTCTTTTATTCGTATTTCTTGAATTTTCTAACGTATTTGATGAGACTGCTTTTATACATAGTCTCATCTTCCAAATAGGGCTTAAAATGCATTAAATATCATCAAAATACCCATATATATGCTTGTGTTTGCTACTTGTGTATTTTAGGTACGGATATTGAGAAAATGACAAAAGATCACAAGAATCATGCAAAAACGAACACAGGAAACGAAGCCGCACACTGAACCAAGCCCTAATGAAGACTTTCCCAAGATCAACCCTTGAAGATTTGAAGAATTATGAAGAAGGGTCCTCCAATATAGAAGAATTGACACTTTATACCCTTGTATCCTCATAATTACAAGTTTGGTCCCTAAAGTTGGTCAAAATTACAAAAAGGGCCCTCCACTTTGAAGATTTGGCAAGTTTAGCCCCTCAACAAAGCTAAATTGTCAACCAATATCCTCCACAAAGTCAAAAACATCATGAAGTCCTTCAAAGTACAAGAAATTACAAGTTTGGCCCTTTGAAAATCCCAAAATTACAAAAAGGGCCCTCCACTTTGAAGATTTGGCAAGTTTAGCCCCTCAACAAAGCTAAATTGTCAACCAATATCATCCACAAAGTCAAAAACATCATGAAGTCCTTCAAAATACAAGAAATTACAAGTTTGGCCCTTTGAAAATCCCAAAATTACAAAAAGGACCCTCAACTTTCAACATTTGGCA
Source organism: Glebionis coronaria (assembly GCA_025667525.1). NCBI lineage: Eukaryota > Viridiplantae > Streptophyta > Magnoliopsida > Asterales > Asteraceae > Glebionis > Glebionis coronaria. The sequence goes on along the minus strand of CM046877.1, from coordinate 421,798,397 downwards.
AAAATGGTCCCTCAATCATCAAGACTTGGCAATTTCAGTCCTCCAAAATGTTAATTATACAAGTCTAGACCATTATCATTGAAGACAATACAAAACCAGTCCTTCAAGAACGCAAAAATGGCAAGAAATACCCCTGAATTCATTTTGTAAAAGTTTTTGGGCCAAAAATGCAAAAGTTCAAAAGTTGTTAAGGCAAAAATGGGCGTTGATGCCTTTGTTAACTGAAAAGACAAGAGGAAAGGAAATGAGGGACTATACTTGGCTAGACAACATAGTAACCTAGACCAGTGGTGGGGTGACACGTGCCCCACTCACTCTCTCCACCAATGAAACCTCACCATCCTTCCATGTCACAATCCCACTCATCCGGTTTAAGATTAAATTAATCTTGGCGCCTAAACAAGTTTTTAAACTTAATCCACCCCCAAAACAGATTAAAACCCTGTTCTTAGTGTTCTTCACACAAATTAGGTTTTTCTTCATCATCAACAGTTAAGTGATAAAACTCTCCAGATTAGTGATTAATGGTCCCCTAATCACATCCCAACCTTAAACATGGACACCTCATCACCCCATTGTCCCACACATGCCTCCCCTGCTACAAAGAGAGGAAGAAGACAAACAGTAGGGCCACAATCCAACGTCCCACATTCATGCTTACTTTCTAAGCATCTTATGAGCCATTTGATCACATCTTCATGCCAGCTATCACCACAAACGTCCAAGAATCAGTCACATGAAGCCAATGAGTTCAAATCCACAAGGGCAATTTTGGGACTTCACAACTAGGGTTTATGTATTTTTCAGCTTTCTTAGGTCACATGTGAGGCTATATATAAAGCCCTTAGGTCTCATTGAGACGTTTGCTTTTGGTTTTTCCTTTGTCCAAACACTTGTAAATCCTCTTTCTGATTAATGAATTTGAGTTAAGTGCTTTGAAGAAAGACCAAGTGCCATCTTTATTCTGCTTGTTTATGTTCTTATTTTACTGCTTTTGAAGATTAAAAACCTGTTTTCAAAAGAGGAGTGTGCAAAAGTTTGCACATTTTCTCATTTTCTTGATATTTTGCTAAGTCTTGTTCCAATCTTGGAATTCTTGGGCTATAGGGCTGATCATAGCATCCTAACTGAGCTAGTTAAGGTGTGGTGAGGCTTATAACTTGGGGATAATTAAGTGTGGGGTAACAAGTTTGCATCAATCAAGATTTTCAAAGTTTCTGATTTTTATGTTATTGTGCTTTAACCTTGTTCAATCTTAGCAGGCTTATTGTGGAAGCTTGTGCTTGTTCTTGCTAGCACATAAGCTCTCGTGGGTGTGGATGTACATCCATGAGGTTTGCATACTCAATCTCAAAATCTGCTTAATTTGTGATTTTTGGTGATATTTGTATGAAACTTGTGTTCTTGTGAATTTTGTGGCTTAAATCTGCTTGAATCTGTTTATCTTACTTGTTTTAGTGTTAATTGATGCTTGGTTGGCCTGAAATCTCACTTTGCCTTTGAAAAATTTGATTTGGAAAAGATAAAGGGGTGTTTGGGACTAACTGTTTATGCTTGTAACTTGTTATTGTGTTAAGGGAAGTTGTTGTTTATGCTTTGTATCTGATAAATACCTTGTTGAGAGTATTTTGCTGCAAGTTTTTGGGTTTTAACACTTGAATCAAACAATCTGCTATATAGACCTTGTTTCTGCTTGTTTTGACCTAGGATTTTGGGAACACTTATTGTGTATGCATGCTTAGGGCTAAAAGTGGTTTAAACAAAGTTAATATAACTTGTTTGAAAGATTTGAGGTGTTGAATCTGGCTTTAGTGTCAAATACATCAGCAAAGTAGAAAAACTGCATGTGTTAGTGTTCATCAGTAACTTTCATTGCTTGAATCTTGCTTAAATCTTTGAACCATTGCATGAAACCTGTTTAGACTTGCTTATTGGAGTTTATAATAGCTTGTGTGTGCATTTGGTTGAATTTAGCTGGCTGATTATTGCTAAAACTGCTTATTTGTGCTCAACTGCTTATTGTTCATGTCTGTGCAATGTCTGATGATTAATTGATTAAACTGTATCAATTGGGTGTTAGTGATTGTGTTATTTTGATTGTGATTGACTCCTTTTGATCCAAAGATCATTTGGGTGCCTTTGTGAAATCTGAATCTCCAAAAAAGTCACTAAAGACAAAAAGTCAAACAAGTCTATTCTAGCTTATCCAGACTTGCAACAACTTATTTTTTGTGATAGGTCTTCATTATTTGACCCATTTAAGTAGACTGGAGCTTATTGGACTTTGACTTTGTCTTTTTACTAGAAAACCAACTACTTTGACTTTTAACATAAGTTCTTATTTGACTTTCCAGCTTATTGAGTGTGCTTATCTGAAAACTCTTTGTTGATTTTGCTTAATTAAGTCATTTAAAAGCTTTTGGAACTTGAATCAGCACTTGGGGTGGCCTAGAACTTAAAAACGACTATTTTGTCGTTTTGTGTAGATTGCTTATTGCATTTTCAGGCTTATTCCTTGGGCTTATTTCAAATTTCTTTTTGCAGAAGTCTTTGTTAGGTCAAAAGAAGCTTGTGTGTCAAATTTTAGCTTATGGCATCAGCTTATAGCTTAATGGGCTTAAAAGCCCATTAAGAATAAGCTGCTTATTATAAGTTAGCTTATTTCACATTTTCAGCTTTTGGGCCTTTGGAAAAAGTTGTTTAAAATCAAATTTTGAGTCAACCTGTGCTTTTTGGGCTTATTTTGAACACTTTTTCTTATTGGGCCTTAATTTAGCCCAATAAGGGTCTGTTTTGGGTTTAGCCCATTTTCTAGGCCCAATAGGGGTATTTAGGTAATTTCACTTTCATTTCTGAGTTATTTAGGTTAAATTAAGCTAGTTTGCAAGTTTTTAGAGTTTTTTATAATTTTTGGATTTTTAATATTATTTTAATATTATTTTATTATTAAAAAATAAAAGCCTGATTTTCTAGGTTTTATATTTTTCCTAGGTTCTAAACACTTAATTAGGATTTTTGCAACTTTCCAAATATTTTTTAGGTCTTTTAACTATGTTCTATAATTAATTTAAGTTTTAATTGATTTTAGGAGTTTTTAATTGTTTAAAAATAGTTTTAATTGGTTTTAAAATTTTGAAAAACAACTTTTAGCTTAATTAGAGTATTTTTGAGGTTTACAAACTTTAAAATCTTGTTTAGGGCTTTTTAATAATTAATTTTGATTTTTAGGGCTTTAATTAGCATTAAAAAGTCATTATCTAATTAATTAAAAGGTTTTTGCAAGTTTTGATTTTTTGTAAACTCTTAGAATATTATTAGGGACTTTTGGTAATTTTTAGGAATTTTAAGGTTAAAATTTTAATTTTGGTACTTTTTACGACTTTACGTGTACGCCTTTTTAGACTTAGTTTAATCCGTCTTCATAACCGTCATTCTCTTCTAATCCCTTTTCTATTTTTCCTTTCTCAAATATAATCACAAATTAATCCATATCATTACACACATAACACACTAGCCTCCATGGGAAACGAACTTGAACTTAATTGGTCATTAGTGCTTGGTTTTCCTAAACCGACACTTAATTCTTGCCACTTTTGCTCTCTTTTCCTAAAGAGTAGTAAACCACTACCTTATTTTGGCGCCGCTGCCGGGGAGGCATGTTGTGTTTTGATTTGGCATTGTTGTTTTTATACTAACCATAATTAGTATTTGTATTAGTAGCACTCTACTAATACGTATTATCGGTTTTCGGTTTTTGTGTGAATATTATTAATATATTGTATACGTAGAACAATAAATTCACAAGTACTCCAAATACGTGAGAAATCACAACCTTGACTTGGGAGGTCATTACCCAATCATTGTATTCGAATCTCAAACCAAAGAAAAAGGCAAAAATAGATAAATACTTTCGTGAAGCTTAATCTTGAAAATACAAACTATAAGGTGGGTATAAGGCGGATATTATAAAATATATCCTAAGAAAAAAGGCTCTTAAGTGCTTCGCGCCGCCTCGTTTCCCCGCTTGCTTGTGAGTATTTGATTGTGAGAGCTAATCGAGGGTTTTGCGGCCCAAAGTATTACTAAGTATCATATATATTTTCTTGGTTTTCATTGATTAAACCCTCTTGAACGTTTTGGTGTTCCACCAACGTTCTAAAGTCATCGAAGGCGTTCACTTCACGTGATCGTTTTCATTCCTTGAGGCTTCTTTAATCAAGAGATTTGATTAAGGAGGAGATTTGTAGATTTTTGTCTACTTAATACATTCACCAATTTCCAAAAAAGGTTAATACAATCAAAAACCACAAAAAAATTGAAAAATACAAAATACCAAAAAAGAATGTTCTTTGCTCGTCCCCTCGTTGTACGTGACGTTTATGCTAACTCGAAATCAAGCAAGACGTGCACGTAAACGAAAGAACAAAACTCCCACTCCCAATAATTCTAGTGAGGAGTCTCCTATTGACGAACCCATTGTAAGAGAAGCACCAACCATGGCGAATCGAACTATGATGGAGTTACTTCAAGCACCCACCGAGGGTTATGGAGAGGCTATTGTGATTCCCGCTATCCTTGCGGAGAATTTTGAGGTGAAAACGGGTTTGTTGTCAATGATCCAAAACAACAAATTCCGAGGTGATGAGAAGGACAATCCACACAACCATATCCGCCAATTCAATCGTCTTACCGCCACTTGCAAGTTTAAGGATGTCTCGAACGACTCGATTAAGATGATGCTTTTTCCGTATTCCTTAGCGGGACCCGCTAAAATTTGGTTAGAGAAAGAGCCACCCAATTCTATATTGACGTGGAAGGATCTCGTTTCAAAATTTGTGAACCAATTTTTTCCGCCCTCTAAGACTACGCATTTGAAAAACGAGATTTCAAAGTTTTCACAAGAATTTAATGAAAGTTTTTCAACGGCTTGGAATAGGTTTAAGGAAATGTTACATGAATGTCCTCATCACGGTTTTTTCGATTTGCATCAAATTGACACGTTTTACAATGGACTTAATGATCATGAAAGGGATTATTTGAATGCCGCCGCAGGTGGTAATTTTTTGTGTAAAACGGTTGAGGAAGCTTTGGTGATAATTGAAAATAGATGTAAGGTGTATAGTCCTCGTAGCACGTCTAGTGTTCGTAAGGCTTCGTCTTCGGCTTCACCTTCTTTGTCTACTACCATCGATGCTTGCCAAATTGAGGCGAACTTGGAAAACAAGATTTTTGATAAGTTGAAAGGACTTTTGATTGAGTTTAAAGTTGGTGAACAAAGTGCTCCCGCTACGGCTAAAGCGGTTGAGGTTTCTTGCATGTATTGTGGTGGAGGTCATGATTTCTCCGAGTGCATTACCAACGGTGGTAACACTTCGAGTGCCTTCGCGGCCACGAGAAATTACAACCAAAACGGTCAAGTTTCCCGCTCTAATCAAATGACTCCACCGGGTTTTGGTTCAAATCAAAATGCTAACAACAATTATCGCAACAATCAAGTTGGTTTTAAAAACAATTACAATAAGGGAAACTATAAGAATCAAGGGGCTAATAATCAAGTTTCAAACAAAAATAATTTTCAAAATAACAACAAAAGTTTGCAAACATTGAAAGATCTTCCAAGTGAGTTTGTTTAATATGCTAGTGGGAATGATGCTAGGTTTGACAATATTCAAAGAGAAATCATTAGCCTAAGATCCGAGTTTAAAAACGACTTGAAGAAAGAGTTGAAAAATGAGTTAGCTAATGAACTTAAAATCCACACCAACAAGATGGAAGGAAATGTCACTAGGTTGTAACAAAACCAACAAAAAATGGAACAAGGGCAACATGAGATTAAACAAGAGATGATTAAGGCCAAGAAAAGGCAAACTGAGGCCATATTGAGGCAATCTAATTTTGAAGATAAAATCTCATCTATGTTTGAGGCAATAATTTGTAAACCGTCTTCGAGTAGTCTTCCTAGCAACACCATATCCAACCCTAAGGGTGAGATGAAAGTGATTACCACACGTAGTGGTAAGACACTTAAGGAACCGACTCCTCAACCAATTGCTCCTATGGAGGAAGCAATTAAGGAAGAACCCGAGGTGGTGGTCCAAAAGGAGCATGTCCCAATCCCACGAAGTACCGCTCATGCCACACCTACGGTTGACCCATTACCATCATTGGAACCTGAGATTCCAAAGGTTATGCCTACTATGCCTCAACCCACACCACCTTTGCCCTATCCATCGAGACTTAGGAAGGAGAAACGTCAAGAGCGCGACAATTACCAATTTGATCTTTTTATGAAAATGTTTCGTGATTTGCACCTTAATGTGAGTTTCGCCGATGCTTTGGTCAAGATGCCTCGATTTGCCGCTAACTTTAAGAGTATGTTGAACAACAAGGAGAAATTACACCAATTGCCTAGTTGTTCGTCGGTTTATCTTAATCGCATACCTCAGAAAGTCGATGATCCCGGTAAATTTTTGATCCCTTGTGCAATCTAAGATATGGAAGAATGCTTCGCCTTGGCCGATCTTGGTGCTAGCATTAACTTGATGCCACTTGCAATCTTCAAGTCGCTCAATCTTCCTAATCTTACTCCTTCACTAATGTCTATCGAGTTGGCCGACCATTCCACGATTCCCGCATGTGGATTGGCGGAAGACGTTTTTGTGAAAGTGGGGAAGTTCTACTATCCCGGAGACTTTATCGTTGTGGATATCCCCACGGATCCTCAAGTTCCTCTCATTTTAGGTCGTTCGTTTTTAGATACGTCTATGGCTTTGATTGATGTGCATGCTAGAAAGATCACCTTACGTTTCAACGACGAGGAACTTGTTATAAACGCAACTCAAAACTCTCAAATTTCTCATGTTTATTCCGTTGCAACCATAAACCTCGTTGATATGATTGACGTGGTTTGCGAGGAATTTTCACAAGAAGTTCTAGGTTTTGGTGATGAAGAAACTAGTGGCAATCCCACTATGTTAGATCCAATTCTTGATAATTCGACACCAACCTTCACTCCTTTTGAAGGTGGTGGTTTTACGTTGGAAGAATGCAATGTTCCACGTACTTGTGACGAAGACCTCGACAACGATGAGGACTTCTCGATTTTCAAGGATTTTCTTAATGATTTCCCATTTCCTCCACCCGAGGAGGTTATGAGTATCGAGCCCAAATCTTCACTTGAGGAACCACTTATCCTTGAGTTGAAAGATTTACCTCCTCACCTCGAATATGTCTATTTGGAGGAGGACGACAAGTTGCCGGTTATTATTGCGAAGGATCTTTCGAATGATGAAAAAACCGCACTTGTCGATGTTCTAAAGGACCACAAGAGGGCAATTGCGTGGAAGTTATCCGACATTAAGGGAATCAATCCCAAGTTTTGTACCCACAAAATCTTAATGGAGGAGGATTTCAAGCCCACAATCCAAAGTCAAAGAAGGGTGAACCCCAAAATTCACGACATCATCAAAAAGGAGGTCCTTAAACTCCTTGACGCGGGAATGATTTACCCTATTTCTGATAGCCCTTGGGTGAGTCCTATTCATTGTGTCCCTAAAAAGGGAGGAATGACCGTTGTACCAAACGATTCCAACGAGTTGATTCCCACTAGACTCGTGACCGGATGGAGAGTGTGCAATGACTATCGAAAGTTGAATGAAGCCACTCGAAAAGACCATTTTCCCTTTCCCTTCATGGACCAAATGTTGGAGCGTCTTGCGGGAAATGATTTCTATTGCTTTCTAGATGGTTTTTCCGGTTACTTACAAATTCCCATCGACCCTCGTGATCAAGAAAAAACTACGTTTACGTGTCCATATGGAACGTTTGCCTATCGTAGAATGCCATTCGGACTTTGCAATGCACCGGGAACCTTTCAAAGGTGCATGATGGCTATTTTTCATGACATGATCGAGAAGACGATGGAAGTCTTCATGGATGACTTTTCCGTGTTTGGTGATTCTTTCACTTCGTGTTTGTCGAACCTTGAGAGAATGTTGAAACGTTGTGAGGAAACCAACCTTGTGCTCAATTGGGAAAAATGTCATTTTATAGTTAAGAGTGGAATCGTCTTAGGGCACAAGGTCTCGAAAGCGGGGTTTGAGGTAGATCAAGCTAAGGTAGACGTCATCGCCAAATTACCTCATCCCAAAACCGTTAAGGGAGTTAGGAGTTTCCTGGGCCACGCGGGCTTTTATCGTCGATTCATCAAGGATTTTTCAAAGATTTCTCGACCCATTACACATCTTCTTGAAAAAGAGGCACGTTTTGTCTTTGACGAAGATTCTGTACGAGCCTTTGAAATCCTTAAGAGGAAACTTACCGAAGCTCCCATTCTTGTTGCTCCCAATTGGAACCTCCCCTTTGAGCTCATGTGTGATGCTAGTGATTACGCTATTGGGGCCGTTTTGGGGCAACGTCATGATAAGCACTTCTTGCCTATTCACTATGCTAGCAAGACGATGACCGAGGCTCAACTAAAATACACTACAACAGAAAAGGAGTTCCTTGCCGTGGTGTATGCATTTGAGAAGTTCCGACCTTATCTCGTCTTAGCTAAATGCATAGTGTATACGGACCATTCGGCTATCAAGTATCTCATGGCAAAGCAAGATGCTAAGCCTAGATTACTTCGTTGGATTCTCCTCCTTCAAGAATTTGATCACACCATCGTTGACAAAAAAGGAGCCGAAAATCTAGCGGCCGATCATCTTTCTCGTTTGGAAGATCCTCACCAAAGTGTTTACGAGCCCAAGGAAATCACCGAAACATTTCCGCTTGAAACACTTGGTGTAGTGAATTCTAAGCTTGATCCTTCCACCCCATGGTTTGCGGACTTTGCAAATTACCATGCGGGTAACTTCATCGTTAAGGGTATGACGACTCAAGAAAAATGAAAATTCTTTCGTGACGTCAAGTTCTACTTTTGGAACGACCCTTACTTGTTTCGAACTTGTGCGGATCAAATCATCCGACGTTGTGTATTTGGCACCGAAGCTTCTAACATCCTTAGAGCTTGCCATGATAGACCCACGGGTGGTCACCACGGTGCTAATCTCACGGCTAAAAAGGTGTTTGATGCCGGCTTCTTTTGGCCTACTATTTACCGAGATGCACAAGATCTTGTGAAGTCTTGTGATTCATGCCAACGACAAGGAAAAGCTTCACAAAAAGATGAAATGCCACAAAACATCATCCAAGTGTGTGAGATCTTTGACGTTTGGGGTATAGACTTTATGGGGCCGTTTCCATCATCTCGTGGTAATAAGTACATCCTTGTTGCGGTTGACTACCTATCTAAGTGGGTGGAGGCCAAAGCCTTGCCCACCAATGATGCTCGTGTGGTAGTCAAGTTTTTGAAAAGCTTGTTTTCTCGGTTTGGAACCCCTCGTGCTATCATAAGCGATCGTGGAACCCATTTTTGTAACGACCAATTCGAAAGGGTCCTAAGGAAATATGGGGTTACACATCGGCTTTCTACGGCTTATCACCCACAAACGAGTGGGCAAGTCGAGGTTTCAAACCGAGCGTTGAAGAGGATTTTAGAGAGATCCGTTGGAGAAAACCGACAATTGTGGTCGGATAAGTTGGACGATGCTTTATGGGCCTTTAGAACCGCTCATAAGACGCCCATTGGGTGCACTCCCTATAAGCTTGTGTATGGAAAGAATTGTCATTTGCCTATCGAATTAGAACACAAGGCTTATTGGGCCCTAAAGCATTGTAATGATGATATGGAGACCGCGGGAAAACACCGGAAAATGCAATTGAATGAACTAGATGAATTGAGGGATATTGCTTATGAAAATTCATTGATTTACAAAGAAAAAACTAAAAAGTTGCATGATTCTAAAATTAAAAACCGGGTTTTTAACATTGGGGATCAAGTTTTGCTTTTTAATTCTCGCTTGAAAATCTTTTCCGGTAAGTTGAAATCCCGTTGGTCCGGTCCATTCACCGTCACTCAAGTGTTTCCGTATGGGACCATCGAGCTAGCTCAAGATGATGGTCCTAACTTCAAGGTGAATGGATATAGGTTGAAGCACTACTTTGGCGGGGAAGTTCCATCCTTGAACTACCTCGACCAAGTCACCTTCCCCAATGATAATTAGTATTGAGGGGATTGAGTCGAGCTCATGACTCGGTAATCAAAAACGAGTAGCCTCGTGGGGGAGTCCCATGCTTATCCTATGTACATATTATCGCTTTCTAATGTAGTTAACGTGTGGGGATTTGTGCCCTTCCAACCTTTGTTCCGTGGTTGTTTGTGAATTGTGAACTTTAGACGATCATGATCTTCACGATTGGAGCCTCTCGTGTTCGTTTTATGGGAGCACTCGATCGTTTTCTTTGAAGACTTTCTCAATATCCATGATATATCCTTTGATGTTCTAACCTTAGGTTATTAGCACACTTCATAAACGGCTATTAATTTATTGGTTACACCCTTTCCATGCTAGATTAGGCATTCGACTACGTTTCTAGTATGGGGGTGTTTGCACCCCTAGACTCGAAACATTGAGGACAATGTTTAACTTTAGTATGGGGGGTGAATAGATACTTGCCTTGCCAAACCTTCACGCTTTCCAAAGTTTATCTTTTTGTTTATCGTTTTTTTTTAGTGCAAAATAAGGCTAAAAATGGCCAAATCTTAAAATTTTTCTCACATTTTATAAGTGTTTGAAGACACGAATGTAGGTTTTCCGATGGCGAGAATAAGAGTAATTTTTTACTCGACCGTGCGTGTTGAGCACTTAGCTTTGATTCCTTAACTACACATTAGGCTAAGTCTCTTAAATGAGGACGAGAAATGATAGAGTTAATTATAAGTTACTATGCTAAACGTAGAGTACTCGTATTCTTTCAAAAACTCATGTGTTCTCGTTGTTTGCTTATTCTCCCTTCGCATGTAAATATTTTTTGCTTAATAAATATTGACTTAGCGGTTTAGTTAGGATTGTTGGGTTTCTAGTCTTTTCTAGTAGCTTCCGTGTAATTAAATTGGGAAGACATTAAGGTATCGCCAGCGTCACGGTTTTGAAGTATTGGCACCCCAATAATCGAAAGCTTCACCCAATAATAAGATTTCAAGTGCTCACCTAAATCTAGCAAACAATTTGAAGCCCCACAAGGCCGAAAAATCTATGCAAAAATTGAAAGTGAATCAAGCCTTAATCTTCGAAGCTTTAAAGATCCAAAATTCGCCTTAGCGTGAGGATATACGTCTTTGGCTAATAAAACCACCGATGAGGCGGATAATAAAAGGCAAGGCAAGACCGAAGTCATAATAAAAGCTTCATGGTGAAGTTGAATAAAAGATGGAGGTAAACCAAAGATGATAAGGCCCTTCCGTTAGGGGGCGTATAAAAGTCTTGGTAATAAGTCTCATGTTCAAAACCGTTATAAAACCGTGTTTATCGATTCTTCTTGTCAACTTAATTTTTTAACATCGTTGTCTATTGGGAGGGGTTATTGATTTGATGGTCTTAGTTACACCGTTAGGACTCTATTTTTAGACCTAAATCTCTATTATCGCATAAGTCAACAATGTATCCTCGTGAAAAATTCAAGACAATATAAAATATAAGAGATACAACTTAGGAATAATGGGAGGATAAGTACGTGATTAGGGCATATGAGTAGTGTTAGCATTACTAACTTATAATGACAATGATCTCGTTGCACGCTTGGCATGGAATTGGGGTGAAAATCGAGGATGATGAAATTATTTCTAACGAAGCATTCACGTGTTCTTATTCTATGAACCTAAACGTCCCATTTTGCGATGAAAATCGTACATTATGTCTAAAACACAAGTAGAAGTAGCAATAGTAGTCGGGTAGCTAGTTTATCGTTCAATAAAGTGAATAAAAATGAATTTTGGAGGTGCTATGATACTTTATTCTAGCATTGCGTGAGGGCACGGCAATGGTTTAGTATGGGGAGTGATGAGACTGCTTTTATACATAGTCTCATCTTCCAAATAGGGCTTAAAATGCATTAAATATCATCAAAATACCCATATATATGCTTGTGTTTGCTACTTGTGTATTTTAGGTATGGATATTGAGAAAATGACAAAAGATCACAAGAATCATGCAAAAACGAACACGGGAAACGAAGCCGCACACTGAACCAAGCCCTAATGAAGACTTTCCCAAGATCAACCCTTGAAGATTTGAAGAATTATGAAGAAGGGTCCTCCAATATAGAAGAATTGACACTTTATACCCTTGTATCCTCATAATTACAAGTTTGGTCCCTAAAGTTGGTCAAAATTACAAAAAGGGCCCTCCACTTTGAAGATTTGGCAAGTTTAGCCCCTCAACAAAGCTAAATTGTCAACCAATATCATCCACAAAGTCAAAAACATCATGAAGTCCTTCAAAGTACAAGAAATTACAAGTTTGGCCCTTTGAAAATCCCAAAATTACAAAAAGGGCCCTCCACTTTGAAGATTTGGCAAGTTTAGCCCCTCAACAAAGCTAAACTGTCAACCAATATCATCCACAAAGTCAAAAACATCATGAAGTCCTTCAAAGTACAAGAAATTACAAGTTTGGCCCTTTGAAAATCCCAAAATTACAAAAAGGACCCTCAACTTTCAACATTTGGCAAAAATGGTCCCTCAATCATCAAGACTTGGAAATTTCAGTCCTCCAAAATGTCAATTATACAAGTCTAGACCATTATCATTGAAGACAATACCAAATCAGTCCTTCAAGAATGCAAAAATGGCAAGAAATACCCCTGAATTCATTTTGTAAAAGTTTTTGGGCCAAAAATGCAAAAGTTCAAAAGTTGTTAAGGCAAAAATGGGCGTTGATGGCTTTGTTAACTGAAAAGACAAGAAGAAAGGAAATGAGGGACTAAACTTGGCTAGACAACATAGTAACCTAGACCAGTGGTGGGGTGACACGTGCCCCACTCACTCTCTCCACCAATGAAACCTCACCATCCTTCCATGTCACAATCCCACTCATCCGGTTTAAGATTAAATTAATCTTGGCGCCAAAACAAGTTTTTAAACTTAATCCACCCCCAAAACAGATTAAAAACCTGTTCTTAGTGTTCTTCACACAAATTGGGTTTTTCTTCATCATCAACAATTAAGTGATAAAACTCTCCAGATTAGTGATTAATGGTCCCCTAATCACATCCCAACCTTAAACATGGACACCTCATCACCCCATTGTCCCACACATGCCTCCCCTGCTACAAAGAGAGGAAGAAGACAAACAGTAGGGCCACAATCCAACGTCCCACATTCATGCTTACTTTCTAAGCATCTTATGAGCCACTTGATCACATCTTCATGCCAGCTATCACCACAAACTTCCAAGAATCAGTCACATGAAGCCAATGAGTTCAAATCCACAAGGGCAATTTTGGGACTTCACAACTAGGGTTTATGTATTTTTAAGCTTTCTTAGGTCACATGTGAGGCTATATATAAAGCCCTTAGGTCTCATTGAGACGTTTGCTTTTGGTTTTTCCTTTGTTCAAACACTTGTAAATCCTCTTTCTGATTAATGAATTTGAGTTAAGTGCTTTGAAGAAAGACCAAGTGCCATCTTTATTCTGCTTGTTTATGTTCTTATTTTACTGCTTTTGAAGATTAAAAACCTGTTTTTAAAAGAGGAGTGTGCAAAAGTTTGCACATTTTCTCATTTTCCTTATATTTTGCTAAGTCTTGTTCCAATCTTGGAATTCTTGGGCTATAGGGCTGATCATAGCATCCTAACTGAGCTAGTTAAGGTGTGGTGAGGCTTATAACTTGAGGATAATCAAGTGTGGGGTAACAAGTTTGCATCAATCAAGATTTTCAAAGTTTCTGATTTTTATGTTATTGTGCTTTAACCTTGTTCAATCTTAGCAAGCTTATTGTGGAAGCTTGTGCTTGTTCTTGCTAGCACATAAGCTCAAAATTCGTGGGTGTGGATGTACATCCATGAGGTTTGCATACTCAATCTCAAAATCTGCTTAATTTGTGATTTTTGGTGATATTTGTATGAAACTTGTGTTCTTGTGAATTTTGTGGCTTAAATCTGCTTGAATCTGTTTATCTTACTTGTTTTAGTGTTAATTGATGCTTGGTTGGCCTGAAATCTCACTTTGCCTTTGAAAAATTTGATTTGGAAAAGATAAAGGGGTGTTTGGGACTAACTGTTTATGCTTGTAACTTGTTATTGTGTTAAGGGAAGTTGTTGTTTATGCTATGTATCTGATAAATACCTTGTTGAGAGTATTTTGCTGCAAGTTTTTGGGTTTTAACACTTGAATCAAACAATCTGCTATATAGACCTTGTTTCTGCTTGTTTTGACCTAGGATTTTGTGAACACTTAGTGTGTATGCATGCTTAGGGCTAAAAGTGTTTTAAACAAAGTTAATATAACCTGTTTGAAAGATTTGAGGTGTTGAATCTGGCTTTAGTGTCAAATACATCAGCAAAGTAGAAAAACTGCATGTGTTAGTGTTCATCAGTAACTTTCATTGCTTGAATCTTTCTTAATTCTTTGAACCATTGCATGAAACCTGTTTAGACTTGCTTATTGGAGTTTATAATAGCTTGTGTGTGCATTTGGCTGAATTTGGCTGGCTGATTATTGCTAAAACTGCTTATTTGTGCTCAACTGCTTATTGTTCATGTCTGTGCAATGTCTGATGATTAATTGATTAAACTGTATCAATTGGGTGTTAGTGATTGTGTTATTTTGATTGTGATTGACTCCTTTTGATCCAAAGATCATTTGGGTGCCTTTGTGAAATCTGAATCTCCAAAAAAGTCACTAAAGACAAAAAGTCAAAACAAGTCAAGCAGTGGAAAAAGTTTCCACTGCTCAACATCCAAAACTAGCCCCTTCTAGTGCAATTTTGTCATCAGCTTATCAATAAGCTATCCTAGCTTATCCAGACTTGCAACAACTTATTTTTTGTGATAGGTCTTCATTATTTGACCCATTTAAGTAGACTGGAGCTTATTGGACTTTGACTTTCACTTTTTACTAGAAAACCAACTACTTTGACTTTTAACATAAGTTCTTATTTGACTTTCCAGCTTATTGAGTGTGCTTATCTAAAAACTCTTTGTTGATTTTGCTTAATTATGTCATTTAAAAGCTTTTGGAACTTGAATCAGCACTTGGGGTGGCCTAGAACTCAAAAACGACTATTTTGTCGTTTTGTGTAGATTGCTTATTGTATTTTCAGGCTTATTCCTTGGGCTTATTTCAAATTTCTTTTTGTAGAAGTCTTTGTGAGGTCAAAAGAAGCTTGTGTGTCAAATTTTAGCTTATGACATCAGCTTATAGCTTAATGGGCTTAAAAGCCCATTAAGAATAAGCTGCTTATTATAAGTTAGCTTATTTCACATTTTCAGCTTTTGGGCCTTTGGAAAAAGTTGTTTAAAATCAAATTTTGAGTCAACCTGTGCTTTTTGGGCTTATTTTGAACAATTTTTCTTATTGGGCCTTAATTTAGCCCAATAAGGGTCTGTTTTGGGTTTAGCCCATTTTCTAGGCCCAATAGGGGTATTTAGGTAATTTCACTTTCATTTTTGAGTTATTTAGGTTAATATAAGCTAGTTTGCAAGTTTTTAGAATTTTTTATGATTTTTGGATTTTTAATATTATTTTAATATTATTTTATTATTAAAAATTAAAAGTCTGATTTTCTAGGTTTTTATATTTTTCCTAGGTTCTAAACACTTAATTAGGATTTTTGCAACTTTCCAAATATTTTTTGGGTCTTTTAATTATTTTCTATAATTAATTTAAGTTTTAATTGATTTTAGGAGTTTTTAATTGTTTAAAAATAGTTTTAATTGGTTTTAAAATTTTGAAAAATAGTTTTTAGCTTAATTAGAGTATTTTTGAGGTTTACAAACTTTAAAATCTTGTTTAGGGCTTTTTAATAATTAATTTTGATTTTTAGGGCTTTAATTAGCATTAAAAAGTCATTATCTAATTAATTAAAAGGTTTTTGCAAGTTTTGATTTTTTATAAACTCTTAGAATATTATTAGGGATTTTTGGTAATTTTTAGGAATTTTAAGGTTAAAATTTTAATTTTGGTACTTTTTACGACTTTACGTGTACGCCTTTTTAGACTTAGTTTAATCCGTCTTCATAACCGTCATTCTCTTCAAATCCCTTTTCTATTTTTCCTTTCTCAAATATAATCACAAATTAATCCATATCATTACACACATAACACACTAGCCTCCTTGGGAAACGAACTTGAACTTAATTGGTCATTAGTGCTTGCTTTTCCTAAACCGACACTTAATTCTTACCACTTTTGCTCTCTTTTCCTAAAGAGTAGTAAAACCACTACATCAGTATTATATTTTCTTGTATTCTTATATGTAAATCCTGAGATCATGATAATTTTAATAAATTATACTTTTTAAGTATTTTCTGATCATTGATAATACTTTACTTGGAATTATAAAATTTTTATTTTATTTGTCAATATTTTATTAAATCAAAGTTTTTTATTTAAAATCACTCGTGTGCGTTTTACAATGAGTTTACTAAAATCAATGAACAACAAGAATTTCTAGTGATCGCGATACCGACAGTTGCCCAAAAATTTACGTTTTATTATCGATTTTTTCGATAATTAATATTTCGACGATTTTGTTTTAATTACGTATTAAGTCGTGTCGGGAAACCATAATATCATATTATTGATGCATTTTAACTTTTTAAAAGTATTTTTACGAAACCTGGGCCGTGTAAATAATTTCAAGATTTATTAATAGTCATTTTCTACCCTTTAAACTATTAAATTGCTTTTAGGTCCAAAACTATCCAATATTTTCAAAATCTACCCTAACATTACTATATATTCATTTTTCTTAAACTAGCCACTCATTTTCTTCCTAAAAAAAGACACACACAAGAAAAGTTCTCCTCCCTTTTTCTTCTCCCAAAATTTCCGCCACCCTCTCATCCTCAAAATCACCATGATCATCAAAATTTACTTTGTTTTATCAAAATCCAATCAAATTCCCTTGTTACAAATCTTGTTGTGATTCTTTTGATACCAAAATCATATATATGCATCAACTTTCAAGACTTTTATGATTAACATGGTTGTGAGGGTTTTGATCATCTTGCATGTGTTGTTTATGTAATGATCTTCATATTTTCATGTTAAAAAAGTTTGGTTTTTGATCTTTGATTTTGGTAAAATTTGTCATGCAAGTATTTTAGGAGTGTTTGGTTGATAGGTTTGATACTAGAGTAATATTAGAGGTATGTAACATGGTGGATTTGAGTCAAAATGATGTTATTCTATTATTTTCTAAAGTGTATATTACATCAGTGGGTTAAAGACTGTTTTTTGTGGGTTTAAGATTTGATATAGGCTGAGATTATTCGATTTTTTTTGTAGACTCTTCCGAGACGCTCGTTTTAGTATAAGATAGAACTTCTAAATTATTACGGATCAAAAGTTATGCTATTTTTAGTATTCGTGTACCGGGAGACGCAAGTTGTCACAATACGAAATTGTGGCTGATTTTGGGTCGACTCTCGGGGACTTTAGGCATAGTTAGATAAATTATACTACTGATTTTCAAAGTTCATAAATCTTATATGATGATTCTAGTATGTGTTCAAAAGGTGGAATGTCAAAATAATACTTTTAAAGTGGTCTAAATGGTTTTATGAAACAAGTATACTATTCTGTCCCAAATTTTAGAGTTGAGTAAAGTGTCGAGCTGATGGGTTTTAAAGTATGAACTTTATCTCAAATTTTGGCAGGGTCTTATGTAGGTTATAATTGACCTTGACACCAAGTTTCATCTAAAACAGACAAGTCTAGATAGGGTCGATCGGTGTGTACATTTGGAGTGTACTTGCTGATTGTATTTTGGACACATAGTTAAATGCTTGTGTTGCGTGAGTTTGAGTATTCACTATTGGACATGGTGACTTACTCAAGTGTTTAGTCATTATATAAATGACTTAGCTACTGGTCCGACCAAGGTAAAGGGATATTTTAACTTGCGTTGACTTGACGTAGTATGACAGGTCAATTTCAAAGAGTACAAGTGTTTAAACGGGTAGTGTTGGATAAATAGGATAGTATGAATTCATTTGGTTCGTGTCTTTGGTTTTGAAATACGAATACTTTGAAAGCATTTGAGTCATATTATATTTGGTATATATCGATATTAATTTCGAGTCTTAATGCGCGCCTTATTGTGATAGGTTGCGGTTTTCGTGTTTCCCGGGCATCCATATCGTCGGTGATCGTCTCACTACCATTGATTCTACTCAGCTTCTGAGTACTGTGATTCACTTACCTCGTGGATAAGGTGAGTTCATAGCCCCTTTTTACTTGTACATGGTTTCTAAACACGGGGTGAGATTTTACATAGTGGAACACAAGCATTTAAAAACTATATGCTATCCAGAACTTGTATGTTATCCAGAACGTTTATGCTTTCTAGACTCTCGATATTGTTATTGCTTTTTAGTCTATAGCCTTAAGTTTCTTCTCCTGATCATGAACCGTTAATTTCAAGTACTAAGCACGAATGTTGTGGGTGGATCCATCGTGATTGACTATCCCCGTCCCGATTACCTTGACGCACTAATATTTGTTTATACTTGAGTATTTAGGCTGAATACTCCCTAGAGGAACTTACATTGAGTTAAGCTTCGGTTCATGAACTGAACAGTAATAATAATAATAGTTTTGGACTATGGTTGATTTATATAACCATTTTGCCTACTACGTGTTTACAAATGAATGCTTGTGTTCCACACCTTTACTAATAAACCTATGAATATCACTCAAATTTATGTTGACGATTTTACATGTTTAATCTCAGGTATTATTACTTAGCTTTGCTTGGATGGGAGCCCGCAGGATATTACCGCAGCTTGGAGGTTTCTATGTAGATTTCAACCTTGGTTTTATCTAAAAACCGTCAGAAGATTTTTCTATATTTTCGGTAAATACGTGTTATAAATCATGATGAAACAATAAATCTTTCCGCATATAAAACTCTGGGACCTATGTTTAAAACTCTGATATTTTATGATGTAATGTACATGTTTTTATTATGTCAACTTTGTGTGTCAACAGTAATTCATTGTTTCTTGTACCATGACGTGGAACCCCCTTGATGCCTAGTTGTTCCTTTGTCTGATTCTGCGGGTCTCACATGCGGCTTTTCGAACATAGCCTTGAGCTCATCAATTATACGCTTAGGCGAAAATAGCTCATACTTCTTTTGAAATAGAGGAGCCATTTTCCCTAACATTAAGAAAGCCACCTCCGAGTGCTTCTTAACATTAGCAGCGTTTTCAAGCCTTTGCGCTTTAGAAGCTCCTTCAGCAAGATCCTACGGAAAAGGAGTGGTCAAGATATCAATAGTAACCGCTACTCTCAAGACAAATCTTAGTGAGCGGTACCAATCATTGAAGTTTGGGCCAGTAAGTTCAGGACAATCAGAATACGTTTTGAACGCAGAACTTATAGTGTTATTGTTGGGTTGAGCCATTTCTACAGAAATAAGTTCAAATATTAGTATTTTCTATAATAAAATACTTTCAAGAAAATAAAATTACCCCGGTATATGAACCATAGTATTTTCCTTGAATCCTAGAACATATATTGACATAGATTCATTACATCAGTTGATATGCTAGTAATGAATGTAATCAACATAGCGAATTCTCGAACAATTCAATTGACAAACAATTTTCAATTTCTATATATTTAAGGGATTTACATTGCCAAAAAAACGTTTTGCATTGTAAACATGTTTCATCCCTTCTGAATGCCTTAAGTTTCCAGATCTCACTGAGTAACTTAACTAAGACTTCTAATCTGAGTAACGTAAAACCATCATACGATTATCATTCTATGAAAGTTTTCTCTCCATCACAACATCATCCAAAAATCTCATTTGATGACGTAGCAATTTCAAGTGTTCGTCAACTAGGAGCATTCGACTTAAATTTTAAGGCTATAAATTTGATGTCAAAATCAATGTATTGAGAAGCATGCATACAACTCCCTAGCATAAGTTTAATAAAATATTTAGTAAAAATTTTCATGAGACAAAATTTCTACATAAATTACGTTGATGTATTGGTTCAACCAATTAAATAATTTACCCACAACTATTCACAACGTACTTATGGCTAAAGCACAAAGCACTAACCTTATTCATTGTGAATTTGGATGGGAATTTGTGGTAAATTAACCTTAGGGTATAATTCAAATAATAATCGTAGGTAATTTCAATTTGACGCACAAGCGAGCCGGGAATTTGGTCATCGACTAATGGCTTAACACCTCCTTCTTTAACAGGGTACATGACCAGCGGTGCTTTATACCCACTTTATAGTTTGTCAAAAGGAGTAGGCCGTTAGATTATATTTTCAATTCACCAATCAACGTAATTCTATGTAATTTTGATCTCAAACAAATCTTAATCTTTAATATGATTTAGTCCATATTTGTTTTTCTTAAAAAAAACCTTGTTTACAACAATTCGTACAATTTTTAACATAAACAAGTAAAAAAACTAAATCATAAACACATAATAACAATTTATATGTGCGATAAATAAATCAAATAGCCACATGCATACGATTTATTAAATAACCTTTAAATCTAGGTTTTTATATTCATATAAAAGTCTTCCCTAATTTAAGATTTATTGAATCAAATAAAGCAAGTAGCACACATGCACGTTCATCATGGATCCACCCTCAAATCTTAACAAATAAATTTCTTCGGATTGTAAACTTTAATTTACATGACATAACAATTAATCATGCAATTTAATCTAAAATTATACAACATGTAATTTAGGGTTTCAAAAACAATTCCTTTTTTTTAAATTCGACCAAAAAAACCCTATTTTTAAAAAACAAAACCCTAATTTTTAAGAAAACCTAAAAAAACATGTAGTTTTAACTCAAAACAATTATAAGTTAAAAACCTTTAGATTTTCGATAATTATAACATGTTAACCTGGCTCTGATACCACTGAAGGATTATAATTCTCCTAACAATTACACAAAACCCTAAACGAGATCAAAGCACACATAGCGGAAGCGATTTAACAAGATCATAATAATAACACAATTATAATTAATCAAATTAGGGTTACATACCTTTACGCTAAAGCAAATCCATAAGATAAAGAACGAATCACCAATTCCGGTTTATAACGAATACCACCAAGATATAGTCTAAAGTAAGACTATATTAAATTCTTGTACATACGTAATACAACGAGCTAACCGTCATTCTAGCACGTGTAAACCGAGCTTCTACGCTTGTGGAAAATTCTTCCCAACAACCCTAGAAAAGGGCTAGGACTAGATTATAAGCAAAATCGAAAGAACAAGAAAACCAACCAAACCCCTTTGTGGGTTTCTCCTTGCGATCGACTAGAGAGAAGAGAGGGAGAGATTGGTGTGTTGAATTATGAGAGTGGGGGTTGTTTATATAGACCTAAATCTTGTAGCCCAAAACAAATATAAAGAAAGTTTTTCCTTCCCCTTTTCTCCTCCATAACCGACAGCCCAAACACCCCTTTGGGGTGTTCCAGAACCTTTCATTCTTCTTTCTATTTATTCCATTTTCTATTTATTCCACAACGCTCGTTAATACTTAACTCTTAATTATTTAACGATCGTTAAAGTTATAGCTCGTGTTAATGCAAGTAATGTCTGAAAACATTATTAGTGTTAACTAATCTTTCTTAATTTTGATCACAACAAACTATACAAGACATTTATAGTCAAACACAATCGTAAAACAAATTATCTAACAAACACTATCATCAAGGTAATAATCATTACACTAACATATCTTAATCATGCTTAGTGATCATAAAAGTGATTAGCCTTAAAACTCACTTTTGTCAAATGTGACAAAAGATTTTTAATAAAATTTCTTTTTAAGAAAATGTTTTATTTAAATGGAAAATGTAAATTTGAATATGGCATATTCCAAATGCCATAAGAATAACCTTTGAAGGTTTCAAACTGCCTCAGATATTTTTACCCCACTAAAAGACAAAAAGGAGCGGAGTCTACATCCGCGGTTCCTTAAGTACCTATGCGGTTCTTTATTGATAAGGAACCGCCTAGAGCAATAAGGAAACACGTGCAGCTAGCCGTTGGTTTTTGTCTTCTTTAGTAGTGGATCAAATCTGCATTTTCCATAACCCTTTTTGGACATTTCTTTCAGCCTTCTTTCTCCTCTCTTAATCCTTATCATTTGTAAATGATCACTTAATATGTTAAGTATGCTTACTTATGATTATCCTCTTTATCCCCTTCTTTACCTTGTCCAAATAGAAGATCACTCACACACTTGTGTTGTGATTAAAGATGAAACATTGATGACGATCATCCTCTCCTAAAGATCTAGTCATGTTCATCATTTGTTTATTTGAGTCTTGTGTAGATCCAATGTATTTGTGAATACTTGGACTAGTTGTGTTCATTCAAGCTATTTGTGAATACTTGGATTAGTGTTGTGTGAATCCATTGCATATGTGTGTGCTTGGATTTGTCTTGTGTACATCCAAGTTACATGTGTGTACTTGGATATGTTTAGTTGAGTTGTAATGAGTTGTGTGAGTTCTCACTAAACTATAATGTGATGTAGTTTGGCTTGTTAGTTCTCACTAAACTACAAAGTGATTTGTTTGTGAGTTGTGTAAGTTCTCACTTAGCTTCAAAGTGAAGAGTCATGAAGATTGGTTCTAGCTTTGGATTAGAACTCGACATCTAGCCTTGTGTCGGAAAATGGTGAAGTAGGCAACTGATGACGTATAGTCCCCAGCCGGGTCAGGAACCCGGCCCACGGGTACTACCCGTATCCGGCCCATCACAGATGGGTGGGAATAATGTCATTTGAGCTTATGGGCTTGGATGAACAGTAACCGCACACATGTGTGCGGCCCACGGCCCGGCATGACCGATACAGGGTTAGACAGAATCTTATTCTATCTCTGAATAGGATTCACCCCAAAGAAGAGGATATTCACTCACCATGATTGGAAGATAACAATCAATCTAATTCTGGTGCTTATCCTTTCCTTGGGGCCGAAGCATCAGTGACAGCCCATTAGGGATTCACTGCCTATAAAAGGAACCCCAAGGGTTCCACAAAGGTATTACGTCCTATACTCTGAACTCACTCAATTCTCATAAACCCTAAACCGATACTTACTCTCACGCCGGAGTCTAATCGTGGGAAACATTCCCATGGTAAGTCTAACGCGTGCTGTTTAGTGTGCAGGATCCCAACCATACAGTTCACTTGGTGTAGGAGCCGGAGCCCAGCCAACCCGAATTAAGCCTAATTCGGGTCTAGCAAGGATCACCCAACTTTTGCATCAACAAGTTGGTGCCATCAGTGGGACCCATTACACTAAGCTAGAGCGAAATCTCATCTTGAATTCCCAATGACGAAGGGGCATCCCCAAGCTAATCTCAGGAACACGAATCCTGGAAATCGGAAGTCCCAAAGGGAAGGGATACTCATCCCCAATCAATCCCCTAGCCGCCCAGCGGGCGGACCAAACAACCGCGGTTGTTTTCAGTCTATGGGGGTGACGAGAACGATCTCCATAACCCCCCCCCCCCACCTACTTCAACCCTGGACAACCCTGATCCAGGGAGTGCGCCCAATCCCCCTAACAAGGAGCCGCGCAGACCATCGATTGAGGAGGAAGTAGAAGTCCAACCACTCAGCGAGGAGGATCTCACTCGAGTTCTCACGCAGAACTTCGATAGGATCGTCCCAGGGATTGCATCAAGGTTGAATCTAGGGAGAAACCTCCAATCTAGACTCAACTTTGGTAATACCGGACCAATCACCTCTTCCCAAAATCAGAGGAAAAGGAAAACCCGGCCTCAGGAGCAGAGCATCTTTGAGGAAACTCCTCAACCTAGGAATGTGTTCGAGCGCATAGGAGATCGCCTCATACAAGAACTAACGCAGTCTCGAGAAGGGGGAGAGAAGTCCGACGGCTCACCAGAGCGACCAGACCGAGAGCTGACCAGAGCCGCTCACCGCACAAGTGTGTGGGATAGGATGGACACTGGGAAGAAGGCTCCTGGCTCTTCTCAAAAGAGTGGTCCTCACCCAAGAGATTGGGCACCACCCCCGTCTCTAGATCCATCAGGAGAGGACTCGGATGACCATCCGCCCAAACGTCGCTGACCTAGACGTACCCCTCCACCACCACCAAACAATGATGAGTATTATGGTGGCCCCTATTATCGAGAAGCAGAAGCGGAGGATCTTTCCTGTCCATGGTGTGACCCATGGGAAGACCCTAGGCTCACCCGTCCATGGGCGGATCCCAGGGAAGATCCTTTTACTCTCCGTATACGGAACTACTCCGAAGACACAAAGCGTCGCATGCCGGCGTGTGTCAAGACCTATGATGGAACCGGTGATCTGGATGATCACCTCAAAATATTCGATACGCATGCTAAAATTGAGCGATGGCCCATGCCTATATGGTGCCAAATGTTTAATTCAACTTTGATCGGCAATGCCCGTGACTGGTTTGAGGGACTCCCTCCACGAAGCATTGATAGCTTCACAGAACTACGCACTGCGTTCAAGAATAATTATACTCAGTGGAAGAAGTATAATAGGGATCCTGTCTCATTGGCAACTGTCAAGCAACGGTCGGGGGAGTCTACAGAAGCCTTCACTGAACGCTTTAACGACGAGTGCACACGCACAAAGACGATGCTGGAACTCCTGAAAATCTCCGACTACATGCACGCCTAACAGATAGGGAGTTACTCAGGCGTCTCAATGACAAGCGTCCAGAGAAGTATGATGATCTCATGGAAAGGGTCAGAAATTTCATAGAGGGAGAAACAGCGGTTGTCGCGGCTTACCCTTCCGAAGGAAACGGCTACCGGTCAAACGACCAGTCCCGGAGACAGTCGGGCGGTCAAAGCAATCAAAACAATAGTAGGGGCTCAGACTACAAGAGCCAGAACAAAGGAGGACGGCCGGATGATAAGTTTACCCCCTAAAGATGTCCTACCGGGAGATCTTGCTGAAGGAAGGGGAAAATGTTTTCGAGACCTCCCCCAATGACAACTCCGCCGGGCCATCGTCAAGGAAATCGTTTCTGCGAGTTCCATAATGACAAGGGCCATGGCACGGAGGAGTGTATCCAGCTCAAAAAGCACATTGAGTCACTGATCAAATCAGGTAAACTCAAGCATTTGGTTAAGGATTGGAAGGATGGAAAAGACAACAAGAAGTATGACAAGAAGGATCCCCAAAAGGACAAACCTTCGACCATATACATGATCCAATCCAGACAACGCCGCACGAGGCAGAAAATTGGCCAAAAATTTTCACGCGGCAGGGAAATCTCATTCCCTCCCATCACAGCAAGCGATGTGATTGATGCGCCTCTCACTATTGAGATAAGCATTGGAACACACAATGTTCGTCGCATGTATGTGGATGGAGGGTCATCAGCAGAAGTACTGTACGAACACTGTTTTGTGCAGTTACGGCCAGAAATAAGAAGCCAATTAGTACCGACCACGGCGCCGCTCACTGGCTTTAGTGGAGACACCATCTGCCATCCCCTCAAACACGGAAGGAGGTGCAATCCTTATATGGGAAGCTGGCCGGGCTAAATAGGTTCCTATCAAAGTCCGCAGAGAAGTCATTACCCCTATTCAAGACACTCAAGAAGTGCATTAGGAAGGGAGACTTCCGGTGGACAAAGGAAGCCGAGGAAGCCTTTGGCCAACTCAAGCAGCACCTTGCATCTCTCCCTATGCTAGTAGCTCCCCGGCCAAAGGAGGAACTCATTATGTATCTCTCAGCCACACATGGAGCAATAAGTGCGATACTCATGACGGAAAGGGATACGGTACAAACTCCGGTCTACTTCATAAGTAGAACATTACAAGGGCCGGAGTTGAATTACTCCTCTATGGAAAAATTGGTTTTGGCACTAGTGTTTGCTACAAAGCGGTTGCGCCGATACTTTCAGGCGCACCCAATTGTAGTCATTACGGACCAACCAATAAAGTAAGTCATCTCTAGACCGGATGTGGCAGGAAGGCTACAAAAATGGAGCATTCTATTTGGGGAGCATAATATATCTTATAGGCCAAGGACGGCTGTTAAAGGCCAGATCTTGGCAGATTTCTTGATAGAGAAGCCGGATGAGGAAGGACCAATCATTAAACAAGACGAGACTCCAACAGAACCATGGGTGTTATTTACGGACGGATCCTCGTGTACGGATGGGTCAGGAGCTGGTCTCATCCTCACGAATCCGGAAGGAATGGAGTTTACGTACGCTCTCCGTTTTGAGTTCACAGCCACCAACAACGAAGAGGAATATGAAGCATTAATTGCGGGTTTAAAAATCGTCGCTAGAATGGGAGTCCGCAACCTTGAGGCCTACGTAGACTTACGGCTTGTCTCGAACCACATTGTAGGTGGATATGTGGCCAAGGAGGAAAACATGGTCCGATACTTGGAGAAAGTCAAGTCACTCATCGCGGCTTTCGGCAAGTTTTCCATCAAGCAGGTGCCAAGAGGTGAGAACAAGAAGGCGGACGCTCTTAGCAAGATCGTATCTACAAGCTTCGCCCACTTGTCCAAGCAAGTCTTGGTGGAAATACTCAAGGAAATATCTATAGCAGAATGGGAGGTCGCTACTATAGTTGAGGAGGATGGACCTACATGGATGACCCCGATCATCAACTATTTGACTAGTGAAACCCTTCCGGACGATGAAAAAGCGATGCGGCGCATCAGAAGGAAGTCACAGCACTTCGAACTTCGAGAAGGTATCCTTTATAACCGTTCTTTCTTGCAGCCGTGGTTGCGATGTGTTGGACCACGTTAGGCCACTTATGTAATCAGTGAGATACATGAAGGGTTATGCAGCATGCATGCAGGTCCACGATCCGTGGTATCTCGAGCCCTATGTACAGGATATTATTGGCCTACAATGCATAAGGACGCACGCGACATGATTCGCAAGTGTAGTGATTGCCAAGTGCATAGACTAGTGCCGCGACACCCGCAGCAGGAGCTTACACCTATTACATCCCCATGGCCATTCTATAAGTGGGGAATCGACATCGCAGGCCCATTTCCTGTAGCTGCGGGGGGAGTTAAGTTCTTGATTTTCGCGATGGACTACTTCACACGATGGATAGAGGCCAAGGCAGTCAAATCCATCACGGGCAAACAAGTTAAAAAGTTTGTTTGGGAGAACACTGTGTGTCGTTTTGGCTTACCAGGAGAAATCATCTCGGACAACGGTAAACAGTTCGCGGATAATCCATTCAAGGACTGGCGTGCATCATTGAATATCAAACGGCGCTTCGCGTCTGTTAAGCATCCGCAGACAAATGGCCTTGTAGAACGAGCAAATAGAAGCTTGGGAAACGACATCAAGGCGCGTCTGGATGAACGAAGTGCCAAATGGGTGGATGAGCTACCACACGTTCTATGGGCGCATAGGACTATGATCAAAACAGCCAACGGAGACACTCCATTTGCATTGGCCTACGGCACTGAAGCTGTCATACCGGCGGAAATCGGAATGCCTACCATCCGCACGGCGGAGGTTAATGTCGTCACGAACAACGAGCAACTGCGAATCAACCTGGATTTGTTGGAGGAAAAAAGAGATATAGCAGCCATTAATGAGGCTAAGTCCAAGGCTAAAATGAAGGCTTATTATGACGCCAAGGTTAAAGGTGTTTCTTTTCGACCGGGAGATTATGTTTATCGTGCCAACGAAGCAAGTCGAGCGGAGAATACAGGAAAGCTGGGCCCTAAGTGGGAAGGACCGTATGAGGTTACGGAAGCCTTAGGACGAGGCGCGTACAAGTTACGTGACATGGATGGCCACGATCTAGAACGCACATGGAACATCTCCAATCTCAAAAGGTGCTATCTTTGAAAGCTACGGCTTCCGCATGGGTACTTCGCTATATGTGGCTTTAATGAAGATCCATGCACTCTATCTGTTTTGCTTCTTATGTTTTGTCTAGGTTCCTTCTTTGTTTCTTAGGACTTATCATTCTTGTTCAAAAAAAATGTAAACGTTCTAATAAAATGTCGTGGTGCATAGCTAGCTCCACGGCTTGTTTTGTGCAAATTATTTTTTAGGATTTTGTTAGTCATATGGATTTTAATTATTATTATAATATGCCATGTTACATTCATATGCATTCATTCAATCACCGTACATGTACTATACGCCTCCAGGCGGGGTAAGAGGATTAAGTGAGCCTACTAATTCAACTTGCCGCGTAAGAGGGGTGCAACCTCAGCGGCGCGGATCATGTATCCTTACTAGACACCTTACTCACAAGACGTTGTGATAAGTTTCCATATGTCATACTCACGTAGTGCTTTGCATAATAAAGACGCACGTCGCATGTCTAGTAAATTATAGACTTGAATGTATTTTCCCTTTTGTGTAAGACGTGACATGTCATGCAGTATCGGTATACGATATTTAACAAAATAAAAATACACAAGTTTCCAAATAAATAACAAAATGGTCGTGGTTATCACGGACCTACAAACAAAAGACAGTTATCTACCATATCAGTCTTAGCCGTGTACATGCACGGACGAACAAAAGTTACAAATGTTTACAAGATAAATTACAAGGGAGGTAGGAATTCCCCTATGTCTTTCTTTCCTTCTTCGACCAGAGCACGGAGGGCCTCCCCGCGAGCTTCCTTTCCATCCTGTGCCTTGACCGCAGTCGCATCCAATGCCTCCGCAAGCATCTTTTCACCTTTCATCACTTTCGATGCAGAGTCATAAGTAGGCAGGGTCAAGGGGATGGGATCCGCAGTAAGCTTGGATATTACCGCCTCGTTCGGAGGATCCTTAAACGCCTCGAGTTCATCCAGAAGAGGGTGTTGGATTTCCGCCAATGCATTCATCGACGTGGTCATATTATCCGCAGCTGAGGGATTATGGTAGGGATGCTGCATGATGTCTTCGTTCTTACCTATCAATTCCGCAGCCTTGACCAAACCCTCATGCCTACCACGGTCGATTCCATCCGACACGACCCCGGCGAATGCTTGCAGTAGGTTCGGAGCTTCCATGGCCTTGCTTACGGCGAGGCGCATTCCTTGCCCAATCATCCACCTGCGTCCAACTATGGCGGATAGCAAGGGAGGACACAGTCTTTCAGCACAACTTGTGGCCATCTTGCTCAGTTCCTCCTCCGCCGTCGCAATTTGCTCTTCCAACTTGGCCTGCACTTGTGTTAGCTCATCCTTCAACGCATCGCGCTCTTGGGCGATGTCGAAGGCTTGTACGGTTACGGCCTTGGTGGAAGCTTCGGCCGCGGACACCTGCATATGGAACTTCGAGTTATCACAAGGATAATATATTCTTTTTCTTGGGTCGAATAAAAAATCAAGGAAAGAGTATGTATAAAATTTTCGAAAGCATACCTTCTCATTCGATACGGCTACAAGGGCTTCGAGCTCGGCAATGCGCTTTTCTCGGCTGTCGGCATGATGCGCTTGCTCTTTCACTGTAGCCTCGGCCGTCACCAGCGCCGATTGCAATGACGCAATGGTCTTCTCATTCTTCACAACCATTGCCTCCCGACGAGCTATCCTTTTGTCGGACCGCTTCACATTCGCCAGGGCCTTGATCAGGTGGCGTCTTAGAGCGGCACCCACTGTCACTTGATGCGCAGACGACACATCAAACTGCTCCAGAAGGGATTCATGATCCAGCTCATCTAAGTCTTGTGCAAGGGCTGGAGGGGTAATGTGCTCGATGAATTCTGAGCACTTCGATTCCGCTTCTAACCTTGTTAGACTTGAGAGATTCCATGCTAGGCGCAGGCTATTTTCTGGCCCTTCGGGGAGTGGCTCCTCGGCGTGTGTCGCAGCAGGGGATGGGGGTCTGTTTGATGGTGCGGGGGATGGATTCCTCTCCACTTCTTCCTCTTGGGCTACGGCCGACGGATCCGCCCTGTTGTTGACATTGCAAATTTTGTTTAGGCATTATATATTTCACAAGCAAAATGACACGACTTACATTCGAAGGGTACTTACGTGGTACCGATTGCAGGTTCTGGGGCGGTAGGAGCTACGGCACTCACAGGGGTAGCTCGCCAGACTTTCTCTTCCATGTGTGGGGTAGGGTCGGCCTGAGCAGTCGCAGTACCACTTCCTTCCTGGTACTGCGGATGGACCTTCCTCAGTTTCTTTGGGGGAGCATTCGAGGCCCCGGCCTCATCCCCTATTGTCTTTGCCACCCTCCTGGTGGTCTTTCTCTTTCTAGATGTGGGCGGGGCGGACCCGGAAGCTTGAGTGATGTCTTCGTTCTCAAGGTTGAGGAAATCGTTTTCATCTTCCTGGTGCGTCGCGCTTCCCTCCAACAGTAGCTCTCCACCATCTTCATTATTGAAGTCCAATGGGGATTTCTCGATGACAGACTCCCCTTCATCTGATCTTTGCTCGGAAGTTTCTTCGAGTGGAATGGTGCGGTCGGCGGTCGCATCGACAAGGGGGAGTTCATTCTCCTTCAGAGGGCGGAACCCTTCAGGCACCTTCATTGGGTCGCCCTGGCGTAGTAATCCGTGTAGGTTCATTTCTGCGGACATTTATAAATACATGGGTTAGTACGGTTCTACAATACAAATGACATTTCACATTTACAAGGTATAAGTAAACCTACCCTCTCCATGTTCCGTCAGGAAGCACGGATATAAGTCATCCCTCCCATAGTAGCGACGGCTTAATCTTACTAAGCACAGAAAATGTTCCGGCAACCCCCTATGGAATTCTGTGCGGTGGGTATCTAGTATTTTTAAGTCTTTGCTGCTATAGTCTTTGGATTTAGGCGGAAAATCTTTGGGTGCTCTAGTTTTGAGCACGAAAGGAGTAGGGAATACCTTCTCATCGACAAAGAAGTAATGGTCGTACCAGTTCTTAAGGGAGTCTAAAGGCTTCCTATACGTCATGGGGGCGTTCCCGGGTCGTTTTTTAAACGATAGCCACCCCTTCACTAGTTAGGGAAAGTAAAAAGCCCTAAATAGGTTCACGGTCGGAGTCACTTCGCACGTATGGCATGTAAATTCAAACTGATTGATTTTACACGCCCCTATGCAATGAAGCTGGGTTATGTGGAAGTCATACTACAATAGCAGATCTACCAAGAATTTGGACAGGGGGATATGATATTTGGCCGAGTCAAATAGGCGCGTGTACACGCCTATTTTCCCCGCCGGTGCATCCGTAATTGCCACACCTTCACCTGGATAGGTGGGGTGTACGCTTTCGGGAATGTAATACTTCGACAAAAAGTCTATGTATTTTTCCGCCGACATCACGTTAAGGACATCCGTGATAAGTGGGTTGTCCTTTACCATGTTTTATAAAAAGGGTTTGAAAGGCGTGATGATCTAACCTGCGGCGGAGGAAATCCGTGGAATAGAAGGCAAAAATTTGGAGGATGGAGCTTGGAAATAACAATGGCGGAAGAGAGTATGTATTGTGTGTGTAACAAACACACACACCAACTCTTATATAGGTTTGCCTCGGTTTCCGAGGTAACGTGGATGTCTGACACGTGTAGGCCACTACGCCTATCCAACGGATGGGATTCCTGACACTTCTGTAACAGTCAGAAGGGGCCCACGGGTCACTTCTTAGCAGTTTTACGTGGCTCAATGGTGGGCATTAATGGTGTACTTTTGTAGAAGTGCGGCTGACCAGTTGACTACCATTAATGCATTTATTCTTGTGTTGGGATGTGCGGTCTTACGTAAGACCATATTCAATGCTACATTTAATTTGTCTCGGCCGTTACGTACGGCTGAGGTGCTATTAGAATAATATTCCTAAGGCAGGCAGCCACGTGCGGCCAAAGCAATATTTTTAAATATTTCTCATTCCCTAGGTCTTTCTTGGTATGTCTGGAGAGCATCTTGATAGTCTAGAGGTTACGCCTACGGCTGTAACAACTAGATTGGGGGGACATGATGACGTATAGTCCCCAGCCGGGTCAGGAACCCGGCCCACGGGTACTACCTGTATCCGGCCCATCACAGATGGGTGGGAATAATGTCATTTGAGCTTATGGGCTTGAATGAAAAGTAACCGCACACATGTGTGCGGCCCACGGCCCGGCATGACCGGTACAGGGTTAGACAGAATCATATTCTATCTTTGAATAGGATTCACCCCAAAGAAGAGGATATTCACTCACCATGATTAGAAGATAACAATCAAACTAATTCTGGTGCTTATCCTTTCCTTATGGCCGAAGCATCAGTGACAGCCCATTAGGGATTCACTGCCTATAAAAGGAACCCCAAGGGTTCCACAAAGGTATTACGTCCTATACTCTGAACTCACTCAATTCTCATAAACCCTAAACCGATACTTACTCTCACGCCGGAGTCTAATCGTGAGAAACATTCCCACGGTAAGTCTAACGCGTGTTGTTTAGTGTGCAGCATCCCAACCATACAGTTCACTTGGTGTAGGAGCCGGAGCCCAGCCAACCCGAATTAAGCCTAATTCGGGTCTAGCAAGGATCACCCAACTTTTGCATCAACAGCAACGTTGTGAAGATAGGTTCTACCTTTTGATTAGAACTCGACATTTAGCCTTGTGTCGTAAAATGGTGAAGTAGGCGACGTTGTGTAGATTGGTCCTAGCTAAGATTAGGTCTCAACATTTAGCTTAGTGTCGTAAAATAATGTAAGCGATGTTGTATGGTTTTCTCCGCCAAGAAGGGAGCTTGTGGATATAGTGGAAATCTCGAGTAGGTGTACTCGAGGAGTAGAGTAGGAACGAGGATAGAGCTTCGTTGCCGAACCACTATAAATCTTGGTTTCTTCCTATTAGGTTGTTTCTTTCCTTACTCTTTACTTACTTTCATTATCATTACACTTACTACTTGTCATTGTTAATGCATTAGAATTGAACCTAATCATTATGCAACTAGCTTTCAAGTAAAAGATAGTTTTGGTAGTCACCTAATTGAAAGGAATTTTAATTAGGAGATAAATTTAAGAGAAACTATTCAACCCCCCCCCCCCTTCTAGTTTCTACAATTGGTATCAGAGTGATGGTCACTCAAGATCTTTGAAGTGTATTGTACATTAAAACTTGAATCGATCCACTGTCTCCTCAAATTAGAAGGTTAAGTTGTACTAATGTTTCTCTTTTGTCAAAACTATTTTTCTTTGAAAATAGGCCTTTTAATTGGTAATATAGCATCTTGATGAAACTGCTTTTATACATAGTCTCATCGTCCAAAACGGGCTTAAAATGGTTAAAATATCATAAAAAGTGCCAAATATATGCTTGTGTTTGTTCAATGTGTATTTTAGGTACGGATATTGAGAAAATGACAAAAGATCACAAGAAACAAGCAAAAACGAACACGGGAAACGAAGCCGCGCAATGAACCAGACCCGAGAGTTGATTTTCCAAGAAAAATCCTTGAAGAATTGAAGATTATACAAGAAGGGTCCTTCATTATTGAAGAATTGACACTTTAAATCCTTGTTTATTCATAATTACAAGTTTGGTCCCTAAAGTTTGTCAAATTTACAAAAAGGACCCTCAACTTTTAAGAATTGGTAAGAATGGTCCCTCAAAATTGAAGAATTGTCATTTTTAGTCCTCCACAAAGTCAACCATACAAGTGAAGACCTTGAAGATTGAAGACATGTCAATTTTGGTCCTTCAAATATCATCAAATGGCAAAACAAGTCCTTGATAAACCCTTTTGGAAAGTTTTGTGGCCAAAATGCAAAAAACAAAACTTCATTAACAAAGGAATTCAGATTATGGCTGAATAAACTTAAAATGAAACAAGGAAAGAAAGAGAGGGGCCAAACCGGGGAGACACACAAACTAACCTAGACCAATACCAAGTTTCCACCTCACCTCACTATCTCTCACAACCAATCATTATCCACTATCTTGCCAAATCACACTCCACTTATCCGGTTTAACTAATTATTAATTAGTTGGCGCCTTAACATGTTTTTAAAAACAAAACTTGTAACACCCTATTTTGGAAATGGAAATATCACAGCAATTATGGCGTGTCATCAAAGCATACAAGGAAAAATGTCTAAACATTACTTGACCATAAAAAGGAAAATACCGGAATCAAACATCGGTAGTCCAAAAGTAAAGCTCATCACACACAAACATAGTATAATAAAGGAAAGGACTAAACAATGTCCAAAGCATAAGTATCATAAGAAAGAAAATGCATAATGTAAAGAAGGCTAGACAGCTTCCAGTCCATATGCATGTACTCTTAGTGTCTACGAGCGTCCCTGAGTAGCTGCCATTTTGGGAACATAGAAAAGGAAAACGGCTGAGCGAATACGCTCAGTGCACGGATGTACAATAAAGCATGAATAGAATAAGCATATAACATAATAACAGCGGAAGAAAACTAAGTCCCGAGTAACCTGGTTAAGTCTTAATAAAACTGGTTTTATAGTTTGAAAGTCTTATGTTTATCTTATAAAAACTGTTGTCATATTTTACCATTAGCCAATATAGGTCATGAAAATCCACCGTACATTAATAATTGGAGGGGTGACCTCATCATGCAAATTAGAGGGGCTGCCTCTAATTTAATATATTGGTTTTTGGGTAGGAGGGATCAGCTCCTTGTGAAGGATGCAAGGAACACACCATATTCACCATGTAATCGTGAATAAAAACATGTAACTAGGATGCACCCATACGCCCCACATGATAAATATAAATAAATGGCCAAAAGCTGAAGGGACGCCACGAGCAATCACTCCGTCGTGGTGAAGTCATAACATCAGTGCCTCTAATGTTATGGTTATGGTACCTCCATAACTAGGTGAAACTGGTCATGCATGTATATGGCTATAGGTAATCTTAATTAAACATAAACAATCAAACACGTAACTTATACTACGGGAAAACAGTTGACTGCATACTGGGAATCCTAATAAGGAAAGAATGTCCATACTGAAAGGACGGGAATCCGTACCTTATGTCCAGTGAACGAGAAAGACGAACTGCGAGAAATCCTACTTCCGAATCACTAGTGCTACATAAATACGTACATGAATAAGTATCTGCTTACTAAATACGTAGCTGGTTTTATGTCATGTCTTAGCTTATTTTATATGTTCTTACCATGTTCTACTGTTTTAAAGCCTTAAACTGTGTTAAATCTTATATTCTGTTTAATCTGATTAAGTATTTCTGGTATTTCATGTGTTATTATACTCACTGTGTAATAATAAGTAACTTTCCAAAAATAGCAGGTTTCTTAAAATAGAAAGTTTACAAAATAAAAAGTTTCCAAAATAGAAAGTTTCTAAGAATAGAAAGTTTCCAAAAATAGAAAGTTACCAAAAATAGAAAGTTTCTAAAAATAGAAAGTTTCCAAAAATAGAAAGTTTCCAAAACTAGAAAGTTTCCAAAAATAGATTTACTGCTTAAAATAGATAAGTTTCTAAAAATAGAAAGTTTCCATAAATAGATTAGCTGCCTTAACTAAATAAGTTTCTAAAAATAGCTGGTTTCCATAAATAGATTAGCTGCCTTATTTAATTAAGTTTCTAAAAATAGAAAGTTTCCATAATTAGAAATAAGCTGGTTAAATAAGCTAAGTATATAAGCCTAAGTGTTTTTCATGATTATTTTCTAAGTCATATGGTATAGTCTATAGTTTAATAATTATTTCATGTAATTTAATTAAACTGTAGGTTATAATATTTAATTAAAGTATAACATGTTTTTAATTAAATAAGTTAAATACTTAGGTTAAAATATGTATTATTATATATTAATAATATAACCTAAATCATGTTAACTAATTAATTATATCCATGGTTTTAAAATAATTAATTAATTATAAGTCTTAAATATATAAATACTTAGGTTAAAATAATTTCATGATCATTAATAATTAAATAACCTAAGTCATGTTATTAAATTAATCACATCATTTTATTAATTAAATTTTAACCTAAGATCATAAACATAAAAAAAACTAACATACACCATGAACCGGATCTAGACTAAAAACATGAACCGGACATGAAATCGACACCGTACCCCGAACCAACTCGGGGTACCCCGTGTTTCCCTTGCTGCCGTGGGACCCATACGCACCAACCAAGACCATATGGTCTTGGTGGTGGTCGGCTTGGCAAACCGAAACCCATTTGGGTTCGGTTGCAGCCTGCGGCCAAACAAACACCCCTTAAAAACACTCTTTTGATTTTATTTAACACCAAAACATGTTAGATCCATGATTAATTATTATGTTTTTGTAAAAAACATCACATGTTCATAATTTATAAAAAGATTAAATCAAAAGAAAAGGTTTAAAAAGGTTTTACCGAATTTGTGGATCAAGAGGACGAAGAACCAACACGATCAATCACCAAAACTTCAAGATCAAAGATCTAAAATCACCTTGTATGGTGTTTGTAGGGTGGCGGCACAAAGAGACAAAGGAAGGAGGAGGTTTTAGGTTTTCTTAAAATCTTCTGTAAAGTTTATTTGAGTAGTGAAAAAGTAATTAACCCACTTTAGTAAATTTGACAAATGGGCTTGGCCCATTTGTCCTTGTTGGCCGCGGGTAAGGACCCCACTTGGGGTACCCGTACCTTTTTCCGTGTCTCGTTATTTAGTTACACGTTTGTGATTATTTATGTTCGTGTTTTAAATGTTCTCGTTACGTAAATACCGTGATCTAATATATTTAATTACGCTCGTAATAAATATATATACGTAATTAATAATAGTTCGTGTTTTAATTACGTTCATGATTTCATGATCGCATGTTCGTGATTCATTATCGTTAAATAATTATTACGTGATCGTGTATAGTAAATACTTATCGTGTTCTAACACGTACGTAATACGTAAACTCCTAACATGTAATCGTAATCATGCTATATTAGGAAAGTTTTAATCTAGTACGTACGATCCTAAGGGTACTATGCATGGTAAAAGCATGCGGGTTTTACAACTCTTCCCCCCTAAAAAGAATAATTTGTCCCCGAATTATAGATAAAATAAACTGGAAAAGAAGAACATACCCGAATTCAAAATATGAAATGAGGGTAAGAAGCCCGGATAGACTCCTCTGTTTCCCAAGTGGCTTCCCGCTCGGTATGATCCCTCAATAGAATTTTGACGAATGGAATCGTCTTCTTTCTCATGACTCGTTCTTGTCTGTCAAGAACTTGTTCGGGTTCTTCTATAAAAGTAAGATCTTCACGTATCTGTTCCAGTGGATACTGAACCATGTGAAGGGGATGATACTGGTACCCTCTGAGTAAGGACACATGAAACACATTGTGCACATGCGAAAGCTACGGAGGTAACGCCAATCGGTAAGATACTTCACCAACTCGTTCAATGATATCAAACGGTCCGATGAAACGAGGACTGAGCTTCCCTTTAATCTCGAAGCGTCTAACACCACGTGCCGGCAAAACTTTAAGGAAGACGTGATCTCCTACGTTAAAGTGTATATCCCTACGATGCTTATCGGCGTAACTCTTCTGACGTGACCGTGCCTCCTGAATCTTCTGCTTAGCTACTGCGATCTTCTCATTTGTCATCTCTATGATTTCCGGTCCTTCGAGTGTTCGCTCGCCAACCTGATCCCAGCAGATTGGGGCGCGACACTTTCTGACATACAACATCTCAAATGGAGCACACTTGATGCTTGCGTGCCAGCTGTTGTTGTATGCAAACTCCACCAAACAGATGTATTCGTCCCAATCACCCGTCCATTCCAACGCACATGACCTCAACATATCCTCCAATGTCTGAATGGTTCGCTCCGACTGTCCGTCCGTTTGAGGATGAAAAGCCGTGCTAAGCTTAAGTTGTGTACCCCAAGCTTTCTGCAGACTTTTCCAAAAGCGCGAAGTGAAACGAGGATCTCTGTCTGAGACGATGCTGGATGGTGCACCGTGGAGTCTCATGATCTCTCGTCTATACGTATCTGCGAGTTTACTTACCGAATATTCCTTGCGGATCGGTAAGAAATGAGCTGATTTGGTAAGTCGATCAACGATAACCCAAATTGTATTGTGCTTCCTTTTGGTAGGCGGAAGACCGGTAACAAAATCCATGGTGATTTTTTCCCACTTCCACTCGGGAATATCTAACGGTTGAAGGAGACCGCCAGATCGCTGATGCTCGATCTTAACCTGCTGGCAGGTAAGACATTTGGAGACGTAAGTGGCCACATCCTGTTTCATACCACTCCACCAAAAGTACTGCTTGATGTCATGGTACATCTTAGTCAAACCAGGATGTATCGAGAATGGGGAGCTATGAGCTTCAGCTAACAAAGCTTCCCGGAGTTCTTGGTCATCAGGAACACAAAGTCTAGTGCCCTGCCATACGATACCATCTGCATCTACTCTGAATTCTGTCTGCTTCTCCAAATTCTGTACTATCGCCCAGATTTCTCCGTCATCCTTCTGAGCTTCCTTGAACTTAGATAGCAACTCTGGTTCTACTCTAAGATTAGCCCAGTAACCGTGCTGTCCACGTACCATGATCTCGATGTCTAGTCGCTCCAATTCTCTGATGATTTCCTCTTCGATTTTAATGCCGTTGATCATTCCGGACTTCCTGCTAAGAGCATCTTCTACTACATTTGCCTTTCCGGGATGATACTGTAGATTAATGTCATAATCTTTCAACAGCTCTAACAATCTCCTCTGCCTCATGTTCAATTCACGCTGAGTGAAGATATACTTCAAGCTCTTGTGGTCCGTGAAAATGTCACATGATTCTCCATATAAGTAGTGCCTCCATATCTTCAATGCATACACGACTGCAGCAAGTTCCAAGTCATGCGTGGGGTAATTTTCTTCATAAGGCTTAAGCTGCCGTGAAGCGTACGCGATCACTTTCCCATGTTGCATGAGAACACAGCCAAGTCCCTTCCCCGATGCATCGCTGTAGATTTTAAATCCACCCGTACCAGATGGTAGAGTAAGAATAGGTGCAGATACTAGCTTCTGCTTCAGGTCTTCAAAGCTCTTCTCTCGATCTTCAGTCCAGACGAATTTCTCCCCTTTCCGCATCAGTTTGGTCAATGGTAGTGCTAGGCGGGAAAAGTTCTCCACGAACCTACGGTAATAGCCAGCTAAGCCTAAGAAACTGCGGACTTCCGTCGCTGATGTCGGTCTTGGCCACTTAGTAATGGCCTCAACCTTCGCTGGATCCATAGTGATTCCTTCTGCTGATACAATGTGACCCAAGAATGCCACCTTGTTTAACCAGAACTCACACTTGGAGAATTTAGCATACAGCTGCTTCTGGCGAAGAATCTGTAGTACTGTACGAAGGTGGTCTTCGTGTTCCTCCTTGGACTTTGAGAAAATCAGGATGTCATCGATAAAGACAATGACGAACTTGTCCAGAAATTCATGGAAGATTCTGTTCATCAAATCCATGAACACTGCTGGAGCATTTGTCAGGCCAAATGGCATAACTACAAACTCGTAGTGGCCATACCGGGTAAGAAAGGCAGTCTTAGCGATGTCATGCTCCTTGACCCGTAGCTGATGATAGCCTGACCTAAGATCAATCTTGGAGAAGTGTTTCGCCCCTTGGAGTTGGTCAAACAGATCGTCAATATGTGGCAGTGGATACCTATTCCGAATGGTGATCTTGTTAAGCTCGCGATAGTCTATGCAAAGACGCATACTGTCGTCCTTCTTCCTAACAAACAAGACCGGTGCGCCCTATGGAGATGCGCTCGGTCGAATGAAACCTCGTTCAAGAAGTTCTTGCAGTTGATCCTTCAGCTCCTTCAGCTCTATGGGGGCCATGCGATAGGGAGCCTTGGAGATTGGTTCAGCTCCTGGAACCAGCTCGATACTGAATTCCACTTCTCGTGCAGGTGGTATGCCCGGAAGTTCTGCTGGAAACACATCTTGGAATTCCGACACTATTGGTTGATCATGAATCGATGGAGATTCAGCATCCATGTCGTGAACTATAGCTAGATAACCCTCGCAGCCATGTGACAGTAGTGCACGCGCTTGCAGGGTGGATATGACTTGTACAGACCGTCCGGGTATGAACCCATTATGAATGTACTCTGGTGCATTGACATCACCGAAGATAACTCGATATGAATGGCAGTCTATGGTATCATGATACCTAGATAGCCAATCCATGCCCAAAATCATGTCGAAGTCATTCATGTCCAGTAGAAGTACGTGGTCGAACCTTATCATCAAATTCTAGGGGAAGACTCTTGTATACATGGGTGATTAATACAGAGTCCCGTAAAGGCGTGGAAATAGTAAGCCTATTTTCTAGTGGCAAGGGAGGCATCCTAATGTTCTTATCATATGCAGTAGAAATAACCGAGTGAGTAGCACCCGTATCGAAAAGAACACATGCAGCTTGACCATACATATACAATATTCCAGTGATGGTACCTGTAGACTTGTTGGCCTGGTCTCAAGATGTCGTGTAGACACGCCCGACAGTAGGAGGCGGCTTGGTATCAGCATGTCCCGATGTACCCTCCATCTCGCCCTTACGGCAATCCTTCTTAATATGGCCAGGAAGACCACACTTGAAGCACGCATCAGTATTACGGCGACATGGTCCTGGGTGCCTACGGTGGCAAGTATAGCAAAGAGGATGAGTGTATCCTCCAGCAGGTGCTCTAGCTGGCTGGGAACCTGATAAAACATTTTACATAAGACATGGTAATTGGGTACAAAGGACAAAGCGGATAATCGTAAGATGGAATACCAGTGATTGTTGGACGGCTAGGCTGTGAACCTCTTTGGTTCTGGTCCCTACCGTTTCCATGGTTCCTGGTAGAAGTCGGCTGAAGTGTCAGAATATGAGTTATAACATAAAACATAAGGAAATGCGTAAGTATTAGGACCTGCTGCTGTTGGAGTGCCCGGCGTTGTTACGGTAATTGTCATTACCGCCACGCCTATCCGTAGCAGAACGGTCGTTAGTCTGACCGTTTCCCTTGGGCTGATGAGGCTGCTGCTGAGTAGCCGGTTGAGACCGGTCCCCAGTTTTCTGCCTGGAAGATACATTTAAGAGATGAATAATTGACATATGGAAAGTATACGAATTTTTCACCCTTGAATACGAATGTTTACCTCTTTTCGGGTCTTTCGGCTTCCCCGAACTCATCTCTCTCCTGCAGCATCTCCAGTTTTCGTGCTGCATCGGCCACTTGTGCTACAGTGTTGAACGTAGCACACACCAGATTGTTTGCGACCGATGTGCGAAGAGCCCACCTAAAGTGATGTGCCTGCTCTTCAGGAGTACCTGCTGCCGCACCAAGGAAACCAGCCAAGCGAAGAAAGCGCTGCATAAACTCGTTGCTATTCTCCCCAGCTCTCTGTCAGATCCCATGGTACTCTCTCCTGAGCTTGTCCTGCTCAGCCTTGGGAAAGAACTGCTCCATCACCCTATCCTTGAACTGAGCCCAAGTCAAACCAGCAACCCACTCATCACCACCTTCAGATTGCATCAATGCTAACCACCAGTTGAGTACATCGCCTTCGAACCGATAGCATGCCAACCTCGCCTTGTATGCGGGGTCACAACCCATAGCGTTGAAAATCTTCTCGATGTGAGCTAACCAGCTTTCAGCATCGCTGAGGCTATCTGTCTTCTCAAAAGCTCGAGGGCAGTGCTTGTTGAATCTCTCCAGCCATACTGCTAATGTCACTGGAGGAGGAGGAGGAGGCTGATTGTGCTGCTGATTGTTGGCAGCTTGAACTTCAGCCCTGATCTCATTCCTCAGTTGAGGAAGCAAGGCTTGCATGGCAGCCTGAATTGCA
This sequence comes from Glebionis coronaria, assembly GCA_025667525.1. NCBI lineage: Eukaryota > Viridiplantae > Streptophyta > Magnoliopsida > Asterales > Asteraceae > Glebionis > Glebionis coronaria. The sequence continues at coordinate 421,756,510 of CM046877.1, read as the reverse complement.
GCATTGAGCTGCTCCTATTCGCGTGTGAGAACCATCTGACAGTATAACATAAAACATATGATTAAACAGATCAAAACATAAAATATAATATATACATGAAAAAAATTTATACTAAAATTTCACGAGAAAAATTTTATGCAAGAAAATTTTTGTATGAATGCATGATGCAGTTTTATGAAAACTTTTGTATGCTCGAGAGTGAACGCCTCTAGTCAGTTCACCCAAAACAAAAGACATAGCGAGGGGACGCCTATGGGTCGTTCCCAAATCTAAAAGTTTCGATAAAACACATGCGACTAAATAGGGCCAGTCCTGTACCAACCATTACTTAGTCCAAAACCCTGCAACAATGACATGTATATGTATGCTTAAAAATGATGAATGCATGAAAACAACTGTCAGTTCTAGGAAGACCGTAGTGACTACCCACTAATCACATGTCATATTTGAGAGCCTATAGGTCGAAGCCTTGGCTCTGATACCATAATTGTAACACCCCATTTTGGAAATGGAAATATCACAGCAATTATGGCGTGTCATCAAAGCATACAAGGAAAAATGTCTAAATATTACTTGACCATAAAAAGGAAAATACCAGAATCAAACATCGGTAGTCCAAAAGTAAAGCTCATCACACACAAACATAGTATAATAAAGGAAAGGACTAAACAATGTCCAAAGCAAAAGTATCATAAGAAAGGAAATGCATAATGTAAAGAAGGCTAGACAGCTTCCAGTCCATATGCACGTACTCTTAGTGTCTACGAGCGTCCCTGAGTACCTGCCGTTTTGGGAACATAGAAAAGGAAAACGGCTGAGCAAATACGCTCAGTGCACGGATGTACAATAAAGCATGAATAGAATAAGCATATAACATAATAACAGCGGAAGAAAACTAAGTCCCGAGTAACCTAGTTAAGTCTTAATAAAACTGGTTTTATAGTTTGAAAGTCTTATGTTTATCTTATAAAAACTGTTGTCATATTTTACCATTAGCCAATATAGGTCATGAAAATCCACCGTGCATGTATAATTGGAGGGGTGACCTCATCATGCAAATTAGAGGGGCTGCCTCTAATTTAATATACTGATTTTTGGGTAGGAGGGATCAGCTCCTTGTGAAGGATGCAAGGCACACACCACATTCACCATGTAATCCTGAATAAAAACATGTAACTAGGATGCACCCATACTCCCCACATGATAAATATAAATAAATGGCCAAAAGCTGAAGGGACGACACGAGCAATCACTCTGCCATGGTGAAGTCATAACATCAGTGCCTCTAATGTTATGGTTATGGTACCTCCATAACTAGGTGAAACTGGTCATGCATGTATATGGCTATAGGTAATCTTAATTAAACATAAGCAATCAAACACGTAACTTATACTACGGGAAACCAGTTGGTTGCATACGGGGAATCCTAATAAGGAAAGAATGTCCATACTGAAAGGACGGGAATCCGTACCTTATGTCCAGTGAACGAGAAAGACGAACTGCGAGAAATCCTACTTCCGAATCACTAGTGCTACATAAATACGTACATGAATAAGTATCTGCTTACTAAATACGTAGCTGGTTTTATGTCATGTCTTAGCTTATTTTATGTGTTCTTACCATGTTCTACTGTTTTAAAGCCTTAAACTGTGTTAAATATTATATTCTGTTTAATCTGATTAAGTATTTCTGGTATTTCATGTGTTATTATACTCACTGTGTAATAATAAGTAAGTTTCCAAAAATAGCAGGTTTCTTAAAATAGAAAGTTTCCAAAAATAGAAAGTTTCCAAAATAGAAAGTTTCTAAAAATAGAAAGTTTCCAAAAATAGAAAGTTACCAAAAATAGAAAGGTTCCAAAAATAGAAAGTTTCCAAAAATAGAAAGTTTCCAAAAATAGAAAGTTTCCAAAAATAGATTTACTGCTTAAAATAGATAAGTTTCTAAAAATAGAAAGTTTCCATAAATAGATTAGCTGCCTTAATTAAATAAGTTTCTAAAAATAGCTGGTTTCCATAAATAGATTAGCTGCCTTATTTAATTAAGTTTCTAAAAATAGAAAGTTTCCATAATTAGAAATAAGCTGGTTAAATAAGCTAAGTATATAAGCCTAAGTGTTTTTCATGATTATTTTCTAAGTCATATGGTATAGTGTATAGTTTAATAATTATTCCATGTAATTTAATTAAACTATAGGTTATAATTATAATTAAAGTATAACATGGTTTTAATTAAATAAGTTAAATACTTAGGTTAAAATATGTATTATTACAAATTAATAATATAACCTAAGTCATGTTAACTAATTAATTATATCCATGGTTTTAAAATAATTAATTAATTATAAGTCTTAAATATATAAATACTTAGGTTAAAATAATTTCATGATCATTAATAATTAAATAACCTAAGTCATGTTATTAAATTAATCTCATCATTTTATTAATTTAATTTTAACCTAAGATCATAAACATAAAAAAAACTAACATACACCATGAACCGGATCTAGACTAAAAACATAAACTGGACATGAAATCGACACCGTACCCCGAACCAACTCGGGGTACCCGTGTTTCCCTTGCTGCTGTGGGACCCACACGCACCAACCAAGACCATATGGTCTTGGTGGTGGTCGGCTTGGCAAACCGAAACCCATTCGGGTTCGGTTGCAGCCTGCGGCCAAACAAACACCCCTTAAAAACACTCTTTTGATTTTATTTAACACCAAAACATGTTTGATCCATGATTAATTATTATGTTTTTGTAAAAACATCACATGTTCATAATTTATAAAAAGATTAAATCAAAAGAAAAGGTTTAAAAAGGTTTTACCGAATTCGTGGATCAAGAGGACGAAGAACCAACACGATCAATCACCAAAACTTCAAGATCAAATATCAAAAATCACCTTGTATGGTGTTTGTAGGGTGGCGGCACAAAGAGACAAAGGAAGGAGGAGGTTTTAGGTTTTCTTAAAATCTTCTGTAAAGTTTATTTGAGTAGTGAAAAAGTAATTAACCCCCTTTAGTAAATTTGACAAATGGGCTTGGCCCATTTGTCCTTGTTGGCCGCGGGTAGGGACCCCACTTGGGGTACCCATACCTTTTTCCGTGTCTCGTTATTTAGTTACACGTTTGTGATTATTTATGTTCGTGTTTTAAATGTTCTCGTTACGTAAATACCGTGATCTAATATATTTAATTACGCTCGTAATAAATATATATACGTAATTAATAATAGTTCGTGTTTTAATTACGTTCATGATTTCATGATCGCATGTTCGTGATTCATTATCGTTAAATAATTATTACGTGATCATGCATAGTAAATACTTATCGTGTTCTAACACGTACGTAATACGTAAACTCCTAACACGTAATCGTAATCATGCTATATTAGGAAAGTTTTAATCTAGTACGTACGATCCTAAGGGTACTATGCATGGTAAAAGCATGCGGGTTTTACAAAACTGGATCAAAACAGCTACTATTCCATGAAGAACACGCATTGGGAATTTACTAATCATGTGGAATAATCTTGTCCAAATTTAAGATTAAAGTTCTTATAAACATAACCCCACCCACAAACTTGATGCCACCTCACCCCATGTGTCACATGAAGCATGCCCTACACCTTTTGAAGACGAAGACAAAAGCTATGTCAGGGAATCAACGCCCCACAACTCAGCTTGCATCCTAAGCACAAGTTGGACGTCTAGGATCACAAGACAACAAAATTGGGTCACATGTTCATCTACAAAGGCAAAGACAGTCAAGAAATATTCAAAGTTTCAAGGGTAATTTTAGAAGTCCATCACTTAGGGTTTCTAGTTTTTTTAAGTATTCTAGCTCATTGTAAGCTGATTTAATGGATAGTGTGTGTGTACTCTTGAAGTGTTGTTCGTACTCGATTCAATTCGAATTGATCACAGTTTAAGGTGGAATTATTGGTGTTGGTCACTAAAAGGGGGAGGGAGCTTTTGATTATCTAATATAAACGTAAAGCTTTTAAACATAAAAATAAAGAAGGATGTTTAACCTTGATTGTTGGTCCAGAATGAATGCTGCACAGTAGAACTTGGTGAAAGAAACTAAATGTAATTATCTATTTTAAAATGAAAGTGAAAATGTAAATGTCGTTGAGTAAAGATGAACGCTTTAAAAGTTAAACTAAAAATGAAGACTTAAAAGATAAATGACGAAAAATTAAACTTGATAAAAAGTAAATTTGAAACTTTAAAACTTTTAAAAATTTAAACTTGAAAAATTAAACTAAGAGAAAATGTTTAAAAATTAAACTAGGTAAAAATGGCGGGAAAAAATTAAGGTTTGAAAATAATTCTGGAAACTAAAACAAAACTTAAGTCGGAATAAGTTAAAACTACACCTAAATCGGAATACAAATCCTGCATGTAGTTCGGAATATATATCTTAACTCTATTCGGAATCCAAATCCCAAAACACAATTAGGAATAAGAATCCTGCTCCTAATTCGGAATCGGTGATGCAAGGACTAATCCGGAATCCGTGAATGGGATATAATCCGGAATACGGGTTCTTGATTCAATTCAGAATGTCTTAGTCCAACATCTAATCTGGAATACAGGTCTCAGACCTTATTCGGAATACCTGTTCCTGACCCAATCCGGAATAATCAACCCGGATACAATCCGGAATCCAGGTCAGAACCTAATTCAAAATCTACGTCACACACTCAATCCGGAATGAATACTTCTTATGTAGTTCGGAATGCAGGTGTTAAAACTAATCTGGAATATCCTTGTCTTGCACTTAATTCGGAAATAAGCTTGATATGTAATCCGGAATAATATTCCGGATATCAATCCGAAATACCAACAAAACCCTAAGTCGGGAAACTAATCAAACATGTAATCCGGGAAAAAGATTTTGCAAGTAAGTCGGGATAAAGGGGTTTAGCATATAGTTCAGAATGTTAGGGTTTTCAAGATCTGGATTAACACAAAATAAGCAAAAACCAAATAAGCAGGTACCACAACTTAAACCAAATCAAATTTTATAAAAAGCTAATAAGACACAATTTAAAAACTTTTTAAAACACTAAATAATCAAATTATTTAAAATCAACTTTTTATAAAAATATTAATCTACCAAAATCAACTTATTTAAAAACTAACAAACATAAAAATTAAGCAATAAGCACAATAATCTAAAAACCTCGAACACACCAACTCAATAAGCACAATCCAATAAGCAAACCAATCACACAATCAACAAGATAAAATCAACTACATGATTAATAAAGCACAATAATAGATTATGATTAAGAAAGGTAGAATGAGAATTTATTAAAAAGCTTGATTATATTAAAGATTAAGATCAAAGATTACAAGATTAAGGTGAAAGTTTAATAAGCTTGAAAGAAAAGCTAGAGAGAAAAAGTAAAACACACACTAAAATAAAACTAACTAAAAATTAAAAACTAAAGACTAGGCTCCTAATGACATTTTTGGAGACTATATATAGGGGAAGGAAAAGGTGTTATTTTATTCTCTCTTTTCTTCTTGTCTTATCGTCTTCTAAATAACTCGTCTTTCTCGACTTAGTCTCGGGATTAGTCGAATGGTAAATTGAACTCCTCTTCTAATTTTCTTCTTTTAGTAGACTTGGTTCTTCGACTTCGTTAAACTTCCGTCTTTAGTCTTTTTCTTCGATAAATCTTCAGAATAGCCCTTTGACTTCCGTTCTTTTGCACTTTTGATCTTTTGACTTCGTCTTTTGTCTTTTTCTTTGATAAAAGCCCATGAAAGCCCGTGTTTTCTTCCTTTTTCATATTTTTGTCCTAAAACACAATAAAAACACAAACCACGCATAATTCCGCCTTTTACGACATTAAATATACGTTTTGGTCTTGTTATTATTAGAAATAAGTGGTAAAAGGATAAGTGTTTTCACACTTATTAAATCCCCTACACTTGACCATTGCAATGCCCTCATGCAATGCATTAATTTCAAAGCACGGTTTACATTTTTTATTATAATTAACCCACCTTGGCCTTTATTAGATTTTAGACAATAAGGAAACTTAATAAAAATAGGAAAGTACAAAATGCTTAAAGGAAGAACAAGTAAGGAGATCGAAGACTTACATTAGGGCTTTGGTTGACATGAATTTTTATCACCCTCAAGTTTCACGCTCCCCACACCAAGCTTATAAACGAGATCATTGTTATTATAAGTTAGTAAACTAACACAAACTCATGTGGCCCAATTATTCACTTAGACTCCCTTATTCCTAGGTGTATCTCTTATATTTTATTATTGTCTTGAATGATCACGAGGATGCATTGTTTGACTTATTTCGATAATTTATTAAGGCCGAAAATAAAGTAGGACGATTTAATCAATAGTTAGCTAAAGGACAAAATCTTTTAAAACTGCTTCTCGGGACCTCATAAAGTTCATATCTTGGCATAACTCGCTTCACGATTTGAGACCTTTCTCGTACCGATATTTGGGAGTGACTTCATACTTCAAATCTTGAGAGACGTTCTTGAAATAATGGTCTTCTCTTCATAATAGGAATTTCTTCACTTGAAGTTTTTGAGAGATTCTTCATACTTGGACCACGACTTCTTCATTTTTCTCCAATCTTTATTTTGGATTTTGATATACAACGATCCACCTCCTTTTAGGACTTGGATCTATTTATCCTCATACCTTGCTAGGGTCTTTTCGGATAGACTTCTCCATGATCTTTAGGGGAGTTTTTGCTTTTCGTCGTGTGTCTCGATCCTTCATATTGATTTTTGATAAATGGTTCTTCACATCACTTTGGATCTTTAGCAACAAAATGTAGCCTTCATGCCTTGTTAGGGCCTTTTCGAACACGCCAATCTTCGCATCCCACTTCAATAAGTTATGCCTTGGCTATGAACTCTAATTAATACCGAGCAACTTTTAAACGATCTTGTGCTAGAAGCTAAGTAACTTTTCAAATCGTAAGACCTTACTTATTGCAAATATATTTATTAACAAACGATGGGAGAAGAAGCTCATAATTAACTCACATAAATTCATGAAATAATACCAAACTTATATTTGACTCTATCATCTCTCGTTCTCCATAATTTAAAATCTCAAGGAGTGAGACTCGTGGATGTTAGCCTATTAAATCAAAGTTTTGGGTTTTCAAGTCATCTATAGGATCTTGCAACTTCTTAGACTTTTTTAAGTTTAGAATTCGCATTTTAAAATTCCCTTGATAAACGACCTTCTAGGATCAATTATAGGAACTTGCGAAAAGTTATTGTTCTTAACCCGTATGAGTTAAGACTTTCGCATTTTAAAGTTCCCTATATAAAATCCTAGCAAAACTTGACTTAAACACGTTAAGGATACTAGCTAGAGTAAACTTAGATAAGTAAACTCGGGTTGAGTCAAAATATTCATGACGGGCCTAATATATCAACGACATCTAAACTCATTAAAACCATTTTATTTAACTTTATTTTTCTCTTTTGACTTTATTTTTGAAATGAAATATATACATACGATGCGATAACAAAAGGAAAGAACATAAAAGAGAATAAATGAAAAATACTACTTGGCCAAAATAGATCAAAAAATTTGAAAAATGTCGAAAAATTCGATTTTCCGGTTAAAATGAGGACAAATTAATGGAATAGCCCACTTAACTTCGATAGAAGTCCCCCTACACTTGATATAAAATTGTCCTCAATGTTTAAGCATGTGGGAATAACTCCCCTACACTTAGGACATTGTGCACGTTGTTTAAATCTTGCTAAGGAAGAGACGAATATAGTGATTTCATTGTGAACATATAAGATATGAAATATTGAATCACGACAGTTTAGGATAGAACCGGGAAGACGGGAACACGGGATCACGAGTCGTCAAATATCATCAAAAGTGATCTTTGAAGCTTTAATCCCTGTACATCATAAGAAACAAGACAACAAACCCTATGTAGCTCCCCCTACACTTATTATGAAAACGGGTAAAGGATAGATCAACGGGTTGTCTCCCGAGAAGCGCTTGTTTTTGTTAACCTAGTCACGAGCCTGACTCGACCCAGAATTAATTCAAGGGAAACGTGGTGAGGGATGGAATCATCTCATGAGATATGACCTCACCAAAGTACAACTTAACACGCTGGCCATTCACTTTGAAGTTTGGCCCATTTGGTTGCGATAACTCAATGTGCCATACGGAAAGACTTTTGCGACGGTGAATGGACCAAACCAATGGCTTTTAAGCTTGCCCGAAAAGATTTTAAACCGAGAGTTAAAGAGTAAAACTTGATCACCTATGTGAAACTCTCGGTTCTTAATCCTAGAGTCATGAAGGAGCTTGGTTTTCTCCTTATAAATCAACGAATTATCATAAGCTTCATTCCTTAGTTCATTAAGTTCATTGAGTTGGATCTTCCTAAGATCACCGGCTTTGTTGATATCAAAATTAGCCCATTTTAAGGCCCAATAAGCCTTATGCTCCAACTCAATGGGGAGGTGGCATGCCTTTCCGTACACAAGACGATATGGAGTGCAACCAATAGGTGTCTTATATTGGGTACGGAAAGCCCACAAAGCATCATCTAACTTATCGGCCCATGAGGTACGATGCTCTCCCATAGTACGCTCTAAGATTCTCTTAAGTCCACGGTTTGAAATCTCGGCTTGACCATTTGTTTGTGGATGATATGTGGTGGAAAGACGATAATTGAAACCATACATAGCCATGGCTCGAGCAAATTGATCATTGCAAAAATGAGTCCCGTGATCACTAATGATAGCACGAGGAACATCGAATCGAGCAAATAGTTGTTTCAGAAAGTTCACAACCACCCTCGCATCGTTCGTAGGTAAAGCTTTTGCTTCAACCCATTTAGATACGTAGTCAACGGCTACGAGGATGTACTTGTTCCCTTTGAATGATGGAAATGGCCCCATAAAGTCGATGCCCCATACGTCAAAGATTTCACACTCTTGGATGAAATTTTGAGGCATCTCATCTTTATGTCTGATCTTGCCTTGTCTTTGGCAAGCATCACAATGCTTCACCATTTCGTGTGCATCATGATAAATGGTGGGCCAATAAAATCCAGAATCGAAAACTTTCTTCGCGGTGTAATTGGGACCAAAGTGACCACCGGTTGGTCCTTTATGGCAAGCTTCCAAGATTTGTAAAATTGCGGTCCCATCAACACACCGAGGAATGATCAAATCAACACATTGTTTGAAGAGATAAGGGTCGTCCAAATAGTAAGTTTTCACATCCTTGAAGAATTTCTTCTTTTGTTGGGACGATAACCCTTGAATGAGAAATCCACTCGCCAAATAGTTTGCGATTTCCGCAAACCATGGTGTATCATCCAGATTGGAAGTAATAGACATCAAGTCCTCAAGGGGAAAAGATTCATTAATCTCTTGATTTGGGAGTTCCCCTTGATAAGGATCCTTGAGTCTACTAAGATGATCCGCGGCTAGGTTTTCCGCTCCCTTCTTGTCACGAATTTCAATTTTGAATTCTTGAAGGAGTAAAACCCAACGAAGAAGTCTTGGTTTGGAATCTTGTTTTGTTAACAAGTACTTCAACGCGGAATGATCGGTATACACAATGGTGGTGGAAAGGACAAGATAGGGGAGAAATTTTTCAAAAGCATACACTACAGCTAAAAGATCTTTTTCAGTACTGGTATAATGCAATTGAGCCCCCGTCATTGTCTTGCTAGCATAATGGATTGGTTGGACATGTTTGTTAATTCTTTTTCCAAAAACCGCTCCAATAGCAAAGTCGCTAGCATCACACATCAATTCAAAAGGTAACTCCCAATTAGGGGTAACTAAGACTGGTGCCTTAGTTAATTTATCCTTAAGAAGATTGAAAGATTCGATACATTCTTTAGAAAAGATAAAAGGAGTATCTTTTTCAAAGAGATGGGTCATCGGGCGAGCGATCTTAGAAAAATCTTGAACGAATCGACGATAGAAGCCCGCATGACCAAGAAAACTTCTCACACCCTTCACGGTTGAAGGTGGAGGTAATTTAGCAATCACATCGACTTTAGCACGGTCAACTTCAATATCGGCTTTGGAAATTTTATGTCCAAGAACAATGCCTTCTTTTACCATGAAATGGCATTTTTCCCAATTAAGAACGAGACGAGTGTCTTCACACCGTTTGAGCATACGTTCTAAATTGGCAAAGCAAGTAGAGAAAGAACCACCATAGACCGAAAAATCATCCATAAAGACTTCCATAGTTTCTTCAACCATGTCATGGAATATAGCCATCATACACCTTTGGAAAGTCTCGGGAGCATTGCATAAGCCGAAAGGCATTCTTTTGTAAGCAAATGTTCCATAAGGACAAGTGAATGTGGTTTTCTCTTGGTCTTTTGGATCGATGGGAATTTGAAAATACCCGAAGAAACCGTCTAAGAAGCAATAGTAGTCATTACCCGCTAAACGCTTGAGCATTTGATCCATGAAAGGAAGAGGAAAATGATCCTTACGAGTGGCATCGTTGAGATTGCGATAGTCTATGCAAACTCGCCAACCCGTGACAAGTCGAGTAGGAATTAACTTGTTGTTTTCAATGGGAACAACGTTTATTCCGCCTTTCTTAGGCACACAATGGACGAGACTAACCCATGGCGAATCCGAAATAGGGTAAATCATCCCGGCATGTAGAAGTTTGATAACTTCTTTCTTGATGACGTCATTAATTTTTGGATTAACCCTTCTATGGCTTTGGATTGCGGGTTTGAAGTCATCTTCCATGAGAATTTTATGAGTACAAAAGTTAGGATCAATTCCACGAATGTCGGAAATTTTCCAAGCAATTGCTTTCTTGTGATTTTTGAGCACATTGATAAGTCGAGATTTTTCATCCTCTTGTAAGTCCTTTGCAATGATGACGGGTAACTTCTTATTGTCTTCTAGTAAAACGTATTCAAGATGAGACAGTAAATCCTTAAGCTCTAAATCCGGAGGATTGTCAATGGAAGGCGTAGTCAAATTCGAATCATCGTTTGTGATTTCCTTAGGAAACGGTGGAGAAATATGGTCCTAATTGAGAAGTTTTTAATGGTACAAATGTCTTCATCCCAATTGGAGGGAGAATCGTCATATTTTAAGTCCACATCCCCTAAAGTTGCTTTAAATTCTGTCAAAAGGAAGTCACTTTCTCCAAATGGAGTCAATGAGGGAGCAATAGAGGTAACGGTCTCAACAATGGGTAGAGAATAAAAAACACTTTTACAAGCATCTTTGAAATGTTCTTCACAAGCCTCATCAAGTACGTCAATGAAATTAACGCTCTCGTGTTCATAAGGTTGCTTAGAAAGTTTACCCATGTTGAAGACGACTTTGTCGTCACTAACTCTCATGATTAATTCGCCCACGGCTACATCAATGAGAGTGCGACCGGTCCTCAAGAATGGACGTCCAACAATTAATGGAACACGGGGGTCCATCTCGTAGTCAACGACAACAAAATCCGCCGGAAAGGTGAATTTGTCGACACCGACGAAGACATCTTCTGCTATCCCTACCGGATAACCAACCGTACGATTAGCTAACTCCAATGTCATTCGTGTGGGGACTAGCTCAGGTAGAGATAATTGTTTCCAAACGCTTAAAGGCATTAAGTTGATACTAGCACCTAGATCGGCTAGGGCCATACAATTCTCTACCCCGGGAAAGTTGCAAGGAATGAGAAAGCGACCCGGATTACCAACTTTGGTTGGTAATTTCCTTAAGAGAACCGCGGAGAAATTCTCATTAAGTTGGGTTTGAGAAATATCAAGGAGTTTTTCCTTATCATTTAGAAGATCTTTGAACATTTTATCATATTTAGGCATGTGAGCGAGAGACTCGGCAAAGGAGATGTCGAAATTCAATTGTTTAAATATTTTAAGAAAGTTCGAAACTTGAATATCATCCTTGTTCTTCAACTTCTCTTTCCTCAACCTTGAAAGATAAGGTATGTCGGGTTGAGATGAAGGCTTTGGAATGGAATTCTCACTCACATCATTGGGTGGTGGAGGGGTAGAAGTAGAAGGTGGAGGAATTAGTGAGGGGGGGCTCGTTTTGCTTTGTTAAAATCACTGGTGTAGGTTTAGGAATCTCGGGTTCCTTATAACCTTTTCCACTTCGGGTGGTGATTGCTTTCATCTCCCTTCTTGGATTAGCAATGGTATTACTCGAAAGAGAACCCGAAGCAGAGGATTGATTACTTGGGAAGAAACTAGCCATCATATCCCTTAAGTCATTTGTTTGACTACTTAAAGAGTTTTGCATGTCATTCCTAAGCTCGGCTTGAAGATTATTCCCTTGTTTCGCCATGTCACCTTTCAAGTTGATAATTTGGCTCTGAAGATTCTTTACCAGCGCGTCATTAGTCCTCATATACGTTTCAACCTCTTGATTATATACCGTGGGTTGGTTGGAATGGGGAACTTGGTAAGCGGGTGGTTGATAAGTGGTTTGTTGGTAAACTTGATTATTTCCTTGAGGTGGATATGGATTTCTTAGGGTTTGATATTGATTAGGAGCTCGAGGTTGGTTTTGATTGTTGCGATTGAAGTTGTTTTGGTTTTGAGGAGGAAAACTGGGTGGTGAAAGGAAGTTGTTTGAACGATAACTTAGCAAATTGCGGTCACCTTGAGGACGAGCTTGATAGCCTCCCGTGGAAAAGTTACCGTTAGCCGCATACACGTTTTCCGGATTATCATGAGTAGAAGGACAATCGGTGTATGAATGAGAACCCCCGCAAATCTCACAAGAAGTTGTGATAGCTTTAACTTGTTGAAATTGGTTCGTAGCCATGGTTAATAAATTTTTGTTCATCTCGGCTATTTGGCGGGCAAGTTCGGTTATCTCGGGGTTTGATGAAGTAGAAGAAACATTGGCCCTCGGGTTATTTCTTGAAGATGCGGATGAATCCCAATTTTTGTGTTGAGTGGCCATGTTCTCTATAAGCTCTCTACACCCCTCAGGTCTTCTCTTCATGAATGTACCACCGGTGGGAGCATTAATCGTATCACCATCACAAAAAGTTAAACAATTGTAGAAAGTATCAGTCAAAGTGACGGGGAGCGTATTATGATTAAGACAACGATCGATCAAGACATTATAACGTTCCCAAGCATCGAAAAGCGACTCATCAGGTTCTTGAGTGAAACCACTGATTTGATTACGAAGACTAGTGGCCATGGATGGTGGAAAGTAGCGCGACAAAAATTTTTGAGTCATTTCGTCCCATGTATGAATTGAGTTTTTGGGAAGACGATCAAACTATTTTTTGGCATGGTAGGATAAAGTGTGTGGAAAAAGATGAAGGCGAAGAAAATCCATGGAAACACCGGGCAATTTCATGCTTTGAGTGATGGTTATGAATTTATCGAGGTGTTTGTTGGCATCATCATCCGGTAATCCGCGAAATGGACAAGCGTTTTGAACTTGTTGGATCATGTGATGCTTCAACGAAAATTCGGGAGCCGTGATTTGCATCGGCGCAATCGGTCCTCCACGTCCGTTCATAGTTGGTTGACAAAGCTCCTCCATCGTACGAAGGTCGGGTTGAGGGACATGGTTGTTGTTGTTGTTATTATTCAAATTGGGGTGAGGTGGGTTGTTATTATTATGCACACCGACCATATCTAAGTCTCTACGAGTCTCGGGCTCAGAATAAGACGTAGATCGAGTACGCATACACTAAAAATGAAATACAATATTTTTGGTTTTTTATCTTATTTATTTATTTCTTTGGATTTTTGAAAATTTTATATTTTTTAGGATTTGTTTTTGGAAATTTTTATGCTTGATAATAACGTTCCCAAAAGAACGGATCCCAAAATCCAATTTTTCTCACTAAAAACCGTTAATCTTTACGAAAAGAGCCGGCGGCGGCACCATTTAATTTAATGGATATTGTATGTGTACTCTTGAAGTGTTGTTCGTACTCGATTCAATTCGAATTGATCACGGTTTAAGGTGGAATTATTGGTGTTGGTCACTAAAAGGGGGAGGGAGCTTTTGATTATCTAATATAAACGTAAAGCTTTTAAACATAAAAATAAAGAAGGATGGCTAACCTTGATTGCTGGTCCAGAATGAATGCTGCACAGTAGAACTTGGTGAAAGAAACTAAAAGTGATTATCTATTTTAAAATGAAATTGAAAATGTAAATGTCGTTGAGTAAAGATGAACGCTTTAAAAGTTAAACTAAAAATGAAGACTTAAAAGATAAATGACGAAAAATTAAACTTGGTAAAAAGTAAATTTGAAAATTCAAAACTTTTAAAAATTCAAACTTGAAAAATTAAACTAAGAGAAAATGTTTAAAAATTAAACTAGGTAAAAATGGCGGAAAAAAATTAAGGTTTGAAAATAATTCTGGAAACTAAAACAAAACTTAAGTCGGAATAAGTTAAAACCACACCTAAATCGGAATACAAATCTTGCATGTAGTTCGGAATATATATCTTAACTCAATTCGGAATCCAAATCCCAAAACACAATTCGGAATATGAATCCTGCCCCTAATTCGGAATAGGTGATGCAAGGACTAATCCGGAATCCGTGAATGGGATATAATCCGGAATACGGGTTCTTGATTCAATTTGGAATGTCTTTGTCCAACATCTAATCCGGAATACAGGTCTCAGACCTTATTCGGAATACATGTTCCTGACCCAATCCGGAATAATCAACCCGGATACAATTCGGAATCCAGGTCAGAACCTAATTCGGAATCTACGTCACACACTTAATCCGGAATGAATATTTCTGATGTAGTTCGGAATGCATGTGTTAAAACTAATCCGGAATATCCTTGTCTTTCACTTAATTCGGGAAATAAGCTTGATATGTAATCCGGAATAATATTCCGGATATCAATCCGGAATAGCAACAAAAACCTAAGTCGGGAAACTAATCAAACATGTAATCCGGGAAAAAGATTTTGCAAGTAAGTCGGGATAAAGGGGATTAGCATATAGTTCGGAATGTTTGGGTTTTCAAGATCCGGATTAACACAAAATAAGCAAAAACCAAATAAGCACTTACCAAAACTTAAACCAAATCAAATTTTATAAAAAGCTAATAAGACACAATTTAGAAACTTTTAAAAACACTAAATAATCAAATTATTTAAAATCAACTTTTTTATAAAAATATTAATCTACCTAAATCAACTTATTTAAAAACTAACAAACATAAAATTTAAGCAATAAGCACAATCATCTAAAAACCTCAAACACACCAACTCAATAAGCACAATCCAATAAGCAAACCAATCACACAATCAACAAGATAAAATCAACTACATGATTAATAAAGCACAATAATAGATTATGATTAAGAAAGGTAGAATGAGAATTTATTAAAAAGCTTGATTATATTAAAGATTAAGATCAAAGATTACAAGATTAAGGTGAAAGTTTAATAAGCTTGAAAGAAAAGCTAGAGAGAAGAAGTAAAACACACACTAAAATAAAACCAACTAAAAATTAAAAACTAAAGACTAGGCTCCTAATGACATTTTTGGAGACTATATATAGGGGAAGGAAAAGGTGCTGTTTTCTTCTCTCTTTTCTTCTTGTCTTCTTGTCTTTTAAAAAACTCGTCTTTATCGACTTTGTGTCGGGATTAGTAATACATGGCTTTTGAGCCTAGGTATCAAAGTTCATAGTAGTTCCGAATCTTTTCGAATTGAAAACCGGTCTTAAGTGCGACTCAATCGTCTTTTGGTGAATCAAGAGAATGGTTTGGTATTGTTTGTTTTAAACTACTAGCAAGTAATTAAAGTGTCGTTGAGTAAAAGGGAAGTTAAAAGATTAATTTGAATAACGAGTAAAAATAAATGCATATAAACGTAAAGGTGACAATGGAAAAATACTAATTCACTAAATAAAACTAACACTTTGAAAATTTTCAGAAAATAAAAAGTACTATAAGAAAGTGATATCGAAAGAAACCAAAACAAGCCAAAAAGGCCCTGATCGGAATGTTTTCCGATCAGTCGATCGGAATATGATAATGATCGGAATATGGTGGAAGAGCACACAATCGGAATGTGTATAAAAGAGGTCAATCGGAATGATTTCTAAAGGGGTACCAATCGGAATATGGGGCAAACCCCAATCGGAAAATGAAACTTGAGGCTCAATCGGAATATGTAGCTAGTTATCAATCGGAATACGTGCAAACAATGGACCAATCGGAAAGGATAAACCCTAATCCGATTGGGTCGATCGGAAAGTGAAGAATGGTGCCGTCGGAATAAGGGCCAATCGGAAAGGGGAATAACAACCCTTCCCTAAAATGGTGGAAATCGGTTAAGGGGGTGTACCCGGTCGGAAAAAGGCAACAATCGGAAAAGGGATATAATTCCCTTCCGAAAATAATGGAATTCGAGCAAAAAGCTAGGAAATAAGCTATAAGATCGAGCTTATTCCCAAAACTAAATCGAATCAACTAAATGGAATCAAATAAGCACTCTAATCAACTTATCTAACTCGAAATCAAGCAACTTTTTAGATCAAACAATAAAAACATAAACTTTTTAATAAACTTTTTAATGATAAAAATAAGCTAATCATAAAAGTAAGCCAATAAGCACAAAAGTCTTAAAGCTTAATCAAATGAAAACTTATAAAATGATCAAAAGATTAACTTTTTAGCATGAAATCAATTAGAACAACACGGATCACATGATAATCACACCAAAATCAATCTTAAATCAAAGAAAAGTAGAATGAGATTAAGAGATAAAAGCTTAAAAGGGAACTTGATTAATAAAAATAAGCAATACAAAGAGTTAATCTTGAAAGATTAAAAGAAAAAGATGAACTAGTGAGAGAAAGTTTAAGACTTTCTCTCTCTAAAAACTAAAAAGTTAAAAATTAACTAAAAACTCTAACTCTCCTCATAATGACTATTAGGAGGGTATTTATAGGGAAGGTGGAAGGAGTGCATGTGTTGCATCTTCTTTCTTGCTTTCTTCACGTTTTCTCGACTCGACTTTAATTCTTCGTCTTTGTCGTCTCGGGATTTGAACTTGTCTTTTTAATTTTCTTCTTCTGTTAGACTTAAGTTCTTCGACTTCGTTAAACTTCCGTCTTTTGACTTTTTCTTCGATAAATCTTCAGAATAGGCCTTGGACTTCCGTTCTTTTTGCACTCTTGATCTTTTGACTTTGTCTTTTCCCGTTTTCTTCAATAAAAGCCCGTGAAAGCCCGTGTTTTCTTCCTTTTTTCACATTTTGTTCCTTAAACACAATAAAAACACAAACCACGCATAATTCCGACTTTTACGACATAAATCACACGTTTTGGTCTTGTTATTATTGGAAATAAGTGGTAAAAGGATAAGTGTTTTCACACTTATTAAATCCCCTACACTTGACCATTGCAATGCCCTCATGCAATGCATTAATTTTAAAGCACGGTTTACATTTTCCATCATAAATAACCCACTTTGGCCTTTATTAAATACTAAACATAAAAGATAGAAATAAGTAAAGAAATTAAAAACTTACATTGGGTTTTGGCGGCCATGAACGTTTATCATCCTCAAGTTTCACGTTCCCCATACCAAGCTTAAAAACGAGATCATTGTTATTATAAGTTAGCAAACTATCACGAACTCATGTGGGCCAATTATTCACTTAGACTCCCTTATTCCTAGGTGTATCTCTTATATTTTATTTTTGTCTTGAATGATCACGAGGATGCATTGTTTGACTTATTTCGATAGTTATTTAGTCCGAAAATAAGGTGAACGATTTAATCAATAGTTAGCTAAAGGACCAAATCTTTTAAAACTGCTTCTCGGGATATCAGAAAGTTCATATCTTGGCATAACTTGGTTCGCGATTTGAGACCTTTCTCGGGCCGATATTTGGCAGCGACTTCATACTTCGAATCTTCGAGAGACGTTCTTGAAATTATGGTCTTCTCTTCATAATAGGAATTTCTTCATTTGAAGTTTTTGAGAGATTCTTCATCTTTGGACCACGACCTCTTCATTTTTCTCCAATCTTTATTTTGGACTTTGATATACAACGATCCGCCTCCTTTTAGGACTTGGATCTATTTATCCTCATACCTTGTTAGGGTCTTTTCGGATAGACTTCTCCATGACTTTTGGGGAGTTCTTGCTTTTCGTCGTGTGTCTCGATCCTTCATATTGATTTTCGATAAATGATTCTTCACATCACTTTCGGATCTTTAGCAACAAAATGTAGCCCTCATGCCTTGTTAGGGCCTTTTTGGACTTGCCAATCTTCGCGCCCCGCTTCATAAGTTATGCCTTGGCTATGAACTCTCGTCATTACCGAGCAACTTTTATACGATCTGGGGCTAGAAGCTAAGTAACCTTTTAAATCGTACAACCTTATTTATTAGCAGATTAATTTATTAACAAGCGGAGGGAGAATAGGCTCATAATTAACTCACATAAATTCACGAAAGAATACCAAACTTATAATTGACTCTATCATCTCTCGTTCTCCACAGTTTAAAATCTCAAGGAATGAGACTCGTGGATGCTTAGCCTATTAAATCAAAGTTTTGGGTTTTCGAGTCGCCTATAGGATCTTGTAAATTCTTAGACTTTTTCAAGTTTAGAAATCGCATTTTAAAGTTCCCTTGATAAACGACTCTCTAGGATCAATTATAGGAACTTGCGAAAAGTTCTTGTTCTTAACCTGTGAGAGTTAAGACTTTCGCGTTTTATAGCTCCCTATATAAAAGCCTAGCAAAACTTGACTTAAACATGTTAAGGATACTAGCTAGAGCAAACTTAGGTAAGTAAACTCGGGTTGAGTCAAAATGTTCACGACTAAGAAAAATCTAAAACCACTTTATTAAAAATTTTATTCTAGCAAAGGAAACATAACAAAGGCAAATACAACTATACAACTAGGCCAAAATAGATTAAAAATTTTGAAAAATGTCGAAAAATCAAATTTTCCGGTTAAAATGAGGGCAAATTCATGGAAAAGACCACTTACTTCGATAGAAGTCCCCCCTACACTTGAGATAAACATTGTCCTCAATGTTTAAGAATGTGGGAGTAAACTCCCCTACACTTAGGACATTGTGCACTTTGTTTAAATCTTGCTAAGGAAAGGACAACTAAAGTGAATTCAATGTGAACATATAGAATATGAAATATTGAATCACAAGAGTTTAGGATAGAACCGGGAAGATGGAAAACACGGTATCACGGTTCGTCAAAAGTCATCAAGATGCTCGCTGAAGCTTTAATCCCTGCACAGCACAAGAAACAAGACAACAAACATATGCGGGGCTCCCCCTACACTTATTATGAAAGCAGTAAGGGATAGAACACGGGTTGCCTCCCGAGAAGCGCTTGTTTTTGTTCACCGAGTCATGAGCCTGACTCGACCCAATTTTAGTTCATGGGGAACGTGGTGAGGGATGGAATCATCTCGTGAGAGATGTCCTCACCAAAGTACAGCTTCAAACGCTGGCCATTCACCTTGAAATTGGGCCCATTCGGCTGAGAAAGCTCAATGGTCCCATAAGGAAAGACTTTGGCGACGGTGAATGGACCAGTCCAGCGGCTTTTCAACTTGCTAGAGAAGATCTTCAACCGAGAGTTAAAGAGTAAGACTTGATCACCAACGTGGAACTCTCGGTTCTTGATTTTAGCATCGTGGATAATCTTCGTCTTCTCCTTGTAGATCAGCGAGTTCTCGTAAGCTTCATTCTTTAGTTCATTTAGCTCGTTGAGTTGAACCTTGCGATGATCACCGGCTTTAATGATGTCGAAGTTCGCCCACTTCAAGGCCCAGTGTGCCTTATGTTCCAGCTCGATGGGTAGGTGGCAAGCTTTCCCGTACACAAGACGATAGGGTGTACAACCGATCGGGGTCTTGTAAGCAGTACGGAAAGCCCACAGAGCATCATCTAACTTATCGGCCCACGCGGCGCGATGCTCTCCCACAGTACGCTCCAGAATTCTCTTCAAGCCACGATTGGAAATTTCGGCTTGCCCATTGGTTTGGGGATGATAGGCGGTGGAAAGACGGTGAGTGACACCATACTTTGCCATGACTCGTGCAAATTGATCGTTGCAAAAATGAGTCCCGCGGTCACTGATGATAGCACGAGGAACGCCAAATCGAGCGAAAAGCTGCTTCAAAAAGTTCACAACCACCCTCGCATCATTCGTAGGAAGAGCCTTAGCTTCAACCCATTTAGAGACGTAGTCGACGGCGACGAGGATGTACGTGTTCCCTTTGGAGGATGGAAATGGCCCCATAAAGTCGATGCCCCATACGTCAAAGATTTCACATTCCTGTATGAAATTTTGAGGCATCTCATCCTTATGTGTGATCTTGCCTTGACGTTGGCAAGCATCACAATGCTTAACCATTTCGTGAGCGTCACGATAAATGGTGGGCCAGTAGAATCCAGAATCAAACACTTTCTTAGCGGTGTAGTTGGGACCAAAGTGACCACCGGTGGGTCCTTTGTGGCAAGCTTGGAGGATGTCAAAAGCTGCCGGTCCGTCAACACATCGACGAATAATCAGATCAGCACATTGTTTGAATAGATAAGGTTCATCCCAAAAGTAAGTCTTAACATCATTCAAGAACTTCTTCTTTTGTTGGGATGTTAACCCTTGGATGAGAATACCACCCGCTAAGTAGTTTGCAATGTCCGCAAACCACGGGGTGCCATCAAGGTTGAGATTTATAGACATTAGAGTCTCCAGGGGGAAAGAGTCATTGATCTCTTTGTTCGGATGATCCCCCTGATATGGGTCCTCCAGTCGACTCAAATGATCCGCGGCCAGGTTTTCGGCTCCCTTTTTGTCACGAATTTCAATGTTGAATTCTTGAAGGAGTAAAACCCAGCGAAGAAGTCTTGGCTTAGAATCGTTCTTTGTCATCAAGTACTTCAACGCGGAATGGTCCGTGTATACGATGGTGGTGGATAAAACAAGATAGGGGCGAAATTTCTCAAAAGCATAGACAACAGCTAAAAGCTCTTTTTCGGTTGTCGTATAATGCAATTGAGCCCCCGTCATTGTTTTGCTAGCGTAGTGGATTGGTTGGAAGTGTTTATTCACTCTTTTGCCCAAAACCGCACCAATAGCAAAGTCGCTAGCATCGCACATCAATTCAAAAGGCAGCTCCCAATTAGGGGTAACCAAGACCGGTGCCTTAGTTAGCTTATCCTTGAGAAGATTGAAGGCTTCGAGACACTCTTTAGAAAAGATAAAAGGAGTATCTTTTTCCAAGAGGTGGGTCATCGGGCGAGCGATTTTAGAGAAATCCTAAATGAATCTACGATAGAAGCCCGCATGATCCAGAAAGCTTCTCACACCCTTCACGGTGGAAGGTGGAGGTAATTTGGCTATGACATCTACTTTAGCACGGTCGACTTCAAGACCGGCTTTAGAGATTTTGTGTCCTAGCACAATGCCTTCTTTGACCATAAAATGGCATTTTTCCCAATTCAGAACAAGGCGAGTGTCTTCGCATCGCTTAAGCATACGTTCCAAATTGGCAAGGCAAACAGAGAAGGAATCCCCAAAGACTGAGAAATCATCCATGAAGACTTCCATGGTTTGCTCAACCATGTCATGGAAGATAGCCAACATGCACCTTTGGAAAGTCCCGGGGGCATTGCATAAGCCAAAAGGCATTCGTTTGTAAGCAAAGGTGCCATATGGACAAGTGAATGTTGTCTTCTCTTGATCTTGGGGATCGATGGGTATTTGAAAATAACCCGAGAAACCATCCAGAAAGCAGTAATATTCATTACCCGCTAGACGTTCAAGCATTTGGTCCATAAAAGGTAGAGGGAAATGATCCTTTCTCGTGGCATCATTGAGTTTGCGGTAGTCTATACAAACTCTCCACCCAGTAACGAGACGGGTAGGAATTAACTCGTTGTTTGCATTGGGCACAACGGTGATTCCGCCTTTCTTAGGCACACAATGGACTGGACTAACCCACGGTGAATCCGAAATAGGGTAAATCATACCCGCATCAAGAAGTTTGATAACCTCTTTTTTGATGACTTCATGTATTTTAGGATTCACCCTTCGTTGACTTTGAATTGTGGGCTTAAAATCGTCCTCCATGAGAATTTTATGTGTGCAAAAGTGAGGATCAATTCCACGGATGTCGGAGATTTTCCAAGCGATAGCTCTTTTATGCTTCTTCAATACAGCGACAAGTCGGGCTTTTTCGTCTTCTTTCAGATCCTTTGCAATGATGACCGGTAACTTCTCGTCGTCTTCTAGGAAAACGTACTCAAGATGAGGCGGTAGGTCCTTAAGCTCGAGAGTAGGAGGATCCTCAGTAGATGGTGAAACTAACGACGGATCATCATTAGTCACCTCTTTAGGAGCAGGAGGAGACAACGGGTCCTCGTTGAGAAGTCTCTCAATAGTACGAATATCTTCATCCCAATTGGTGGACAAATTATCATACTTAATATCGAGAGGACCCAAGCTAGCTTCGAAATCATCCAAGTCACTTTCTCCAAAAGGAGTCAATGCTGGAGCAATAGAGGCAACGGTCTCAACATTGGGTAGAGAAGGAGTACTTTTGCAAGCATCATGAAAATGTTCTTCACAAGCCTCATCGAGAACATCAATAGCATTAACGCTCTCATACGAATAAGGTTGTTTAGAAATCTTACCCATGTTGAAGACAATTTGATCATCACCAACTCTCATGATTATTTCGCCTGCGGCTACATCAATGAGAGTGCGACCGGTCCTCAGGAATGGACGTCCAACGATTAATGGAACACGGGGATCCATCTCGTAGTCAACGACAACAAAATCCGCCGGGAAGGTGAATTTGTCAACGCCAACAAAGACATCTTCGGCTATCCCCACTGGATAAGCAACCGTACGGTTGGCTAATTCCAAAGTCATTTTGGTGGGGACTAGCTCGGGGAGAGATAATTGCTTCCAAACACTTAAAGGCATTAAGTTTATACTGGCACCTAGATCGGCTAGGGCCATGCAATTCTCTACTCCCGGGAAGTTGCAAGGAATCAAGAAGCGACCCGGATCACCAAGTTTGGTGGGCAATTTCCTTAAAAGCACTGCGGAGCAGTTCTCATTAAGTTGGGTCTGAGCAATGTCAAGAAGCTTTTCTTTATCACTTAAAAGATCTTTAAACATCTTAGCGTATTTGGGCATGTGAGCGAGAGCCTCGGCAAAGGAGATGTTAAAATTCAGTTGTTTAAACATTTTAAGAAAGTTTGAAACTTGAATATCATCCTTGCTCTTTTGCTTTTCTTTCCTCAACCTTGAAGGATAAGGTATATTGGATGAAGAAGAAGGCTTTAGGGGAATAGGATCACTCACAACCACGGGTGGTGGGGAAATGGGGATAGAAGGTGAAGGAGGTGAAGAAAGTTGCTCTTTTTCCTTGTTCACAATCACCGGTGGAGGTGTAGGAAGCTCGGGTTCCATATAACCTTTTCCACTACGAGTGGTGATTGCTTTCATCTCCCCTCTTGGATTCGCAACGGTATTACTCGGAAGAGTACCCGAAGAAGAGGGTTGATTACCTTGGATGAGCGAACTAATCATATCACGAAGGTGAAGAGCTTGATTGTTAAAAGAGTTTTGCATGTTTGCATTCATTGTATCATTGTGTTTGGCCATATCATTCCTTAGCTCGGCTCGAATATCGTTCCCTTGCTTTGCCATTTCTCCCTTCAAGTTGCGGACTTGACTCTGAAGATTCGTCACCAACTCCCGATTAGTCTTCATGAATGTCTCGACTTCTGGATTCACTGCCATCGGTTGATTGAGAGGTGGAGCCTGGTAAGCTTGAGAATTTCCTTGAGTTGGGTATGGGTTTCTTTGGGATTGATACTGATTGTTTGCACGAGGTTGGGATTGATTGTAGCTTTATTGTTGGTTTTGGTTTGCAGGAGGGAAACCAGGAGGAGCAAGATAATTGTTGGAACGATAACTTAGCAAACCACGGTCTCCTTGAGGACGAGCTTGATAGCCTCCCGTAGGATAAGTACCATATGCTGCGTTAACGTCTTCAGAATAATTGCTTTGGGTAGAAGGACACTCATTGTAGGAATGAGGACCACCACATGTGTCGCAAGAGATAACAACGGCTTTAGCTTGTTGAGTTTGGTTGGAAGTCAAAATTTGGAGACTTTTGTTAATATCAAGAATAGCACGTTCCAAATTAGACGGGTTGGTGGTGGTAGAAGTAGATGAAACATTGACTCTCTGATTAGATCTTGAGGATGCGGAAGAATCCCAATTCTTGTGGTGAGTAGTCATGTTTTCAATCAACTCTCGACACTCCTCCGGTCTCCTTTTCATAAAAGTACCACCGGCGGCGGCATTGATCGTGTCACGATCACGAAAAGTGAGACCATTGTAAAAGGTGTCAATGAGAGTGACGGGGAGCATATTGTGATTAGGACAGCGGTCGATCAAATCATTGTAACGTTCCCAAGCATCGAAAAGCGATTCATCATTCTCTTGCATAAATCCACTGATTTGGTTACGAAGGCTAGTGACCATGGATGGGGGAAAGTAGCGCGATAAAAAGCGTTGAGTCATGTCGTTCCACGTGTGAATAGAATTCTTAGGAAGACGGTCAAACCATTTTTCGGCATGGTGGGAAAGCGAGTGTGGAAAAAGTTGAAGGCGAAGGTCATCCATAGAAACACCGGGGCATTTCATGCTTTGGGTGATGGTAATGAATTTGTCTAGGTGTTTGTTGGCATCATCATCTGGAATTCCACGAAACGGGTTTGTTTGCACTTGTTGTATCATGTGATGCTTCAACGAAAACTCCTGAGCCGTGACGTGCATTGGCGCAATCGGGCCTCCGCGTCCGTTCATGGTGGGTTGGCACAATTCCTCCATGGTTCGTAAATCAGGTAGAAGGACATTGTTGTTGTTGTTGTTGTTGTTATGGTTGTTATTCAAATTATTTTGAGGTGGGTGATTATTGTTGTTGTTAACACCAGCCATATCTAAATCTTCACGATTCTCGGGCTCAGAATAGTTTGTAGATCTAGTACGCATGCACCTGCAGAAGAAAAATATACACAAGGAATATCTATATAATCTTTTTGGTGCAAAACCTTTTGAAAAGAATTGCTTTTTATGATTTTTGTAAATGTTTTTGTATTTTTGAAGGGTTTTATATTTTTTATGAATTTTTGGAAATTTTTATAGCAATGAAAATAACGTTCAAAGAACGGATCCCAAAATTCAATGCGTCTCTCACTAGAAACCGTTTATCTTAACGAAAAGAGCCGGCAGCGGCGCCATTTAATACATGGCTTTTGAGCCTAGGTATCAAAGTTCGTAGTAGTTCCGAATCTTTTCGAATTGAAAACCGGTCTTAAGTGCGACTCAATCGTCTTTTGGTGAATCAAGAGAATGGTTTGGTATTGTTTGTTTTAAACTACTAGCAAGTAATTAAAGTGTCGTTGAGTAAAAGGGAAGTTAAAAGATTAATTTGAATAACGAGTAAAAATAAATGCATATAAACGTAAAGGTGACAATGGAAAAATACTAATTCACTAAATAAAACTAACACTTTGAAAATTTTCAGAAAATAAAAAGTACTATAAGAAAGTGATATCGAAAGAAACCAAAACAAGCCAAAAAGGCCCTGATCGGAATGTTTTCCGATCAGTCGATCGGAATATGATAATGATCGGAATATGGTGGAAGAGCACACAATCGGAATGTGTATAAAAGAGGTCAATCGGAATGATTGCTAAAGGGGTACCAATCGGAATATGGGGCAAACCCCAATCGGAAAATGAAACTTGAGGCTCAATCGGAATATGTAGCTAGTTATCAATCGGAATACGTGCAAACAATGGACCAATCGGAAAGGATAAACCCTAATCCGATTGGGTCGATCGGAAAGTGAAGAATGGTGCCGTCGGAATAAGGGCCAATCGGAAAGGGGAATAACAACCCTTCCCTAAAATGGTGGAAATCGGTTAAGGGGGTGTACCCGGTCGGAAAAAGGCAACAATCGGAAAAGGGATATAATTCCCTTCCGAAAATAATGGAATTCGAGCAAAAAGCTAGGAAATAAGCTATAAGATCGAGCTTATTCCCAAAACTAAATCGAATCAACTAAATGGAATCAAATAAGCAATCTAATCAACTTATCTAACTCGAAATCAAGCAACTTTTTAGATCAAACACTAAAAACATAAACTTTTTAATAAACTTTTTAATGATAAAAATAAGCTAATCATAAAAGTAAGCCAATAAGCACAAAAGTCTTAAAGCTTAATCAAATGAAAACTTATAAAATGATCAAAAGATTAACTTTTTAGCATGAAATCAATTAGAACAACACGGATCACATGATAATCACACCAAAATCAATCTTAAATCAAAGAAAAGTAGAATGAGATTAAGAGATAAAAGCTTAAAAGGGAACTTGATTAATAAAAATAAGCAATACAAAGAATTAATCTTGAAAGATTAAAAGAAAAAGATGAACTAGTGAGAGAAAGTTTAAGACTTTCTCTCTCTAAAAACTAAAAAGTTAAAAATTAACTAAAAACTCTAACTCTCCTCCTAATGACTATTAGGAGGGTATTTATAGGGAAGGTGGAAGGAGTGCATGTGTTGCATCTTCTTTCTTGCTTTCTTCACGTTTTCTCGACTCGACTTTAATTCTTCGTCTTTGTCGTCTCGGGATTTGAACTTGTCTTTTTAATTTTCTTCTTCTATTAGACTTAAGTTCTTCGACTTCGTTAAACTTCCGTCTTTTGACTTTTTCTTCGATAAATCTTCAGAATAGGCCTTGGACTTCCGTTCTTTTTGCACTCTTGATCTTTTGACTTTGTCTTTTCCCGTTTTCTTCAATAAAAGCCCGTGAAAGCCCGTGTTTTCTTCCTTTTTTCACATTTTGTTCCTAAAACACAATAAAAACACAAACCACGCATAATTCCGACTTTTACGACATAAATCACACGTTTTGGTCTTGTTATTATTGGAAATAAGTGGTAAAAGGATAAGTGTTTTCACACTTATTAAATCCCCTACACTTGACCATTGCAATGCCCTCATGCAATGCATTAATTTTAAAGCACGGTTTACATTTTCCATCATAAATAACCCACTTTGGCCTTTATTAAATACTAAACATAAAAGATAGAAATAAGTAAAGAAATTAAAAACTTACATTGGGTTTTGGCGGCCATGAACGTTTATCATCCTCAAGTTTCACGTTCCCCATACCAAGCTTAAAAACGAGATCATTGTTATTATAAGTTAGCAAACTATCACGAACTCATGTGGGCCAATTATTCACTTAGACTCCCTTATTCCTAGGTGTATCTCTTATATTTTATTTTTGTCTTGAATGATCACGAGGATGCATTGTTTGACTTATTTCGATAGTTATTTAGTCCGAAAATAAGGTGAACGATTTAATCAATAGTTAGCTAAAGGACCAAATCTTTTAAAACTGCTTCTCGGGATATCAGAAAGTTCATATCTTGGCATAACTTGGTTCGCGATTTGAGACCTTTCTCGGGCCGATATTTGGCAGCGACTTCATACTTCGAATCTTCGAGAGACGTTCTTGAAATTATGGTCTTCTCTTCATAATAGGAATTTCTTCATTTGAAGTTTTTGAGAGATTCTTCATCTTTGGACCACGACCTCTTCATTTTTCTCCAATCTTTATTTTGGACTTTGATATACAACGATCCGCCTCCTTTTAGGACTTGGATCTATTTATCCTCATACCTTGTTAGGGTCTTTTCGGATAGACTTCTCCATGACTTTTGGGGAGTTCTTGCTTTTCGTCGTGTGTCTCGATCCTTCATATTGATTTTCGATAAATGATTCTTCACATCACTTTCGGATCTTTAGCAACAAAATGTAGCCCTCATGCCTTGTTAGGGCCTTTTTGGACTTGCCAATCTTCGCGCCCCGCTTCATAAGTTATGCCTTGGCTATGAACTCTCGTCATTACCGAGCAACTTTTAAACGATCTGGGGCTAGAAGCTAAGTAACCTTTTAAATCGTACAACCTTATTTATTAGCAGATTAATTTATTAACAAGCGGAGGGAGAATAGGCTCATAATTAACTCACATAAATTCACGAAAGAATACCAAACTTATAATTGACTCTATCATCTCTCGTTCTCCACAGTTTAAAATCTCAAGGAATGAGACTCGTGGATGCTTAGCCTATTAAATCAAAGTTTTGGGTTTTCGAGTCGCCTATAGGATCTTGCAAATTCTTATACTTTTTCAAGTTTAGAAATCGCATTTTAAAGTTCCCTTGATAAACGACTCTCTAGGATCAATTATAGGAACTTGCGAAAAGTTCTTGTTCTTAACCTGTGAGAGTTAAGACTTTCGCGTTTTATAGCTCCCTATATAAAAGCCTAGCAAAACTTGACTTAAACATGTTAAGGATACTAGCTAGAGCAAACTTAGGTAAGTAAACTCGGGTTGAGTCAAAATGTTCACGACTAAGAAAAATCTAAAACCACTTTATTAAAAATTTTATTCTAGCAAAGGAAACATAACAAAGGCAAATACAACTATACAACTAGGCCAAAATAGATTAAAAATTTTGAAAAATGTCGAAAAATCAAATTTTCCGGTTAAAATGAGGGCAAATTCATGGAAAAGACCACTTACTTCGATAGAAGTCCCCCCTACACTTGAGATAAACATTGTCCTCAATGTTTAAGCCTGTGGGAGTAAACTCCCCTACACTTAGGACATTGTGCACTTTGTTTAAATCTTGCTAAGGAAAGGACAACTAAAGTGAATTCAATGTGAACATATAGAATATGAAATATTGAATCACAAGAGTTTAGGATAGAACCGGGAAGATGGAAAACACGGTATCACGGTTCGTCAAAAGTCATCAAGATGCTCGCTGAAGCTTTAATCCCTGCACAGCACAAGAAACAAGACAACAAACATATGCGGGGCTCCCCCTACACTTATTATGAAAGCAGTAAGGGATAGAACACGGGTTGCCTCCCGAGAAGCGCTTGTTTTTGTTCACCGAGTCATGAGCCTGACTCGACCCAATTTTAGTTCATGGGGAACGTGGTGAGGGATGGAATCATCTCGTGAGAGATGTCCTCACCAAAGTACAGCTTCAAACGCTGGCCATTCACCTTGAAATTGGGCCCATTCGGCTGAGAAAGCTCAATGGTCCCATAAGGAAAGACTTTGGCGACGGTGAATGGACCAGTCCAGCGGCTTTTCAACTTGCCAGAGAAGATCTTCAACCGAGAGTTAAAGAGTAAGACTTGATCACCAACGTGGAACTCTCGGTTCTTGATTTTAGCATCGTGGATAATCTTCGTCTTCTCCTTGTAGATCAGCGATTTCTCGTAAGCTTCATTCCTTAGTTCATTTAGCTCGTTGAGTTGAACCTTGCGATGATCACCGGCTTTAATGATGTCGAAGTTCGCCCACTTCAAGGCCCAGTGTGCCTTATGTTCCAGCTCGATGGGTAGGTGGCAAGCTTTCCCGTACACAAGACGATAGGGTGTACAACCGATCGGGGTCTTGTAAGCAGTACGGAAAGCCCACAGAGCATCATCTAACTTATCGGCCCACGCGGCGCGATGCTCTCCCACAGTACGCTCCAGAATTCTCTTCAAGCCACGATTGGAAATTTCGGCTTGCCCATTGGTTTGGGGATGATAGGCGGTGGAAAGACGGTGAGTGACACCATACTTTGCCATGACTCGTGCAAATTGATCGTTGCAAAAATGAGTCCCGCGGTCACTGATGATAGCACGAGGAACGCCAAATCGAGCGAAAAGCTGCTTCAAAAAGTTCACAACCACCCTCGCATCATTCGTAGGAAGAGCCTTAGCTTCAACCCATTTAGAGACGTAGTCGACGGCGACGAGGATGTACTTGTTCCCTTTGGAGGATGGAAATGGCCCCATAAAGTCGATGCCCCATACGTCAAAGATTTCACATTCCTGTATGAAATTTTGAGGCATCTCATCCTTATGTGTGATCTTGCCTTGACGTTGGCAAGCATCACAATGCTTAACCATTTCGTGAGCGTCACGATAAATGGTGCGCCAGTAGAATCCAGAATCAAACACTTTCTTAGCGGTGTAGTTGGGACCAAAGTGACCACCGGTGGGTCCTTTGTGGCAAGCTTGGAGGATGTCAAAAGCTGCCGGTCCGTCAACACATCGACGAATAATCAGATCAGCACATTGTTTGAATAGATAAGGGTCATCCCAAAAGTAAGTCTTAACATCATTCAAGAACTTCTTCTTTTGTTGGGATGTTAACCCTTGGATGAGAATACCACCCGCTAAGTAGTTTGCAATGTCCGCAAACCACGGGGTGCCATCAAGGTTGAGATTTATAGACATTAGAGTCTCCAGGGGGAAAGAGTCATTGATCTCTTTGTTCGGATGATCCCCCTGATATGGGTCCTCCAGTCGACTCAAATGATCCACGGCCAGGTTTTCGGCTCCCTTTTTGTCACGAATTTCAATGTTGAATTCTTGAAGGAGTAAAACCCAGCGAAGAAGTCTTGGCTTAGAATCGTTCTTTGTCATCAAGTACTTCAACGCGGAATGGTCCGTGTATACGATGGTGGTGGATAAAACAAGATAGGGGCGAAATTTCTCAAAAGCATAGACAACAGCTAAAAGCTCTTTTTCGGTTGTCGTATAATGCAATTGAGCCCCCGTCATTGTTTTGCTAGCGTAGTGGATTGGTTGGAAGTGTTTATTCACTCTTTGGCCCAAAACCGCACCAATAGCAAAGTCGCTATCATCGCACATCAATTCAAAAGGCAGCTCCCAATTAGGGGTAACCAAGACCGGTGCCTTAGTTAGCTTATCCTTGAGAAGATTGAAGGCTTCGAGACACTCTTTAGAAAAGATAAAAGGAGTATCTTTTTCCAAGAGGTGGGTCATCGGGCGAGCGATTTTAGAGAAATCCTGAATGAATCTACGATAGAAGCCCGCATGACCCAGAAAGCTTCTCACACCCTTCACGGTGGAAGGTGGAGGTAATTTGGCTATGACATCTACTTTAGCACGGTCGACTTCAAGACCGGCTTTAGAGATTTTGTGTCCTAGCACAATGCCTTCTTTGACCATAAAATGGCATTTATCCCAATTTAGAACAAGGCGAGTGTCTTCGCATCGCTTAAGCATACGTTCCAAATTGGCAAGGCAAACAGAGAAGGAATCCCCAAAGACTGAGAAATCATCCATGAATACTTCCATGGTTTGCTCAACCATGTCATGGAAGATAGCCAACATGCACCTTTGGAAAGTCCCGGGGGCATTGCATAAGCCAAAAGGCATTCGTTTGTAAGCAAAGGTGCCATAGGGACAAGTGAATGTTGTCTTCTCTTGATCTTGGGGATCGATGGGTATTTGAAAATAACCCGAGAAACCATCCAGAAAGCAGTAATATTCATTACCCGCTAGACGTTCAAGCATTTGGTCCATAAAAGGTAGAGGGAAATGATCCTTTCTCGTAGCATCATTGAGTTTGCGGTAGTCTATACAAACTCTCCACCCAGTAACGAGACGGGTAGGAATTAACTCGTTGTTTGCATTGGGCACAACGGTGATTCCGCCTTTCTTAGGCACACAATGGACTGGACTAACCCACGGTGAATCCGAAATAGGGTAAATCATACCCGCATCAAGAAGTTTGATAACCTCTTTTTTGATGACTTCATGTATTTTAGGATTCACCCTTCGTTGACTTTGAATTGTGGGCTTAAAATCGTCCTCCATGAGAATTTTATGTGTGCAAAAGTGAGGATCAATTCCACGGATGTCGGAGATTTTCCAAGCGATAGCTCTTTTATGCTTCTTCAATACAGCGACAAGTCGGGCTTTTTCGTCTTCTTTCAGATCCTTTGCAAAAGTGAGGATCAAAGTTTGGTTTGAAGTTTATGCAAGTGTTTCAAAAGTTTTCCCTAAAATCTGATTTTTTTCCAAGTTTTGTGTACAAACACTTGAACTTTTGGATCAAAAGTTGATCATAGCACCCTGATAAGGTACTTATCAAGGTGTAGTGAAGCTTGTGGTTTGGGAGGATTCAAGGAGTGGGGTACAATCTTGAAAGAATCTGTTTCATTTTCCATTTTTCTTTTGTTATATAAATTGTTGTTTTTTACTTTGTTTGATCTTAGCAAGGTGTTTTGTTGGAAGCTTGTGGTTGTTAAGCTACCACATAAGATATAAAATTCGTGAGTGTGGATGTACATTCATGAGGTTTTCCTTCTTCCCTTGTTAAAATTATCAAAAAGTGGTTCTAAGTGATTTCGGGTATCTACTAGTGTATGTGTGTTCTTATGCATGTAAACTGGTTCTTAGTTCATTCATTTGTTGTTATGATGCTTGCTTAAGAGTTTTTTGGTCTGAAACAAACTTTTACTTTGTTAAATTTTGATTTAAAAAGTTAAAAGGGTGTTTGGGATAACTGCTTATTTCAAGTCTTGGTTGAATTGAGTAAGTGTTAGGACTTTAGGTTGTTTATATCTGATATTTAAGTGGCTAAGTGCTAATATTTGCTATTCTTGTGCTTTGTAACATCAAATCTAATCATTGGTCTATCTAGCTTGTTTTAGGTCCCTTTGATCTGAAAATTTGTGAACACCTAGCTTGCATGCCTAACTAGGGTTAACAAGTATTAAAACAAAGCTTGTGTAACCTGATTTGTGGATTTGAGAGTTTAAAGTTCAATATTTGGTCATTTAGTTCAGCAAAAGGTCATTTTGTGTTCAACAGTAAAGTCTGTTAACTCACATAAGCTTGATTCTAGTTCATATCTTGGAATTAGTGCATGAAACAAGTTTATTTGTGTGACGCTAAGTCTAATATTGCTACTGTATGCTTTTGGTGAAGTTTGGTCTGCTTATACTAGCTTAAACATAGCTTATAATCACCAGATCTGCTATTATCATATATGTATCATGTCTGTGGACTTTTTGATTAAGTTGTATCAATTGGCTGGGTGATTTTGTGTTTATTTGCTTGATTGTGACTCCCTACAACTCACTGGTTGTAGGGTGCCCTTTTTGCCAAAGAAACTAACTGAATCTCTCTAAAAAAGCAAGTCAAGGTAGTCAAGCAGTGGGAACTCTTTCCCACTGAAAGTTCCCACTGATAGTGTTATTTGGTCAACAGGTTATTATTAAGCTATATCAGCTTATTCTATTGTGCAACAACTTTGATTTTGTAATCAATCTTACTTATTTTACCTATTTAATCATTCTAGAGCTTTTGGGCCTTTGACTTTAGGGTTTGACTAGAAAACGAACTAGTTAACTTTTTAACAAGTGCTTATTTGATTATTCCAGCTTATTGAGTGTGCTTATTTGACATCTTTTTGTTGATTAACCTTAGTTTGGTCATTTAAAACCTTTTGCAACTTGAATCAGCTCTAGAAGTGGTCTAGAACTAAAAAACGACTATTTTGTCGTTTTGTGAAGAGAGTCTTGGCTTATTTCAGACTTATTTCTTTAGCTTTTTCAAAAATTCTTTTTACAAACAGCTTTATAATCTCATAAGAAGGATGTGTATAATATTTCAGCTTATGGCATTAGCTTATGGCTTAATGGGACAAAAAGCCCATTAAGAATAAGTTGTTTGCTTATTAAGCTGTGATAAGCACTGATTCAGCTTTTGGGCCTTTAGAGTTTTGTGTTTAAAATTAAATTTTAAGCTAATCTGGAAGTTTTGGGCCATTTTTGTGAACATTTATCTTATTGGGCCTTAACAAGTCCATTAAGCATTCTGTTTGGACTTTTGGCCCATTTGGAGGCCCTTTAGGGGTATTTTGCTCATTTCACTTTCATTTTCTGATTACTTAGGTAAAATTAAGCTAGTTTTCAAGTTTTTAGAATTTTTTATATTTTTTGAATTTTTTATTATTATTATATTATTATATTATTAAAAAATTGTTTTTAGAGTTAAATTAATATTTTTGCAACTTTTTCATTTTTCTTAGGTTAAATACATTAAGTTAGGATTTTTAAAAGTTTTAAATTAATTTTCTCATCATTTAATTAATTTTTAGGATTATTTTAATATTTTAATAGTTTTAAAACATTTTTAAATTGTTTTAATTAGTTTTAAATTTTTCAAAAATACTTTTTAGTTAAATTAAGTCATTTTAGAGGTTTACAAATTGAAAATTCTTATTTTGGGTTTTTTATTAATTAAATTGATTTTTAGGGCTTTAATTAGCACTAAAATTTATTATTTAATTAAATAAAAGGTTTGAGTAAGTTTTGATTTTTTGTAAACTCTATTTGCATTTTTAGGGATTTATTGTGATTTTCTAGGAATCTTTAGGGTAATTTTTAAATTTCGTCACGTTTCACGGTTTTACGTTTACGTCATTCGTCTTAGTTTAATTTTATTCGTATCCGTCATCATTTTTCTTTTCCATTCTCTCATCAATATTAATCTCAAAGTTAATCAAGTCTTAACACACACACCAAGCCTCCTTGAGAACGAACTCACAACACACATTGGGTCATTAGTGCACGGTTTTCCTAAACCGTCGTACTTAATACTTACCCTATTTACGTTCTTTTTCCTAACAGACGTATTTTACAACAATCACATCTCATTTAGATTAGAAGTATTTATGCATTTTAGATTTACTCTTGAAATGTATCTACTAGTTTGCATCTTGTTATGTGTAGGTACTCATGAAGATCAATCATTCAATTAATTGTGGATTGAGTTACTTACACTTGTAGAAGACTCATCTTCTTTGATTTCCAACATCATTGAATGATGACATCAAGATGGATGGGAGTGATACTAGTCCTTGAAGACTTAGTAGTCACTTTAGTCATGGTTGGGCTTTGCATTGATTTCTTGATAGCTTGGAATGCACTTTGTGGCCAAGGTACGTTTTCGTTCTTCCACACGCCCTTTTGATCACTAGCTCTTTTAATCATTACTTGACTATGTGCTTATTCTTGACATCCTTGCCTTGACATTTGTTTATGGTTTGCGATTCTTTTCTTTTACCCTCTCAAACCTTCATTTCTTGGATACTTGACTCACTATGGGGATGTAGAGTGAGTTAGTAGTAGCTTAAAGTATCAAGCATGATTTCCATGGTTTGCACCCTCACGGTTAGTAGGCCTTATATCATGTGTAACTTGTGCAATTGAGCTCATCTCTAGAATGATTGATTAATCCCTTGAGATACCAAACTACTTCAAAAGTTGTAGTTGGATTTTACACATTTGGAACTGAATATTCCAATAATATTGTTATTGTAAATCCTAGCAATAATTGTCCCATCATGTGGGAGAGAAAGTGAATTTATACTTTTCTCACATTTTGAAGTAGAGTAAGACTATTCTTGAAAGTGATCTTATTTTATGTATC
The DNA here is from genome assembly GCA_025667525.1 of Glebionis coronaria. Lineage (NCBI taxonomy): Eukaryota > Viridiplantae > Streptophyta > Magnoliopsida > Asterales > Asteraceae > Glebionis > Glebionis coronaria. The sequence continues at coordinate 421,721,087 of CM046877.1, read as the reverse complement.
AAAATGGCTTGGTATAGTTCATTAGCAAAGCCGTTTAGACTTTTGCAGGAAAGGCACGTCTTAAACCACTATATAAGACACAAGCTCTTCGTCTCCTCGACATGAAGATTGTCATTTGTCTCTTGAGTATTGTACTTGGTCTTGATTCACTCCTCTTGACTTCTCTCCTCTTTTCTTCTTCGCTACGAGTAGCCGTTTGTCCGTTTTGGTCTTTTCCTATCTCGATTCAACTCGTAATACTTCATTATGGCATTATTACTTAGTGTTGAAGTGGTCCAATGATTTCCTAAAGGCTTAAGATATATTTTAAGGATTTTAGAAAAAATTGGTTTTGAAAAATTCTTTGATTTTCTTTGATAAAAACTCGCCACTGTAGGCAGTTCTTTATCTGTCACGGCTCAAAGGTGCGGTTCTTTATCGATAAGGAACCGCGTCCAGAGCTTGAGACTAAAGCGCCAGGTTTTATAAAATATCACTTTTTCAAACAAACCTTCTCTCTCTTCTCCAATAGAGCTGACGGTTTTCCTCTTTTCCTCTATTGTTGCACCTTTAAAACCTTCAATCACTCAAGTTTAATTGATTCCAATTTGTGGGTTTCACTCATCCTTCATCCAAGATCAATTAACTGTAAGTCATTTCCTTCAATTTCGTCTAATTTATTCTAGGGTTCATACTTTCATAATTGGGGATTTTTAAAATTGAAATTAAATTAGAACCTTACTAGGAATGTGAGTTGACATAGTTATTTTACTATGATTCCTTAGGTTCATATTCATTGAGATTTCACTAAAACCCACTTGTAGAACAATCCGAATTTTGACTAAATAATTTAGGTTAATTGATGGAATTGATATGAACCCATGAATAAGTTGGTAATTGCATTGTTAATGCTTACCTAAAAACTTTGTTTTGAAAAACCAATGTTCAAGTTCATTGTTGATTTTACATGGTTAATATGTTATTGTCAATGATGAACTGGGTACATTGTGAATATGAGGATGATAAGTATTAGTCCTTTATTTGTCAAGAAATCGATGAAACACATTCTCATCTTTTTTTAGTTTTGGCTTATATTTAACATATGAGTGATTGGAGAAATATTTTTGTGTTTATTGTATTTGGGTACTAATCATGCATTCGGAATATCAACAAGATCACCAATACACTAAACAATATATGCCAAACCTAGCCAAACTTTGTCCTTCCCCACAACTTGCCAACACCTATTATTCACTTCAAAAACTTTATTTTCACGAGGGTAGATTCGTCCAAGAGGATATTGAGGGTTATATATATACTAAGTCGATGTTCGAACAAATCGAGTTTGATTGCTTGTTGTACATCAAGGAAGATATATATCCCGAATTTCTCTTGGATTTCTTTAGCACATATTCTCTCATTTTTTATAATAATAGAATATTTGTTAAGTTCATCATTGATGGTCGACTCATTCAATACTCTCTCGAAGATTTTGGCCAAGCTCTTCGTGTTCCATTTAGAGGCATTTTTCGATTTACGGATAAATGGAAGCTTGATGCTCTCCTTGATCCCTTCGATTTTCCTCCAAATGACAACGAACAGATTGCCCTTGACTTCATCCTTGATGTCATCTCTAAAGCGCGTAGTGAAAACGTTGTAATAAGCCTCCACTCAAATAAACGTTCGGTGAAATGTTTTGAGGTTCTGACCTTAATGATTGTATGGTCCGATGGGCCGACATCCTTAGGGAAAATGTGTTTTTTCTTGGTGGAAACCGAGATCATATTCCGGCGTGTATGGCGCATACGTTATTTTGCATCTCTACCAACACCAAGTACAATCTTGCATATTATATCGCTCGACGGATCAACTATGCTCTTTCCAAACCGAAAGCAAATCTTCCCTATGCCATCCTCCTTACTCGCCTTCTTAAGAAGGTTGGTGAAGACTTTCCCGACCTTAATCTTTCTCGCTTTCGTCTGGTTCATCGGATATTTCTACCTATTCAAGAGGTACAACCACGAAAGCCTAGAAGTGATCGAGGTTCGAGAAAGTACGAGCCACAAGAGTCCGATGATAAGGACGTTAATATGTCACTAGGTGATGGTGGTGGCATAGGCACTTGTGCTCATGTTGGCTCTTCGAGTGACTCCCACCCACCTATGAACTCTTTCATGGACGGGTTAGACGAAATTATCTCTCCTCCTCATTATGCCACTAGTAGACTTCCGGATAACTTCGGACTTGAGGATGTCTATCGTGCTAATTGTAAAACCCAAGGTGAGTTGTATGATCATCGAGTGGATTCAAGAGGTTCGTTCAAGAGCATAAGTATCAAGGGACTTGGCAAAAATAAGAAGTGAAGCTTTGGAAATTCATGGTTAAAATGTTTGTGAACATGTTTTGGATTGTTGAACTATTCCCTTTTTCTTTCTTTATTTTTTAGGATGTTGTGTGTATTAACTAATACTATGTGATTGGATTATCTACTATTTTAATCCTAAGTGTCTATGTGATCGATCTTTCGATTTACATAGCTTTGTGCATCTTATGTGTTAGTTAGCTTCCTAGATTTTTATTAATAGTTCACTTTTGCTTGATAAACCTTTGTGTGAAACCTGGGCTAGCAAAAGTTTCTAGAAGTGTGATTTTTTTAACCCTCTGGTGGCGGTTCTATATCTCCCAGCGGTTCCTTAGCGATAATGAACCGCGCCCCTACATAAGGAACCGCCGTCACCTGTTCTGACAGAATCTTTTCTTTACACTGTTTTCCTTTAATTTGTGTAAACATTGGTAAAATTCTTGCAAAAACCTGCACTTTCCTAAACTATGATACCTAATTTCATTATTCACCTAAAATGATTTTAACCCATTACTAGTTTGGATCATACCTTCCTCTTCTTAAACCCTTCCTTGTTGATCTTGTTCTTCATCCCTTAAACTTCTTTCTAAACCTCTTCACAACCATGGTGTCCACTAGAACATCAAACTCTCCCAAAATATCCTCTTCCAAAAGAAACCTTAAGATCAAGATTAAGTTACCTAATCTTAGTTCTTCATCTTTTCATACTCCCAAGAATCAGATTTCTCCTATTCTCATCTCTTCATCACCTTCACCACCTCTTGCTCCGTGCAAAACCAACTCAACTCATGGTACCAACCATTCACATGGTTCTACCTCTTCTTCATTCCAATCAAGAATGAATGAGTTGTCCTCACCCTTCACTCCTAGTCCTCCATTGGATGTGAATACTCAACCTCAACCTCTTCAAAGCATTCCCTTTGTTCTTGAGCCTATGATTACCTCTCCTTTCACTCCACCATATCACCCATATCAACTTTGGACACTATGCCTCCACCACCTCCTCCTCCCTCAAACACTCTACTTTTGGGTGTTTCCATTTCCCACTTCATGGGTGATCCTTACTTCTTTGGTTTTCTAGAAGCTCATGGCACTGATTGTCCATGTTGTCTCTATAACAACTATATCATTCAAAACCTAAGGTTAGAGATGTTTGGTCTTCATAGGAGGTTGCAAGATTTCTTGCTTACCTTGTTCTCCATGCCTCCTCCTCCTAGGAGATGAATGATGATTTTCAAAAATAAATGTTTTTAAAGAAACTTAAGCCAAGGAAGACTATGCCATCAAGAACTAGTGTAGCTAACTTTGTATTAGTTAGTTGTTATTTCTTTTCTTGTATTTCCTTTCCTTCATAAGTTTTTCATGAAGATGTTCTATGGATTTAGTGTTTATGTGTTTCAACCTATGTGCTCACATTAATCAACTTCAATTTATTTAAAATTGAACCTAAATCCAACCTATAAAACTTGACTAAAAATTGGTTCAAAATGTTATCTAAATATTTTGTCACCCTTTGTCAAGACATTTTTTGTAAGTGTGTTGCTTTTATGCAACCCTATCATATTCTAGTGCTAAAAGAGGTAAAAACCCAAGATTTACAAATTTTTGAAAGAGTCTTATTTTTCTTCAAAACATTGAAAAATCATGGTTTCAAGTCCACTGAGTGCGGCTCCATAGCAGTCGCGCCGTTCCCTATCAATAAGGAACCGTCGATCCCTTTATGAAACCGCGGACAGCAAGCCTATTTCTGGCTCGTTTTTTGTCTTTCTTCTTTGACCACTCTCTTTGTCAAGATTCTTTTTTTACCCAATTTGGCTAAACATTTCTTAAAACCTTTTGTTTTCATTTCAAATCTTTGCCTTGTCTACTTTCTTTAAATTATTCTCTTTTGGGATTTCTCTTCTTTATCCCTCACAATGTATAACTCTTACATTCCTAACCTTGACATATCTTTGTCACAATCTTCTCAACCTAAAGCTTCTTCTTCTAAGCTTTCCAAGAAACCGAAAATCTCGGTTCGACCCATTTGGATCAAGAAAAACAAGAATCCTCGTGATTCCTCTTCTCCCAAACCCTCTAAGAATTCTTCTTTCTCTCTGATCAAATATTGGAATGAGACTTACTCTATAAATCCAATTACCGGAGAAAAGGAAATCCTTCCACCACCACCAAAACCTTTCAACACTCCACAACTAAATGATCTATCTTATTTCCCAAACATCACTAGGCATTGTGAAAACATTTCTTATCCATTGTCACCATGTCCACCAAACTCTCATCTTGATGGTCCTCCCTCATCTAACGACTTTGTTTTGCATCATGGATCCTCGTGTGCTTGTTGTCGATTTCAACAAATTGAACTTGCTCATGTTTATGACACGCTAAATTTCCTTGAATTCCTTCTCACTCGACCTCCTCTCAAAGTTTTCGTTCTCGTGAACAAAACTTCGAATGATGCCTCGTCGTCTTTCTTTTCCAACTAAGGCACCTTTTGTACTTTAGTTGTTTGAGTCAATAAAAATTAAGCAATCTTGAAAGATTATCACTACTACAGTAGTTTATGCTTTGTAGTTTATTTTCCATATTTTTTTGCTTTAAATATTCATATTGTGTTTATGAATATTTCTTATGTATGTTCTTTCATATTTGTGTAATATGAATGTTATGTGAGTTATCTCTTTCCCGCTAATTCTTTTTCACACATTTGTTAAAGATTTGATCATGGTTAAAATTTAAAATTACTTATGGGTGATTTCATAAATTTTAAATTTTTAACCCCTTGACATTTTAATCATTTCAATTGGTTTGGATGTTTCTTTTCTTCCTCTATTCCACCAATTGAACTTTGATGTTGTCAACACACACTCTTTGGACATACTTAGAAAATACTTACTTCTAATTTGAGATTTCTTTTCTTCCTCCCTCTCAATTTACTTAGTAGGTAGTGCACATATATACATTGGTGTTTCTTTTCTATCTTCTAACCTTTGTGTAGCATGTCACCCTAGCTCTTTCATTTGGTGCCCCAAGCAAGGAGGAGTAAGCACCAAGAGGGAGCTACTAGCAAACTCAATTCTTCTCTTCTCCAAAGACTTGTACTAACCTTTTTGCTTCGACAAAGGGGGAGAAATGATAGTGACTAAACTCGTTAATAATTCAAACAATTTTGTATTTTACGTAAATGAGTTTATAGTTTGTCGTAATCAAAAAAGGGGAGATTGTTAATGCAAGTAATGCCTAAAAACATTATTAGTGTTAACTAATCTTTCTTAGTTTTGATCACAACAAACTATACAAGACATTTATAGTCAAACACAATCGTAAAACGAATTATCTAACAAACACTATCATCACGATAATAACCATTACACTAACATATCTTAATCATGCTTAGTGATCATAAAAGTGATTAGCCTTAAAACTCACTTTTGTCAAATGTGACAAAAGATTTTTAATAAACTTTCTTTTTAAGAAAAGGTTTTATTAAAATGGAAAATGTAAATTTGAATATGGCATATTCCAAAAGCCATAAGAATATCCTTTGAAGGTTTCAAACTGCCTCAGATATTTCTACCCCACTAAAAGATAAAAAGGAGCGGAGTCTACATCCGCAGTTCCTTAAGTACCTATGCGGTTCTTTATTGATAAGGAACTGTCACACCCCACCATGGCGGAATATGGGGCGCGACGTATGGATATCATCACAACATGGCGTGTCTATAGAGATAACTATATGAAATAAGAAATGTCATAAAATGGAGACACAAAGTCATGACAATATCTCATCAGACTCAGGAGTCTAGGTAAGTAGGTAACAGTCCTACCGCTTACCCAAGACAAACAAATAACATAACCAAACAAATATATGTGTGCCACAGTGTCACTTATTAAAAGAACAAATAAAAACTAAGAAGGAAACGGGGATTCTCCTTCTATATGCATTCCTAAGCTTCTCCAATCCTAGCCACTTATGTTCTCATGCTTAACCATAGTATCACCTGAAAGAGACACTAAAACACGTCAACATAAAGTTGGTGAGAGTCATAGGTTTAGACTCCAACGCTAAATCAGTTACAAGCTGTGAATAACAACCATCAATACAATAACATATGGACAATGTGTTACAAGTATGCATTAACAACTAGCATTCAAGATAAATCAATCACCACATTTCCAAGGCATCACGCCTTACCTACAACCACAATTACCAAGGCATCACGCCTTACCAACAACCATGGTACCATAGGCGCCCATACACCTATGTACCTATCCCAAGGCCACTACCTTGTCATTTTCCATTGGTCACATAGACGATCAGGCTATGTACCTATCCCAAGGCCCCTACCTTGTCAAACAACAATAACTGAGACGGCACGTGTCCCCCGATCCAAATCATACACAATCAAGAATCACATAGCAGTTAATCACATAATGTACACACAAGTCCATCACAAACCATAAAAACATTCACAGCATCAATTTATAAAATAACTCAACACAGTGTCTCTTCCATCCCATCTGGAAGTCAATATCAATAGTAAACATGGGACTATGAAACTCACCTGATAGCTTCTTCACAAGTCCTCGCACTAGCAACAAGCTAACAAACCAAAAACACGAAATCAATACACGAACGTATCACTAAGATGGCTCATCAACCTATGATGGACATATAGTCTATTCCCATATAAAAACCTCATTGATAAGCTCTAACCATCCCATTAACCTTCCCTAAAAAGTCCTTAACTTGATTAAGTTTAATAACTATCTCGTTTATATTTTACACAAATCAGTCCCAGTTTTTAAGTCTCAAAACTTTAAGTCAAAAGTCCACTTAAACATACCCATGGTTTCTGTAAAAGGAATATTAACACTTTTATACATGTTATCTAAAACCTCACACCTGCCCTAACCTTAAAGATACTGTTAAGGCCCAGATATATGTGTATATATTGCTACCTATCCAGAATTCACTGATTTTAAACGTATGAAAAGTTCATTACCATTAGAGGGTCTTACCCAAAACCACAATCTTATCCCAAGTGCAGATCCTTATTAAAATATATAAACCATCTCTCATGTTCGTGAGAAGATCCCAATGCAACCCTAAGTACCCCAAACAACCCAAAACTTAAAAAGAAAACAAGCTGAATTCAAAACTGTTTTGACCTCCGACTGTTGTAACCTGTTTTTGACCCACTTCCCGACCTCCAATTTAGTTCTCGTTTCTTGATTTAGAAAGCCAACTCAATTACCTATCCAGGGCTAGTTTGATCGCATCTTGAATGTTCCTATAACTCGAGATATGCTCAAAACAATATACTCAAAATTCTGCCCAGTTTTTAAAAACGGGTTTTAAACAAATTGATCTAGTTAATCACCTATAACCCTTCTAATACAAGCCCTAGATTATATGATCATCATGTTATGATTAATACATCATTAATCTACTGTTTTTATATAAACCCTAACCCTTAATCCATCATAAGAATGATTAGTTAAACATAAAAACAATTAAATTAAAAAGGTTAATGAAGGTTTTTACCTTAAATCAATGGAAGATGAAGAAAACCTAATTCTCCTCTATGGAACCCACGAATTTTTCTTTGTCTCCAGGGATTTATGTTTTTTTTTATTTATTAGATAACCTTATATAGTGTGTACATAAAATCCTAGTCCAAGTATAACACCCAACTTTCCTTTTTTTCCCTTTTCCCTTTTTCTCTTTCTTTGGTGTGTCTAAACCGACCCAAACACCCAATAAATTCGTTTTTTTTATTTTTATTATCTAATATTATGTTAATAATATTACCTTAATTTTCCTTAATTTATTTCAGCTCCTAAAGCTTCCAAAACCTCAAAACCGTAAAACTAGTCAAATTTACGCGTTTTACCGTAAAAGACGTAAAATATACACTTTAATAAAAAATCTCAAAATTTGAAATAAACTTTATAACTATGTCCTAAATGACATAAAACCATCCCGAAAAATATTCATATGGATAATTACCTCACCCGAGACCTCTAAATGCTAAACCGTAAATCCTAAAAAAATACACTATTACGATAATACTTATACGTATACGTAAACACCAAAATATCACCATTTCATTTCATAGTCACTAATTGTGAGCTCATGAACATGAAATAACCATTCCTCGATTTACTTATGAGTACTTCTATACTCATAAATGATAACCACACCAACCTCGTTCACACAAAATAAACACGTAAACACACAATTCAAGTAAGCACACATAAAATAACCTAAAAGTAAGACCAAGTGACAAATCCAAAACCTAGGGTTGTCACATCACTCCCTCCTAATAGAAATCTCGTCCCGAGATTTACTCCCAAACTCCAACTTATTCTCAGCAAACAAACGAGGATACATATCCCTGATAAAACCTCCACGTTCAAACGTGAACTCAGTTTATACTAAAATAATCTCAACCAACAAGACATGAGCCTTAACCGTCCGCGAGGAAACTTATTAAAACCATAAAGTTATGTAACCAACCTAACTAAATCTCGCAACTCATCAAACAAGAACTGTCTTGAAACCAAGTTAGGAGCCATCACATAACTCGACGGGTTTAAAACTGTCACCCCGATTTCAGTCTTACTCATAAATACCATAAATCAAAACTCATCAAATATAACCACGTATTCTAGAGTCTAAAGAACTCTCACATTCCATCCCAACTCATCTCTATGTTAACCCTCCAAGTGTTCATTACCACAAAATACCCAAAACACAAGTTTAATCAATGTTGTCCGAAAGTTAACCTTGAACTCGACACTTGCACAATTAATTCGACCAAGCTACTGACTTCTAATTACCAAATTTTCTGAATATTCGAAAAGTACGTTCCGATTACATAATTTTAGGCTTTTGAATCACTCAAAAAGCTTTAAAAACGAATAAGTTATGACCAAAACGATTTTACATAAAATCTGCCAAGACATTAGCGACAGTTTCTGACAGTTTAACGACGAATTTTGACAGTTTAGCGACAGTTTCTGCCTACTCCGATTTATACCCAAAAAACGATTTTTAAACCCTAATTTATTTTAATTCCAGAAAATTAAAACTCTCATCCATCATATGATTAAATACATGACTTTAACATATTTAATTTAATATAAAAAAAAAATCTAACTAAAGAACAATAACTTTAGGTGATCAAAACCAAAATATTTTAAAATAAACAAGCCATGCTTAAATGTAAAAAAAAAATTATATTCCACTTTATTTCAAACACGTTTTCGACACTTTACCCTCATTTTATGGACTACCAACAACTATTTTTTTTTTTTACTATTTGCAAGTTCCATTTTTTTACCATGTAAGACTCAAAACAAAAGATATCGTTATTCCAAAATAAATCTTCACCCTCCCAATAGCTTCTACACCAAAAGTGTCGTACAAACAACCACGTGAAATGAGAACTCGATAAATGCGCTACTACAAAAGTTGAACATCCCAAAGAGAAAAGAGCTAGAAAACCATCCTAAGAATACAACCGATAAGTAGAAGGGATATATACATATATAGGCATACGCGTACATACACTCAAATCCATCCAACGTATACTATACAAACATGTATTAACCCTCTTCCATGCAACCATACTCAGGAATCCATTAATGTTGTGGTACTTGTATAACTATGTTGGCCACCATACTTATACCAGTCCCCTTTCACTAATGCACTCCCTCCTATGATGACACTTATAAGAATTAATACTACACATAACACATCAGTCTACCAACTAAAATAAGCACATAGATCCTACAACTCATATAAGCAAATAACCACAACATAAAGTAAGATCCAAAATCCATGTATTAAAATAACGTAGCCAATGCATGAAACATATAAACTCGTAATCCAGCTGAACCAGCGTAGACAAAATTCAAAATGTATAAAGAACATGAAAACGTAATTAAGCGAAATCCAACAATGACTAGCGTATACGACCATGGTTCCACCCGCACTAATCAAAACTCGTAAAGAAAATAACATGTAGTTAAGTATGAACCATAGTAGTTCATAACCTAAAAAATACTGCGAAAATAATATTCAAACACATCAATTACTATAAAATGCACACATACTCCTATGACGCCTATATGCAGGGACCCTTAAGCTATAGACTAGGCTACACGACTAAGCAACCTAATTCTCTATAACCATTGTCTCTGATACCATTCTGTCACACCCAACCATGGCGGAATATGGGGCGCGACGTATGGATATCATCACAACATGGCGTGTCTATAGAGATAACTATATGAAATAAGAAATGTCATAAAATGGAGACACAAAGTCATGACAATATCTCATCAGACTCAGGAGTCTACGTAAGTAGGTAACAGTCCTATCGCTTACCCAAGACAAACAAATAACATAACCAAACAAATATATGTGTGCCACAGTATCACTTATTAAAAGAACAAATAAAAACTAAGAAGGAAACGGGGATTCTCCTTCTATATGCATTCCTAAGCTTCTCCAATCCTAGCCACTTATGTTCTCATGCTTAACCATAGTATCACCTGAAAGAGAGACTAAAACACGTCAACATAAAGTTGGTGAGAGTCATAGGTTTAGACTCCAACGCTAAATCAGTTACAAGCTGTGAATAACAACCATCAACACAATAACATATGGACAATGTGTTACAAGTATGCATTAACAACTAGCATTCAAGATAAATCAATCACCACATTTCCAAGGCATCACGCCTTACCAACAACCACAATTACCAAAGCATCACGCTTTACCAATAACCATGGTACCATAGGCGCCCATACACCTATGTACCTATCCCAAGGCCACTACCTTGTAATTTTCCATTGGTCCCATAGACGATCACGCTATGTACCTATCCCAAGGCGCCTACCTTGTCAAACCACAATAACTGAGACGACACGTGTCCCCCGATCCAAATCATACACAATCAAGAATCACATAGCAGTTAATCACATAATGTACACACAAGTCCATCACAAACCATAAAAACATTCACAGCATCAATTTATAAAATAACTCAACACAATGTCTCTTCCATCCCATCTGGAAGTCAATATCAATAGTAAACATGGGACTATGAAACTCACCTGATAGCTTCTTCACAAGTCCTCGCACTAGCAACAAGCTAACAAACCAAAAACACGAAATCAATACACGAACCTATCACTAAGATGGCTCATCAACCTATGATGGACATCTAGTCTATTCCCATATAAAAACCTCATTGATAAGCTCTAACCATCCCATTAACCTTCCCTAAAAAGTCCTTAACTTTATTAAGTTTAATAACTATCCCGTTCATATTTTACACAAATCAGTCCCAGTTTTTAAGTCTCAAAACTTTAAGTCAAAAGTACACTTAAACATACCCATGGTTTCTGTAAAAGGAATATTCACACTTTTATACATGTTAGCTAAAACCTCACACCTTCCCTAACCTTAAAGATACTGTTAAGGCCCAGATATATGTGTATATATTGCTACCTATCCAGAATTCACTGATTTTAAACGTATGAAAAGTTCATTACCATTAGAGGGTCTTACACTAAACCACAATCTTAGCCCAAGTGCAGATCCTTACTAAAATATATAAAACATCTCTCATGTTCGTGAGAAGATCCCAATGCAACCCTAAGTACCCCAAACAACCCAAAACTTAAAAAGAAAACAAGCTGAATTCAAAACTGTTTTGACCTCCGACTGTTGTAACCTGTTTTTGACCCACTTCCCGACCTCCAATTTAGTTCTCGTTTCTTGATTTAGAAAGCCAACTTAATTACCTATCCAGGGCTAGTTTGATCGCATCTTGAATGTTCCTAGAACTCGAGATATGCTCAAAACAATAGACTCAAAATTCTGCCCAGTTTTTAAAAACGGGTTTTAAACAAATTGATCTAATTAATCACCTATAACCCTTCTAATACAAGCCTTAGATTATATGATCATCATATTATGATTAATACATCATTAATCTACTGTTTTTATATAAACCCTAACCCTTAATCCATCATAAGAATGATTAATTAAACATAAAAATAATTTAATTAAAAAGGTTAATGAAGGTTTTTACCTTAAATCAATGGAAGATGAAGAAAACCTAATTCTCCTCTATGGAACCCACGAATTTTTCTTTGTCTCCAGGGATTTATGTTTTTTTTAATTTATTATATAACTTTATATAGTGTGTACATAAAATCCTAGTCCAAGTATAACACACAACTTTCCTTTTTTTTCCCTTTTTCCCTTTTTCTCTTTCTTTGGTGCGTCTAAACCGATCCAGACACCCAATAAATTCGTTTTTTTTTATTTTTATTATCTAATATTATGTTAATAATATTACCTTAATTTTCCTTAATTTATTTCAGCTCCTAAAGCTTCCAAAACCTCAAAACCGTAAAACTAGTCAAATTTACGCGTTTTACCGTAAAAGACGTAAAATATACACTTTTATAAAAAATCTCAAAATTTGAAATAAACTTTATAACTATGTCCTAAATGACTTAAAACCATCCCGAAAAATATTCATATGGATAATTACCTCACCCGAGACCTCTAAATGCTAAACCGTAAATCCTAAAAAAATACACTATTACGATAATACTTATACGTATACGTAAACACCAAAATATCACCATTTCATTTCATAGTCACTAATTGTGAGCTCATGAACATGAAATAATTGTTCCTCGATTTACTTATGAGTACTTCTATACTCATAAATGATAACCACACCAACCTCGTTCACACAAAATAAACACGTAAACACACAATTCAAGTAAGCACACATAAAATAACCTAAAAGTAAGACCAAGTGACAAATCCAAAACCTAGGTTTGTCACAGGAACCGCCTAGGGCAATAAGGAACCGCGTGCAGCTAGCCGTTGGTTTTTGTCTTCTATAAATAGTGGATCAAATCTACATTTTCCATAACCCTTTTGGACATTTCTTTCAGCCTTCTTTCTCCTTTCTTAATCCTAATCATTTGTAAATGATCACTTAATGTGTTAAATATGTTTACTTATGATTATCCTCTTGATCCCCTTCTTTACCTTGCCCAAAGAGAAGATCACTCACACGCTTGTGTTGTGATTAAAGATGAAGCCTTGATGAAGATCATCCTCTCTTAAAGATCTAGTCATGTTCATTATTTGTTTATTTGAGTCTTGTGTAGATCCAATGTATTTGTGAATACTTGGACTAGTTGTGTTCATCCAAGCTATTTTTGAATACTTGGATTAGTGTTGTGTAAATTCATTTCATATGTGTGTGCTTGGATTTTTCTTGTGTACATCCAAGTTACATGTGTGTACGTGGATATGTTAGTTGAGTTGTAATGAGTTGTGTGACTTATCACTAAACTATAAAGTGATGTAGTTGTGTATTGTTAGTTCTCACTAAACTACAAAGTGATTTGTGTGTGAGTTGTGTAAGTTCTCATTTAGCTTAAAAGTGAAGAGTCGTGAAGATTGGTTCTAGCTTTGGATTAGAACTCGACATTTAGCCTTGTGTCAGAAAATGGTGAAGTAGGCAACGTTGTGAAGATTGGTTCTACCTTTTGAATAGAACTCGGCATTTAGCCTTGTGTCGTAAAATGGTGAAGTAGGCGACGTTGTGTAGATTGGTCCTAGCTAAGATTAGGTGTCGACTTTTAGCTTAGTGTCGAAAAATAATGTAAGCGACGTTGTAAGGTTTTCTCCGCCAAGAAGGGATCTTTTGGAAATAGTGGAAATCTCGAGTAGGTGTACTCGAGGAGTGGTGTAGGAACGAGGATAGAGCTTCGTTGCCGAACCACTATAAATCTTGGTGTCTTCCTATTAGATTGTTTCTTTCCTTACTCTTTACTTACTTTCATTATCATTACACTTACTACTTGTCATTGTTAATGCATTAGAATTGAACCTAATCATTATGCAACTAGCTTTCAAGTAAAAGATAGTTTTGGTAGTCACTTAATTGAAAGGAATTTTAATTAGGAGATAAATCAAAGAGAAACTATTCAACCCCCCTTCTAGTTTCTACAGCTCAGTTTCATTTAATAAATATAAAAAATATATTTATTAAATAATTTAATGAATATAATAAATATATTTATTAAATAACTTAACTCTTTACGTATTGTGTGCAATCCCGTAATATCGAGTTCGATCCTATCACACGACTATTAAATATAAGTCCATAAACTTTCAACTAGTTGCACCATCTGGTCTGCAAGATTTTTATGGTGCTCGTCTATCAAACAATGACAACAACAACAACAACAGAAGTAACAATAACAAGAACCGTGGAATTCGAAACAACTCTCGTGGTAACAAAACCCGAGGTCGTGGTAATGGACGTCAATTTGACTAGGCATCTACCTAGAACATAGTGTATGGCACTTGCAATAGATATGGTAATTGGTCATATTCCAATGCCCAAATCCTGACCCTTCTACTATTCACTATCGATAATCGGCTAAGTTTGCAAATACTCGTGGTCAATCCTCTACCGTGTCTGTAAATTGGCATTCCGACACCGGAGCAAACAGTCATGTGACACCTGATTTGGAAGAAATGGACAATTTAGAGACATATTATGGTGATGACGCACTACATGTTAGCAACAGTAAAGGTCTTCCTATTCTTCATATTGGTTCATCTAAAGTTTACTCACCACAAAAAAAAAATTCGCTCAAAATCATTCCTCATGTACCAGAAATTTCCCATAACCTCCTTTCTATTCAAAATTTTTGTCATGATAATAATGTCTTTTTTGAATTTAACTCTTCTTATTTTGTTGTAAAGGACGAGTCTACACACACCACTCTTCTCACCAGCTCCAATAAACACAGTCTATACACCGTCTCTACACCGTCACTCTTCCTTAACTCTAGTCGATCCACAAAGTTGTTGAATCCAAGATCGTTAGACTCAAACAGGCGAAACCGTTTATCTAGGTTGATCATCATTCATATGATAACATAGCGGAATAAGAACAATGATTATGAATAAGATGTTTAACAAGACGAATAATTCCAAAGGGTTTGTATTATTTATGATTAACACAAACCACTCTAGGCATGTATACATTGAATCCCATGCCTAGAGATCAAAGACTCTGTAGGTTACATTTGAGTAGTATGAATGAATGAATAAAACCTACGGTCTGGTGTTCCTTTTATAACTTAAGGAACCCAGGGATACATGGAAACTAAATAAGATAATAAATCAAAACAGAATTATTCATTCTTATCACTACTTGACCAAATCTCCATGTTTTTAGTACATGGCAAGGGAATCTTCACAGCACTGGAAAGTTTTGTAGCAGGGGAAACTTTCTTATATTTTGTCCACCAGCTTGAAGTTTCTCCTAATGCCATATTTGGTCCTTCTTGTACCATAGTGATTTGACTCATCAACATTTGACCCAACAATCTTCCCCTAGTTGATGATGTCAAAACACTTCCTTAAACATACAACACCAAAGATCAACAGGCTGGACATTCTTTGTAGACAACTTCCCCTTTTTGACATGATCAAATAGGGGTCTTCTATGTGAACAACCTTGATTTTCAACTACTACTAACCAATATCATACATCAAACCCCAAGTATTCTACTTTTCAAAAATACCCTCCATTAAGCACATAGGGGATGGTTTTCCTAATAAAAAATGATTTTGAGCAGCAGATACTCACACTAGTTGTAGTAATACTAAAGAGAAGTAGCAAAAATCTTCACCTCAATGTCATATGTGAATGACTAACACTTTATCAAATGAGTTTCCCCTTAAAGTGTGCTAGTCATTGATTAATCTTCAATTTTGTAGGCTTTATGTAATGATTACATATGAAGAAAATTTAATTATAACTTACTTGATGATGAAGTAGAATAACCCGAATGTGCATTTTATATCTTGCACTAACCATGTGACAAAGCGTTCTCCATACAAAATCCTCATTTACATTTGAAACGAGACACTGAGCACGATAATGTAACTCCTTCAAGTGATAGAAATTATGTGCATAGAGTACCATAAGAAAAATCACACATTCCTAGATCTTGTACCACTTCGTCACTAAGCGTTTAAGCATAAAACACATACCCGCGAAAATATCCTTCATCTTCAAATAAATGATAAAAACTTTTCTTCGTAATCAATAAAATAAAAACGAAACCTTTATACCTTTAAGATCAGTTGCTGTGAATAACCAAACTCCAAACCTTGCTGTCCCAAAACTCATATCTGACAGCAGGGGGAACTTTCAAAAACAGTGGGAATTAATTAATGAAAGCAGGGGGATCGTAGCAGGGGCTTCTTTTCATGAAAGCATGGTAAACTTTTTCAAAAGCAGGGGGAACTTTAATGCCACTGTTTTTGTTATTGACTGTGCCAAACCCACACAATGTGGGAATGAATTTATAACAGGTAAAATAATAAAAACAAAAGCAACTAAAAATTCACCTGCTGTTAATACATATGACCACCCAAACAATCCCACTTTCTGGCGTCGCAGTAAACACACACAATATGTAAACCGTTGTACCAAAGGTCTTTCTTTCTTTCATATATGAGAAAAAATATGTTATTCCACAAACATATTACCTCACATGAGCCTCGTAAAAAAAGGAAAACATGTCCCCCAACCTTATTTTCTGTCGTCTTTTACTCTTGATGGTCAACACACTCGTCTAAACTTTATACACGAACAAAACAGACGAGTAACAATCAACCATATGCAGCAACTTTATCTCTTGATGGTCCCACATGAACCACTTTCGTATTATTGGCTTTGGACCATAATGTTCATTCGTGTGAACACACAAAAATAGCATCCGTGTGAAGACAAGATGTTTACTTCGTGTGAACACACCAATACCATGTGAACGCAAGGTTTCTTTTGGTCCACATTAACTAATGTACTTCGATTTTCTTTTCTTTATCACGTCCCACAATCCTCATATACGACATAAGTATATTTTTATTCCGATTCATATGACGACAAGAATAAAAATAATACATATTTCATTGTTATGCTTCCTACGACGGGAGTAACACCACTACTTGATCCTTTATTGCGTCTGACCAACAATAATAAACCAACAATGCCCTTTTTGTACAATCATCATGATCACACCTGAACAATTTGTTCCCAACAGTGGCATCATTGGCTGCCAATAGTACGACAATCCCAACATATAAAGCTTTATGATTGGCTGCCAAAAGTAGCATCATTGAGCAGCACTTCTTTATTAACATCACAGCAACAATTAATTATCTAGGGTTTTAACACAAACCCTAGATCTTCACAGCAACGAACATAAACACGAAATAATCTTGATCTCCTAGATATCGAGAGCCACCCGCTCTGATACCACTTGTTGAATCCAAGATCGTTAGACTCAAACAGTCGAAACCGTTTATCTAGGTTGATCATCATTCATATGATAACATAGCGGAATAAGAACAATGATTATGAATAAGATGTTTAACAAGATGAATAATTCCCAAAGGGTTTTGTATTATTTATGATTAACACAAACCACTCTAGGCATGTATACATTGAATCCCATGCCTAGAGATCAAAGACTCTGTAGGTTACATTTGAGTAGTATGAATGAATGAATAAAACCTACGGTCTGGTGTTCCTTTTATAACTTAAGGAACCCAGGGATACATGGAAACTAAATAAGATAATAATGACTAAATCAAAACAGAATTATTCATTCTTATCACTACTTGACCAAATCTCTATGTTTTTAGTACATGGCAGGGGAATCCTCACAGCAGTGGAAAGTTTTGTAGCAGGGGAAACTTTCTTGTATTTTGTCCACCAACTTGAAGTTTCTCCTAATGCCATATTTGGTCCTTCTTGTTTCCATAGTGATTTGACTCATCAACTTTTGACCCAACAAAAGTATCTTTTTCAGCTGTAAGAGCTTCACCAACCATTTGGCATAGGTGGCTCGGAGACCCTCATAACATCTTTTTCATTCTATGCTTTCTACTTTCTCTCTTCCTTTTACGAATAATAGTTTGCCAAGTTTATGTAATTCTTGTCCATTGGGAAATCTTCAAAAATCCCTTTATTTGTTTATGAATTTCGAAGTAATAATATTTTATACTTGGTTTATTGTGATGTTTGAGGTCCCACACCTTTGTTATCTTTTGAAGGTCACAGATATTTTATGTTGTGTGTTAATTATCATTTTCGGTACATGTGGATATGTCATTTAGTTAAAATCTGATGTGTATTCTACTTTAAATCATTTGTGCAAATGGTTGAACGTCAATTTACCACAAAATTAAAGAGTGTTCAGACTGATTGGGATGGTGAGTTTCGCATTAGCTTAGTTTTTCTCTTTGCTTGGAATTATTCACCGGCGATCTTGTCCTCATACTAGTGAGCAAAACGGATTTGTTGAACGTCGCTCGTAATCTCAACGTTGTGGAAGCTGGTCTTACTCTTCTTGCTCAATCATGTGTTTGATGTAGGTTTTTCGTACACATTTTAGGGAAAACGCGTATAGTACAAGTCTTACGCTTTAGGAAAAACGTAAAACCGAATAAATGCGGGTTCGTTCTCGAAGGAGGTGTGTGAATTAATGTGCCAATATATAAAATAACAATGTTTTGATTAGTGACGTTTTTTGGTTTAGAGAGAGAAAAAGTAAAGACGAGCTACGACTACGGTTAAACTACGACGTTGACGTAAAACGCGAACGTAAATACGTAAAACGTGACGAAATTTAAAAATAAAACCTAAAAATTAATTAAAATATTAAACTAAGTCTTAAATAATATAAATAAGAATAAAAATCCAACAAATGTATTTTAAAACCTTTTATTAATTAAATATTCAATTTTTAATGCTAATTAAAGCCCAAAAATTAAATATAATTAACAAAATGCCCAAAATATTAATTTATTGAACTAATAACTAACTTATATTATTTAAAGTCTAAAAAGTATTTTTCCTAAATTTTAAAAACTATTTTTCTATTTTTAAATGACTTAAAACTATTTTTAAATTAAAATAATCCTAAATTACCCTAATGAACAGTAGAAAAGTTTAAAAAATGTAAAATCTTGCACTAAAAGACAAAACTGAATAATAATTAAACCCTAATTAACTTAATTTAATTATAAAAAATAATTAAAAAGTGAACAGTAAATATTTTTAAAACCAAAAATCTTAAAATATAATTCTAAGTCTAGGAAAAATTTTAAAAGTGAAAAATATAAGTTTTTTACACTAAAAGACAAAAACAGATATTTAAAAAGTAATTAAAAATAGCAAGAAACCCTAAAAATACTTAATGAACAGTGACAGAAAATTAAATTATACTAAAAAATCAGAAATAAAATAAGAAAAATAATGCAAAAAGTTTTAACCCCTAATTCCTATTTTAGTCCACTAAAGACAAATTAACAAGAACTGATAGTGACACTTTTGATTGTTTCTGTCTTTTAGCTAGACAGTGGGAACAGCAAAGCTAGCAGTGGGAAAGGAGTTCCCACTACTTGTATAAAAAAACGGGTCTGGTGGTATTAAGCTTGATTGCAAGCTTGTTACTGAGTTTTGATGGGAAACAAAGGCACCCCCACACTCATGGAAGTGTGGGGAGTAAGTTTAAACACAAAAATCACCAAGCACAATACAAATTTCAACTACAAATCCCCAAATACAGTTACTGTTTAACAGAATAATGCAAAAGGTTGTTTTTGCTGATCTAAATGGCAATTGGGTGAGTTTTGGATGGCCAAAACTCACTCAATTCTTGAACAAATACCCACAAAGCAATTCCTAACCCTAGATACTACCCTAAGCTAGCAGCCAACAAGAATTGATGGACAAAATTAAGCTAAAACAAGGCAGAATGATGAGTTTCTGATTTTTAGCTAATATTACCAAAAAAATGAGCATGCACTTGTTTTAAAAGTCTACCAAACTAGAAGATAAATAACACCTACTACTAACACTCACATATAAGGCATATGTAAACAGGATTTAACCAACAAATTGTCACCAATCTTAGTTTACACCCTAGTCCCAAACACCCTCTTATAATCTGAAAACTAAAATTAACAAATGAAAACCTTTCCAATCTTACCCAAACTGAATAAAATCTATCTAAACATGCATATAGAGCATACACAAGCAGAATCAAGCAATAAAATTAAACCAAGAACAGATTCTACACAAAACACATAAATCTCATATAATAATCAAAAAAATTCATAAAAAGGGTTCAAGCCAAACCTTGGGCTGAGGCCTTCTTTAAATGGACTGGATGAGCTTATATGAGCTTATAAGATGTGTAAAGAGTCCCTGTTGGGGTTCAACTACAGAACCAGGGAGAACAATATCTTCAAAGGTAAAAAATGAAATGAAATGATTGGAACAATGGTACTCCTATGGAATTTTGTACCTGCACACTCAACAAACCAAGTGAAAACTGAAGAGCTAAAGCTTATAAGCCTAGCTTAATGGATAAGCAGGCTTATGAGCTTATAGCTTAATAAAAAAAACTTCTTAAAACTGAATTTTTTCCAAAGAAATATTTTTTAAAACTACAAGAGAACCATAACAAAACCTTAAACAAGCAGTATCCAGTGACCAACTTCCACTTTCACTTCAGTTGGCCAAATGGGTAAGGCTGTGAAAGCTTTTGCCAAAAAAACTTCAAGAACACTTAACTTTCTGAAAAATGTTTTATGCTAAAAACTTTAAGAAACTTCAACCCTACTTGCATCAAGTGAAAAAATTACACTAAGAAAACACAAAGGAACTCAGTTATTTGTATCATTCAAAAACTTTCATTATCATTAATAATTTTAAAAAGATACAAAAAAAACTGGAACAAGGAAAAATACAAGCCACAAACGGCTGTATTTATACAAAAGGTAGAAGATTCTAGACTATGAATACATTTGCAAAACCCTAACTAGAAAATCCCTAAAAATCCCTTTGAAAGTCTTGGTCAAATGTGGCCTCTTGTGATGCTTGTATTGTTGTCCAGCTGTTGTCTTTCAATCCTGAGCGTTTCTTTGAGTGTGGAGAGCAAGTTTCATCTTTAGCCGTTGATATGGTCTAAGATTCTCTGTGAATGAAGGTGAAATGAGACAGAGCACATGGTGAGGGGACCCGTGGTACACGTGGCTTCATTTTTAAGGGTGGGGTTGGTTTTGGGTAAGGATGAATTACTATTTTGGAAACTATTAAGCAATTACCCTTTGTTATGATAGGATTAGAGTTTTAGGGTTTATATGATAAGGGATGGGTGAACAGTTGGATTAGATGATGTTTAAGAGATGGTAATATTGTTTCCCACGTTTATTTTGTTTAAACAGAGTTTTTAAAAAAAACTGTTAAATAAAATAGGTAGTGGAATGGTGATGTGGAGTAGGAGGTGATGTGGTGGAAGGTGATTGGAGGAGGGAAGGTAGTGGATGAGGTGTCGGCTCATGATAGGTGGTGGTGTGTTTGTTTGTCTGGGCAAAAACAGCCCCCCAACTCCCATTGCTTTCTCCTTTGATCAAATCAGCTTCAACTTCTTTTTTCCTTTATAACAAGTTTGGTAAACTTGCTATTTTTGACCCAAGGCATAACAAAACTTTTATCAAGGACTAATTTTGCATATCTTGCATTCTTCAAGGGCATTTATTGTATAATATCCATACTTTAGGGACCCCATTGCATTTCTAAGATAATTGAGGGGTATAAAGTGGCAAATCTTCAAACTTGGAGGACCAATCTTGCCAATACTTCAAACTTCAAGGGCATTTTTGGAAAATTCATATTTGGGCCCGGTTCTTTGTGCGGCTTCGTTTCCCGTGTTCGTTTTTGCTTGATTCCTTTGATCTTTTGGTGAATTCACGATATCCGTGCCTGAAATACACAATGAACAAATACAAGCACATATATGGGTATTTTGATGATATTTTAAGCGTTTTAAGCCCGATTTGGACGATGAGACTATGTATAAATACAGTCTCATCACTCCCCCATACTAAACCATTGCCGTGTCCCCACGCAATGCTAGAATTAAGTATCGTAGCACTTCCAAAATTCATTTTATGATGACTTTTATTGAAGACATAAAATTAAATAAACTACTACACGTGCTTTAGACATAATGTATTGTTTTCATCACGAAAAAGTGACTTTTAGGATCATAGAACAAGAACACGTGAATGCTTCGTTAGAAATAATTTCGTCGTCCTCGATTTTCACCTAATTCCATGCTAAGCGTGTAACGAGATCATTATTATTATAAGTTAGCAACACGAACACATCTCATGAGTGTTAATTACGAACCTAAACTCCCTTATTCCTACTTGGTATCTCTTATATTTTATTTTGTCTTAATGATCACGAGGATACATCATTGACTTATGTGTGAATAGAGATTAAGTCTAAAAATAGAAACTTAACGGTGTAACCAAAATCATTAAATTAATAATTCATCCCAATAGACAACGATGTCAAAAAATTAAGTCAACAAGAAGGATCGATAAACACGGTTTTATAACGGTTTTGAACATGAGACTTATTACCAAGACTTTTATACGCCCCCTAACGGAAGGGCCTTATTATCTTTGTTTTACCTCCATCTTTTATTCAACTTCGCCATGAAGCTTTTATTATGACTTCGGTCTTGCCTTGCCTTTTATTATCCGCCTCATCGGTGGTTTTATTAGCCAAAGACGTATATCCTCACGCTAAAGCGAATTTTGGATCTTTAAAGCTTCGAAGATTAAGGCTTGATTCACTTTCAATTTGGGCATAGATTTTTCGGCCTTGTGAGCTTCAAATTTTTGCTTAATTTAGGTGAGCACTTGAAATCTTATTATTAGGTGAAGCTTTCGATTATTCAGGTGCCAATACTTCAAAACCGTGACGCTGGCGATACCTTAATGTTTTCCCAATTTAATTACATGGAAGCTACCAAAACAAATTAGAAACCCAACAATAGTGACTAAACCGCCAAATCAATATTTATTAACAATTTATTATGCAAAAGCGTTGGGAGAATAAGCTAATAATTACTACACATAAGATCGTGACGATTACGAGACTTATAAATAACTCTATCATTTCTCGTCCTCATTTAAGAGACTTAGCCTAAAAAGTTAAGGAATCGAAGCTAAGTGCTCAACACGCACGGTCGAGTCAAAAATTACTCTCGTTCTCACCATCGGAAAACCTACATTCGTGTCTTAAACACTTATGAAAAACTAGAAAAATTTTAAAATTTGGCCATTTTTAGCCTTATTTGCAACAAAACGATAGCAAAAAGATGAATATTGGATTGCGTGTTGACGTAAGCAAGGTGAAGTATCTACTCACCCCCCCCCCCCCATACTAAAACTAAACATTGTCCTCAATGTTTCGAGTCTAGGGGTGTAAACACCCCCATACTAGAGACGAAGTCGAATGCTTAATCTCGAGCATGGAAAGGGTAAAACGAATAACCTAAAAGCCGTTTATGAATTATGCTAATAAGATAAACGTTAGAACATAAAAGGATATCATCGGATATCGGAATCTCCAAAGGCAACGATTGAAGCTCGAGTGCTACGTAAAACAAACACGAGAGGCTTCAATGATGACGATGAACCTAATAAATCACAATCACAAACAACCACGGAACAAAGGTTGGAAGAGCACAAGTCCCATCGTTACGTTAACTAAGAAAGCGATAATATGTACAAGGATAAGCATGAGAATCCCCCACGAGGCACCTTGTTTTTGATAACCGAGTCAAAAGCTCGACTCGAATCCCCATAAATGTGATCATTTAGGGATAATCTTGGTTTGTTCATTTTTGGTGGGGCTTACATGATAAACAAGGCCCAAAAGTACATGGAGTACTTTAAAAACCCGATACACGTATACCGGGGTCAAAGATAGCGTCTTCGTTTTCGGATGAAAGACGAAACAACGCTACTTTAACTAGGACCCCAATGGGGTAGAAGAAAATAGATGAGAAGTAGAAAGGTGGGGCAATGGGTAAGGCAAACTTATGAGCTACTCGAGGTAGACTCACACCAAGCAAACGAAAAGATTTTCCATTTATTGCATCGGTGGAAGACCGAGATTTCCTTTTACAAGCAATTCTGGGATCGTAAATCTCGTCCTCGGTGGAGAAATGTGAGGGAACATTTGGGGCTTCCCCCACACTAAAACCACACACACCATCGTCAAAAGGAATAGACGAGGTGGTAGCACTCATATAACGCGGTGATGACGGAGTTAAACATGTAGAAAATTCTTTTAAAACATTTTTAAAATCCTTTCCTTTTTCATCGTTCAAAAACTCTTTATGAAAACCCGATTTGATAATGTCGAAAATATTTGGCGTGTCAAATTCAAAATTAGTCGCGCTAAAAATCCTCACATTTAAGTCATTGGTGGGAGGGGGTGGCGGATTATATAAGTTCTCAAAACGTTTGTCAATAAAGAACACCGCCCCCTCGGGGTCAACATACTCGTCATCCTCATGAACGTCGATCTCATCGATTTCTTCATCAAAGATAGGCTTGTCAAACCAAGGTTTGTCATTCCCCTCCTTGAGTATCTTAGAAACTCTCTCGAAAAGATCACGATCAAGCACGAAACCATCATTCTTTTGTGGGGATCGTTGATAAGTTAGATCCTCACGAATGTGGTAAACGTCATTCTCAAATGAGGAGTGTTTATAAGGTAACTCCTCGAGAATGCGACTTGTGTCTATAGCAAGAAAATCATCGACCTCCTTAAAGAATTCTTCATCATCACAATTGTGAAACGAAGGAGGATCGATGATATGGTCATCAACGTTCTCGAATTCATCATCAAAAATGGGATTATGATGAAAAATAGGTTCGTATACGGAATTCGAGTACGTTGTGAAAGTGTCGTCATTCTCCTCATCATAAGAAATTTCCGACATGAGATCGTCCTCTTCATTTGAAGATTTATCAAAGGGTAAATCCTCGAAGATGGATGGCGGATTAGCAAGTATATGCTCGATCTCGGCAAAATCATCATCGCCATCAAAGAAAGTGTCGATGTGAGCAAGTTCTCGAGTGGATTTCTCGAGAGTTACAACCATGGACTTACAAGTCGAATGACTATGCTTAGGTGACATTTCTATGATGGGTGAGATTGCATTGGGTTGGGCCACTTCCTTAGCCTTAATGGATTTGGGGCTAGGAGTGGGAGGCACTTCAATGGGTTTAGAAGTATGGGCCTCAAAGTCATGGTCCTTCGAAGGTGGTGAAGACGAGCCCATATTAGTCGTTTTCGTGATGGCACTAACGTCGCCCTTCGGAATTGGTGTTTCACTTGTTTCTCTAAAAACATCCCAAAGTGAGTTTTCATCCATAAATTTACACATACCCTTTTGAATTAGGTACACGTATTCTTTATCATTAAAATCATCATCTTTAAAACCGTTTTTCTTAATTCTTTCAAAACATGCATCAAGCTTCATTCTTTCCGCTAAAGTAAACATTTTGAAATCATTAGAATTTGAATCATTAGGTTTTGAAACCTCGGTTTTTTCATTCTCATAAAATCCTTGGGATTTTCTAGCAAAAAAGTCTATTTTCTCATCCCCATATCTCATAGTAAGTCTCCCCTCGTGAACGTCGATTACGGTTCTAGCCGTCGATAAGAATGGTCGGCCTAAAATAATGGGACATTTAGGGTCACACTCGTAATCGGATATAACGAAATCCGCGGGAAAAACAAACTTTCCAATCCTAACATAGACATCCTCGGCTATTCCAATTGGTATTAAAGGTGTACAATTTGCAAGCTCGATTGTCATGTTCTTGGGGGTAAGAGAAGGCAATCTCATCAATTTCCAAAGAGAATGAGGCATAAGATTGATGCTAGCACCTAAATCGGCAAGGGCTAAACATCCCTCAATCTCGGAAAAATCACAAGGTAGTAGAAATTGGCCCGGATCCTTTTCCTTTCTCGGCATACGCCTTTTGGGTTTTTTTAAGAAGGATCGATGCACAAGTTTCTTCAAGGGTTACTTTGGTAAGGTCGACAAAGCTCTCTTTTTGAACCGTGGATGGAATTTGAGGTACACGAGGGTGTGCACTCTTTTCTTTGGTCGCCACGTTCACCCCATCGACTTTAGAACAAGAAGACGTCTTAGAAGTCGAGGGTTGAGAGGGATAAACAACACGGAATCCTTCAAGGTTAAGGGTAATCACACGACCCTTCTCACGAGACGAGGCGGCTTTACATTGTTCTTTCGGATTAGCAACGGTGTCACTAGGTAACGAACTTGATGACGAACCCGAGGCTTTGTTCATAATGGCCGAAAACATCTTTTTTATATCAATTTGCCCTTGCTCAATCTTCGTGTTTTGCAATTTCAATGTATTAGAAAAGTCATTTTTCAAAGTACCAATTTCTCCCTCTAATCGTCTCATATTAGCCTCATTCGTTTTCATGTAATTTTGAAAATCGTTTGACGAACTATTTTGATTTGAATTAAAGTTCCCTTGGTTTTGATTACTTCTTTGAAAATTTCCTTGATTACCACTTGAAAAATTGTTACCTTGATTGTTGTTTGAAAAATTCGAGTTTTGGTTATTGTCTCGATTTTGCCAAGTTATATTACGACCTTGATTATAACCTCCTTTGATTTTGATTCGAAAAATTTCCTTGTTGATTATTTCCTTGAAAATTGTTTCGATTTTGAAAATTGTTGCCTTGGTTATAATTGCCTTGTTGTGATGGACCCGCGTTATTTTGATTTGAAAAATTGTTGTTTCCATTTAACGCACTCACATTCGACGTTTGGCCATCCGTAGCCGCACACTCGTAATAATTATGAGGTCCACCATAAAACGTACACGAAACCTCAACCGCTTTCACCATAGCGGGAGCATCTTTCTTTTGCATCTCAACGAGAAAAGACGTAAACACATTCGTCAACTTGTCGACTTTCGCATCAACTCTCTCAATGTCGCGATTACAACTACTAACATTGGCGACATTGGCAACACTCGGTGCGTTGCGGAGTTGGTAAACCTTGGATCGGTTTTCGATAATTATCAATGCATCTTTCGGAGTCTTACACAAAAAGTTGCCACCGGCAGCGGAATTCAACGAATCTTGTTCGTGAAAATTAAGACCGTTGTAAAACGTATCGATTTGGTGCAACTCGGAAAAACCATGGTGAGGACATTGCCTAAGCAATTCCTTAAAACGATCCCACGCGTCTCTAAAAGATTCATTCGGTTTTTGCTCAAATTTCGTAATTTAATTCTTGAAAAACGTCGTCTTAGACGGTGGGAAAAAATAATTAACGAACTTGGAAACGAGATCCTTCCACGTAGTTATCGAATTAGGTGGCTCTTTCTCGTACCAATCCTTGGCGGCACCATCGAGCGAGTACGGAAAAAGCATAAGCTTGACGACATCGGCGTCGACGTTCTTAAACTTGCTCGTGGCTAAAAGACGATCAAAATTCCGAATATGGTCGTGAGGATTATCGGCTTCACGGCCTCAAAACTTCGTAGCTTGGATTAACGAAAGCATTCCGCTCTTAATCTCAAAATTCTCCGCTTCGATAGTGGGAATTACGATCGCGTCTCCATAACCCTCGGTGGGCGCTTGGAGCAATTCCATCATCGAACGATTGTCGGCCATCTCGTCTAAGGTTTCTTCAACAACGATATTAGGAACGTCGGTTTCTAATTCTCGTCTACGTCGTCGATTCCTTCGATTACGATTGCGTCGATTCGAAGCTTCGCTAGAATTGGAATAATCCTTCGATCGAGTGCGCATGCACTAAGCGTAGAATGGGTGGTAGCAAAGAAGATTCTTTTTGCGGTTTTTCGATTTTTTTCAATTTTTTTTTGGTTTTTGATTGTTTTTTAATTTTTTTGGATTTTTGAATGTATTACGTAGACACAAATCTACAAATCTCTCCTCGAATCGATTTCTCGATTAAAGGAGCCTCAAATAATGAAAACGATCACGTGGAGTGAACGCTTTCGATGACTTTAGAACGTTGGTGGAACACCAAAACGTTCAAGAGGGTTTAATCTTGAAAACACAAGTAAATATAATATACGTAGATAATACTTGGGCGGCAAACCCTCGATTGGCCCTCTTTCTCAAAACACGCACAAGCAAGCGGAGGAAACGAGGCGGCGCGAAGCACTTAAGAGCCTTTTTCCTTTAGGTCGTGAAATACAACCGCCTTATACCCACCTTATAGTTTGTGTTAATTGAAATTAAGCCTCACGAAAGTATTTATCTATTTTGCCTTTAAAATTTTGCTTTGGATTCGAATACAATGATCGAGTGATGAAATCCCGAATCAAGGTTGCGTTTTCACGCTTTTGGAGTACTTGTATATTTATTTGTTCTTACGTAGATACAATATAGTAATAATATATTCACAAGAAAAACGAAAACCAATATATCTACAATATAGTAAAAGATTGTTTTGTGTTTAATTTAGGAAAATTAAACACGATTTATTTGGATATTATAATATAATAGAGAAAAATAACAAAAATAAGTATGTACGATATTCACGCTTTCCAAAAAAATGAAAAGCAAAAACGCACTACTCACACAAATACGATACTAATAGTAATGGCACACTAAACACCTCCCCGGCAGCGGCGCCAAAAATTGATGTAGGTTTTTCGTACACGTTTTAGGGAAAACGCGTATGAGTGGCAAGTATTAAGTCTTACGCTTTAGGAAAAACGTAAAACCGAATAAATGCGGGTTCGTTCTCGAAGGAGGTGTGTGAATTAATGTGCCAATATATAAAATAACAATGTTTGGATTAGTGACGTTTTTTGGTTTAAAGAGAGAAAAAGTAAAGACGAGCTACGACTACGGTTAAACTACGACGTTGACGTAAAACGCGAACGTAAATACGTAAAACGTGACGAAATTTAAAAATAAAACCTAAAAATTAATTAAAATATTAAACTAAGTCTTAAATAATATAAATAAGAATAAAAATCCAACAAATATATTTTAAAACCTTTTATTAATTAAATATTCAAATTTTAATGCTAATTAAAGCCCAAAAATTAAATATAATTAACAAAATGCCCAAAATATTAATTTATTGAACTAATAACTAACTTATATTATTTAAAGTCTAAAAAGTATTTTTTCTAAATTTTAAAAACTATTTTTCTATTTTTAAATGACTTAAAACTATTTTTAAATTAAAATAATCCTAAAAAATAATAAAATAATGTCAAAATTAATTTAACAATTTTAAAAATCCTAAATTACCCTAATGAACAGTAGAAAAGTTTAAAAATGTAAAATCTTGCACTAAAAGACAAAACTGAATAATAATTAAACCCTAATTAACTTAATTTAATTATAAAAAATAATTAAAAAGTGAACAGTAAATATTTTTAAAACCAAAAATCTTAAAATATAATTCTAAGTCTAGGAAAAATTTTAAAAGTGAAAAATATAAGTTTTTTACACTAAAAGACAAAAACAGATATTTAAAAAGTAATTAAAAATAGAAATAAACCCTAAAAAATACTTAATGAACAGTGACAGAAAATTAAATTATACTAAAAAATCAGAAATAAAATAAGAAAAATAATGCAAAAAGTTTTAACCCCTAATTCCTATTTTAGTCCACTAAAGACAAATTAACAAGAACTGATAGTGACACTTTTGATTGTTTCTGTCTTTTAGCTAGACATTGGGAACAGCAAAGCTAGCAGTGGGAAAGGAGTTCCCACTGCTTGTATAAAAAAACGGGTCTGGTGGTATTAAGCTTGATTGCAAGCTTGTTACTGAGTTTTGATGGGAAACAAAGGCACCCCCACACTCATGGAAGTGTGGGGAGTCAGTTTAAACACAAAAATCACCAAGCACAATACAAATTTCAACTACAAATCCCCAAATACAGTTACTGTTTAACAGAATAATGCAAAAGGTTGTTTTTGCTGATCTAAATGGCAATTGGGTGAGTTTTGGATGGCCAAAACTCACTCAGTTCTTGAACAAATACTCACAAAGCAATTCCTAACCCTAGATACTACCCTAAGCTAGCAGCCAACAAGAGTTGATGGACAAAATTAAGCTAAAACAAGGCAGAATGATGAGTTTCTGATTTTTAGCTAATATTACCAAAAAAATGAGCATGCACTTGTTTTAAAAGTCTACCAAACTAGAAGATAAATAACACCTACTACTAACACTCACATATAAGACATATGTAAACAGGATTTAACCAACAAATTGTCACCAATCTTAGTTTACACCCTAGTCCCAACACACCCTCTTATAATCTGAAAACTAAAATTAACAAATGAAAACCTTTCCAATCTTACCCAAACTGAATAAAATCTATCTAAACATGCATATAGAGCATACACAAGCAGAATCAAGCAATAAAATTAAACCAAGAACAGATTCTACACAAAACACATAAATCTCATATAATAATCAAAAAAATTCATAAAAAGGGTTCAAGCCAAACCTTGGGCTGAGGCCTTCTTTAAATGGACTGGATGAGCTTATATGAGCTTATGGGATGTGTAGAGAGTCCCTGTTGGGGTTCAACAACAGAACCAGGGAGAACAATATCTTCAAAGGTAAAAAATGAAATGAAATGATTGGAACAATGGTACTCCTATGGAATTTTGTACCTGCACACTCAACAAACCAAGTGAAAACTGAAGAGCTCAAGCTTATAAGCCTAGCTTAATGGATAAGAAGGCTTATGAGCTTATAGCTTAATAAAAAAAAACTTCTGAAAACTGAATTTTTTCCAAAGAAATATTTTTTAAAACTACAAGAGAACCATAACAAAACCTTAAACAAGCAGTATCCAGTGACCAACTTCCACTTTCACTTCAGTTGGCCAAATGGGTAAGGCTGTGAAAGCTTTTGCCAAAAAAACTTCAAGAACACTTAACTTTCTGAAAAATGTTTTATGCTAAAAACTTTAAGAAACTTCAACCCTACTTACATCAAGTGAAAGAATTACACTAAGAAAACAAAAAGGAACTCAGTTATTTGTATCATTCAAAAACTTTCATTATCATTAATAATTTTAAAAAGATACAAAAAAAATGGAACAAGGAAAAATACAAGCCACAAACGGCTGTATTTATACAAAAGGTAGAAGATTCTAGACTATGAATACATTTGCAAAACCCTAACTAGAAAATCCCTAAAAAGCCCTTTGAAAGTCTTGGTCAAATGTGGCCTCTTGTGATGCTTGTATTGTTGTCCAGCTGTTGTCTTTCAATCCTGAGCGTTTCTTTGAATGTGGAGAGCAAGTTTCATCTTTAGCCGTTGATATGGTCTAAGATTCTCTGTGAATGAAGGTGACATGAGACAGAGCACATGGTGAGGGGACCCGTGGTACACGTGGCTTCAATTTTAAGGGTGGGGTTGGTTTTGGGTAAGGATGAATTACTATTCTGGAAACTATTAAGCAATTACCCTTTGTTATGATAGGATTAGAGTTTTAGGGTTTATATGATAAGGGATGGGTGAACAGTTGGATTAGATGATGTTTAAGAGATGGTAATATTGTTTCCCACGTTTATTTTGTTTAAACAGAGTTTTTAAAAAAAACTGTTAAATAAAATAGGTAGTGGAATGGTGATGTGGAGTAGGAGGTGATGTGGTGGAAGGTGATTGGAGGAGGGAAGGTAGTGGATGAGGTGTCGGCTCATGATAGGTGGTGGTGTGTTTGTTTGTCTAGGCAAAAACAGCCCCCCAACTCCCATTGCTTGCTACTTTGATCAAATCAGCTTCAACTTCTTTTTTCCTTTATAACAAGTTTGGTAAACTTGCTATTTTTGACCCAAGGCATAACAAACTTGTATCAAGGACTAATTTTGCATATCTTGCATTCTTCAAGGGCATTTCTTGTATAATATCCATACTTTAGGGACCCCATTGCATTTCTAAGATAATTGAGGGGTATAAAGTGGCAAATCTTCAAACTTGGAGGACCAATCTTGCCAATACTTCAAACTTCAAGGGCATTTTTGGAAAATTCATATTTGGGCCCGGTTCTTTGTGCGGCTTCGTTTCCCGTGTTCGTTTTTGCTTGATTCCTTTGATCTTTTGGTGAATTCACGATATCCGTGCCTGAAATACACAATGAACAAATACAAGCACATATATGGGTATTTTGATGATATTTTAAGCGTTTTAAGCCCGATTTGGACGATGAGACTATGTATAAATACAGTCTCATCAGTGTTCCTCAACGTTTTTGGCATTATGCTTTTGATATTGTTGTTTACATAATCAATCGCATGCCCTCTCGCACATCAACAAACAAGTCACCTTTTGAACATGTATTCAAACGGTCTCACGGCTAAACTTTTCTCTGTGTCTTTGGGTGCCTATGTTTTCCCCATCTTCGTCCATACAATCGTCACAAAAAGGATTTTGTTCCACTCCGTGTGTCTTTATTGGCTACAGCCCGTCCCATCATGGATATCGTTGACTTGATATTTTGATTGAGCGTCTTTATATTGCTCGACATGTTCGTTTAAATGAAGCACATTTCCCATTCCATATCCTTAAAACCACTTCCCCACCCCTCCCTTCAAAAACATCTCCTTATTACTCTTGAGAATCACCCTATGTAATTCCTACTACCGACTATCCATGTCCATCTTCACCACGCTCACCAATTTTCTCTCCATCGTCTGACCATCCAAGTCCATCTTCACTAAGCTCACCAATTTTCTCTCCATCATCTATTTCACCATAGTGTAGTCCAACTTCTCAAATTTCTCTCGAGTCTTCGCTACCTACACCACCTCCTCCTATACCTACACCACCTCATCCCATACCTTGACAACGTCCCGCAGATCTTCGTCCAAATCCTTAAAAATGGATTCCCTACAATGCTTCCACAAATCATGCTATCGTCCTCCCTACAAAAATCACTGAACCAACCTTGTTTGCCATTGCCAACAAGTATTCAGAGTGGCGTCAAGCTATAAAAGAAGAGTATGATGCTCTCGTAAAAATGGAACATGGTCTTTACTACCTCGTACTTCTAACACCAATGTTGTTGATGGTAAGTGGGTATACAAGTTAAAAAGTGACAAGAATTATGCTATCACTTGTTACAAAGCGAGATTTGTTGCCAAAGGTTTTCGGCAACAACCCGGTATTGATTTTAGTGAGACATTTAGCCCGGTTGTCAAGTCAACAACTATCCGAGCTGTTTTATCACTTGTAATTACAAACAATTGGTCAATCCGCTAATTAGATGTTCAAAATGCATTTCTTCATGAAAATCTTAAGGAGTGGGTTTATATGAACAACCTTTGGGCTTTATTGATCCACAACGACCAACGCATGTATGTTTGCTTCATAAGTGTATTTATGGCTTAAAGCAAGCCTCACGCGCTTGGTTTGATCGCCTCTCCAAGTCTCTTTATGATCTCGGTTTCAATGGCTCCAAAACGGATCTATCTTTGTTTATTTATGCATGTGGACACACACTTTTGTACATTATGGTATATGTAGATGACATCATCGTTACAGGTAATAACACGAGCACTATTGACAACATAGTTTGTCAACTTGGATCAGCTTTTGCATTAAAAGATCTCGGGTCACTTAACTACATTTTGGGTATTCAAATTGTTCTTCATGTGTCCGACATTCTCCTGTCTCAAAAGAAGTATGTTTTGGAGAGCTCACTCAGCTTATATGACAGTACCGCTTTCTCTGATCCAGTGAAATATCGACAAGTACTGGGTGCTTTACAATATGTTATCTTGTCTCGGCCTGACATAGCTTTTGCTGTAAACAAGGTATGTCAATATATGCCAAGAATCATTGGTCTGCTGTTAAACGGATTTTATGTTATCTTCATGGTACAATTGAACATGGTATGCGTATCCGTCGTTCTTCTGGTTCTACTCTTCAAGCTTCTACTGATGTGCTATGGAAAGGTGGTCATGATACTTCTCTTGAAGCTTTCTCAGGTGCTGATTCGGCTGGGGATTTAGATGATCGATGGTCCACGCCTAGGGGGGGAGGGGGATTTTCTATATATCTTGGTTCAAACCTTATATCTTGGACCACTCGTAAACAACGTATAGTTTCACGTTCCTCTACAAAAGCTGAATACAAATCTCTTGCTGACACAGTCGCTGAGCTCACATGGCTTCAAGCTCTTTTTCATGAGCTAGGTATTTGTTCGTCTTTAACGCATATACTATGGTGTGACAATCTTGGTGCAACATACTTGTCAGCTAACCCTATCTTTCATGCGCGTACTAAACATGTGTAAATCGACTATTACTTTGTTCGGGAAAAGGTTGCTCAAGGGGATCTTCAAGTTCAACATATATCTACACATGATTAAATTGCAAATATATTTATAAAGCCATTACCAACTCCTCGATTTCTCTTTCTAAGATCCAAGCGACATGTTGTTACCCGTCTTTAGCTTACGGGGGCGTGTTAGACCAAAATTAGATGGGTGATGGAGGAACAAGAATAAACGGGCTATTTAGTTTCCTTACTTTATGATATATTTTATTTAAATTTTCTTATTTTATGATATTTTATTTATTTTTCTTATTTTGTGTTTTCTGGGAAAAATATTCTTATCTTTTTTCCTAAGTTTAGTTTTCCTATAAAATCAGGAGGATTTTGTTTATTGTATTTTATTATGAAGTTATGAATAAAAAACAGACTTTTAGTCTTTGTTAATTGACTTGAATCTAGGTTAGGGTTTATTGTTCAATTTTCTCTTAATAATCGGGTATTCGTTGAATCAACGATTGTTGGAATTTGCCTGATTATCGGTATTCTTTTGAATCAACGATAGTTGGAAGGATTGTATCTGGCATTCTTTGGAATCAACAGATTCAATTATCTATCCTTGTTATTTTTCGCTACATCAGTTGGTATCAAGATCCGAAGTTTCTGATTAAGATGTTAGAATATCCCTTTTTTGAGGTTGATGGTTCATCTTCTGATGAATGGGAAGATTATGGTGTGGCTAGTGATGATTATGATGGACCTCCCATATTTGATGAATATGAAGAAGAACTGATGCTAGTTTATGATACAGATATTGAATATGTCATTGAGGAAAAAGAAGGATTGACGAGGGAAAAGGAATTTGGTAGGGAAGAAGAAAACAATGAACACACTGTAGTTGTGGTTAATAGTCTTTGTTCTACAATGATCCAAACTATCATGGTCGACAAGTTGGGTTTAAAGACGCTCAAGGTTCGACGTCGATTCATTTTAAAGAAAGGAAATTTAATGGAAGGGATACAAATTTGGATTCTACGCGTACAAGGTACGAGTGAGACAAACTCGATGATGAGGTTTTTGAAGTGAGGGAGAATGATGGAGGAACAAGAATAAACGGGTTATTTAGTTTCCTTACTTTATGATATATTTTATTTAAATTTTCTTATTTTGTGATCTTTTATTTATTTTTCTTATTTTTTGTTTTCTGGGAAAAATATTGTTATCTTTTTTCCTAAGTTTAGTTTTCCTATAAAATCAGGATTTTGTTTATTGTATTTTATTATGAAGTTATGAATAAAAAAACAGACTTTTAGTCTTTGTTAATTGACTTGAATCTAGGTTAGGGTTTATTGTTCAATTTTCTCTTAATAATCGGGTATTCGTTGAATCAACGATTGTTGGAATTTGCCTGATTATCGGTATTCTTTTGAATCAACGATACTTGAAAGGATTGTATCTGGCATTCTTTAGAATCAACAGATTCAATTATCTATCCTTGTTATTTTTCGCTACATCAATGGGTCAGCCCATACCATACCCGTTAAGTTATGATTAGTTGCTTGATCACTAAGCTATTGTATTAATATATATGCATATAGTATCTGATGTACAATTACAATAACAGAAATCCTTTGAGGTTATATACACGTAAAACTCACTCACGTGTGTAAGTGAATTGCAATAGTCTGCCAGAAGTATACATAACAAATCATTTCACTATACATGTCTTTTTTATCTAATGACTCATAAATAAACAATGCATAATAAACTAAGTTCCCTTGCCCATCGAGCGGGGCATGAAATTAATCTCTAGATGATTCTTTGAATCATTAAAAATATCGAATCCGGGTGAGTAATCATCTTTTCCATCAGAATTCCGTTCTAAAGAAAAATCTTTTGCATCAGGAATTTCATAAGAGTCTGTTGATGTTTCTGTTGGACCACTTCCTCCTTTTCTGTCAACCAGTCTTACTCCAAACCTAGTACACGCTTTACCATTCCGCATAGTAAACCGAACCCTTTTGTACGTAGAGTCCCACCACTGAGTGCGTCTCAATAAAGCAAAAGGAATAAACACCAGCCATGTTATTTCATCATCAACTCTCTCCTTCCACATCACATCATCTCCAGAATCCATACCCATCGAATCTACCGGTGAGCACCGGCTTCATGGTGATTGCTTTTGCTAACTTAAACTCAAAGCCATTTATGAAAACAGCGCACAATAAGAATCCACAAAAGTCACTACACCAATTCTCTGGAAGTTGCAATGTACATTTACTCCCATCTTGAAGACAAGGTGTAAACCCTTTTGGAATCTCAAGGCCGTGAAGTTGGAGAGTCACACAGTGATTTTCAACATTCTCTCCCTAATATATTGAAAACAAATTCATTAGCTTATAATTGCCGTTACTATTATATGTATAAAGATTGGTATTCAAATGCAGACACATACGTACCTCAAGCATGGATTGTAGAAATTTGTTCCCATCAATTACCATATTCGAGCATCTAAGTGAGGCATACCTTAACCTTTTACAATCCACGTAAAACTCACCGACGTCTGTAAGTGAATTGCAATAGTCTGCCATAAGTATAGTTATACTTGATGGGGGCTGGGGCAGTTCTAGAAGCCTTGTGCAACCACTCACGTTGAGGAGTTTTAGTCGAGTAAGTTGCGAGATGCTGAAATGTAGTTTTGAGAAATTATTATAACCTAGATTTAGCTCTTGTAAGTTTGATAACTCTCCAATAGCATAAGGGATTTCTCCATCTTCCAAATTGCAGCGACAAAGATCCAACCTTTATAAGCGATGCGTTAACTGAGGGAACACCTTCGATGGTAGTGTGTTACCACGAATTTGAAAATCTTTCAAATGTTTTAACGTATGGAAGTCGGATTCTATGCTTTTTATATTAAAACAGTAAAACAAATGTAGCAAAATAAGGCTGGTACAGCGTTCTCTAATTGATGACAGCAAACCTTCTATCCCAACTCCGTTTAAAGACAACTTTACCAAGCTATCCATGTTGTCTTGGATCTCTGGGAACTCTAAACTTTTGTGGCAACTATGGATCGCAAGAGACTCAAGTTTTTCCATCTTGAAAATTGTTGGGAACTTTTTAAGATTGGAACAAACAGAAACATACACGTTTTTAAGAGTTCTATGATTTCCAATTGATGGGTGAATCTCTTCTAAATCGTGACATTCAAGGAGTCCTAGAGTTTGAAGACAGGGGAGTCCATCAAAATTTGGTGTGCTGACTATTCTCGAATTATGTAGTTGAAGGACTTTTAGTTGTGGTAGACGCTAATTTATACAATGATGATACAGAAGTTAATATTGCCCAAATATAAAAGAGTTAATGACATGTATGATAAAGATGAATGGCATGATTTAAAACGTTACATGGAATACACATTCTTGTAGAGAGGAATTTATTATATTAGGGAACCATTGAATTACCTTGTGACTCCTCCAAAGTTCCTTTT
Organism: Glebionis coronaria; assembly: GCA_025667525.1. Classification (NCBI taxonomy): domain Eukaryota; kingdom Viridiplantae; phylum Streptophyta; class Magnoliopsida; order Asterales; family Asteraceae; genus Glebionis; species Glebionis coronaria. Next base: position 421,682,959 of record CM046877.1, on the reverse strand, counting down.
GAAAGCAATTACACATTTTTAGAACAACAAGATTCAATGGCTGGAAACTGTCTGGGAATGGACTTGCCGGATAGTTTCGCCAATAAAAATACCGCAACTAAAGAAAATTAGGCCCTTCGACATTACTTCCATTATTCATAATCACATGAATCCACCTTAGTTTCTTTAAATTTGAAACAAACTTAAAGAAGTGTGATGGAACTTCCACATCCCGACTTTCGTAATAACCCATAGCTTCAATCTTGTCATTTTCCTGCAATAATTTAAGGACAAGCAATGTATAGTTTAGCTTTTATCATTATGTATCTGATCATTTAGTGCACATATAATATATATTTTGAAAAGAAAGCTGTGACAATCCGTCAATTTATGGTTGATATTTTATTCTCGAATATTATTTAAAAACATTATTTTAATGTTATAATATGAACTCACATATTTTTGGGAAGAAATTTGGATTTACGTCTTGAAGTAGCGTCGACTACGTTTAAACCGGAGGATTCAACGTTACGTGCTTACGTTTACATACACCGTCTTTGGTGACAGTCCGACATTTCAGAAAATAAATTTGTCCATGAATATTATTTTGGAGTTTTAAATTTGTGTTGGTTCATAAACTCACAAATTTACGAGAAGAGATTAGGACTTACGATTTTATTTTAACGTCCTTTACGACTAAACCGGAAACCCTAGGATTACGTATTTACGTTTTCGAACTCCGTTTTTGATGAAACAATTTTTATTGGATTCGTTTTATGACGTTGATTCATAATTTATAAAAACGTTTTTCGTAAAACGACCCGAGGGCACGCAAATCGAGGAAACTAGAATCGAGGAGTACCCGTAAATAAATGGGGATGAGACAAGTGGGACACTTGTCCCACCCCCACTCAAAACCGGCTACACATTAACACCATACCACTTTGGTGTCAAGTTTCTACCCTTGTTGCTTACACATGTCATTAAGCTTACACATTAAGCTATTACAACACAAAACCAACTAGAAACCACTTGCTTCTCATTTCCTGCATTTCCCTCACATGCAAAACCACTTCTCTCTCTCTCTTGACTACATTTTGGCCGTCCCATATCTCACAAACAACACCCTCATTTGATCAAAATCAACCACAAAGTCTCATGTTATTCATATACATGTTGATGCCCTTTTGAAGCCCTATTGATTGGTGCAAGTTATAACATCCAAGGAGGAGTATTCATGGTGTCTTGGGGCTGATTTTCCACAAGGTGATCATAAAGATTGATGGTCTTGAAGATGGTGTTGGCTAAGCACAAGTTTCTCCATCAAAAACCATGTCCAAATCATAACCTACATCAACTTGGTGGTATAAAGATTGTCCTCCTCGTCTTCTTGTTATTTTGATTATGTAAACATGTATTTTATTTCCTATTGTATATGTATATGATGATTATATGATGATAAAAATGTTATGTGGGGATTTGTTGTTGATAAACATGATTAAAAAGGTGAAAAACCATATGAAACAAGGTTAAAATCTTGCTTAAAAATGTTGGCTGTATAAAACAGTAAAGAAACAGGTCATGGACTGATAAAATGATGAAGTAGAATCCATTTACAGTAAGCTATATGTCTTGTACACATGTGAGAGTTGGCCATGCAATGGAATCATTGTAATGAGTGAGATATGATCAAAACAATTTTAAGTTACAAATCTGAGTTCACTGTTTTGGACGATTTATAGAAAATACTTAGAGATGATTCAACAGTAGCTATAGAAGAGTTAAATGTAGAACATATCATGTAGTTTATGTGATAAAAATTTGAGCTTCTATCTCCATATAGAACTCAATATATGGCACTTTTGGTAAAAGTGAAGATAAAAATCAGATTTTGGAAATTAAAGTATAATAATATTATATAAGCACTCAAAATTATAATGTATAAAATATAAATTAAAACCCACTAACTTATGGATTCTATTTATATAAATATGTAAAAGGTAGAATAAGTGTATAAATTATAAAAATGGTTACTTGTTAAGTTTTATAAGTTATAAAACTATAAACATGATTTTTACGACTTTTTCGGCTAATACCGTAAAATTAACGTTTTTGTTAAATAAAACTTACATGGTTGGACCCGTCTAATGTAAACTTTTATAAAACGTATATACTGATATATATAGACATGTATAACAAGTAAAAACCGATAAAACCCGAACTATATAACATACGGACATTAACGGACTAAATTAACGTCATTGGACTAATAATACAACAAAAATGGACTAAAACACTTATAAACTTATTATTGGGCTTAACCCATTTAGGCCGAACTTGTAAAGTGTAGATACTGATAATATAAGTATAACATGGATTGATACAAGTTAAAGAACTTATAATAAGTTTATTGGACTTAAAACACGTAAATAGGTAAAACGAGAAAACTAGTATAAAAGTTATCGACACATAACACAAAAATGAGTAAATGAGGATATGTAAACCCACTTGATCATCATATATGTAAAATCATCATATGTATACATAATTGTTATTTTTATAAAGTCATTGGACAAACGTCTAAGACCGATTATTATTTGTCTAGGTTTCCGTGATTGAAGCACGTACCGTACGTCCGAATTGCCGATAACCCGCCTTCCCACATCAACGTGAGTTCATAGCCTCGCACTCTTTTAAATGTTTTTATAAATGTTTTATAAACCCGCGAGGGAGATAACATGTTAGTTTTATAAAATAGGACACCATTTGTCCCGATTGTTTGTTTATTGATTTGGACCCGAATGATTGTATGACCCGATTGTATGACCCGATAAATGATTGAAGGACCCGATAGATGAAATTAAATGGATTATTAAAGTTAGGTTATGTCACTAAAAGTCCCATTAGCATGAATTGTAAACTACCGGGATTTGGTAGACGCTTATGCATTTAATAGTACTATTTGGGGACGATCACCCCAGTTCGCGCCTTGACGGTTGATCCCCGTCGTGCCACATTGATTGGTAAGCAAATTTATGTATGAGAAGATTTCCATAGCGTGACCTTTGTGACGACACGCTACTTTAGATGGGCAAATTGTGGATCGGGTTAGCTACCCGTTGTTGGTTTAGTAAGGTAACAATGTCATGCGGCTTATAATAATCCAAAAATTAACGAAATACTAATAGACGCTCCGAATTACGATGTATTCCCTGACTAGCAATACAGGGTCATACTATTGATATTATGTTCGTGTTTTGGTTTTCATAACCATATTCATATAACGGTTTTTATTTAATCTATTCAACGTTATAAAACGTGCTGTATGATGTTTTTAACGACAATGGTTCGTATAATGATTTTTAAGGCAAACGCCTATATTATGATTTTGATGAAGATTTGTATAAAATGATTTTGGCTATTTTATGGCCTATTACAATGATTTGTACGAAATGATTTTTGGTAACAATTTTATACCAACGTTATATTGATGGAATTTATTAAACTCTATGAATTCACTCGGCGTTATCGCTGACCTTTTCTTTTAACATGTTTTATCTCAGGTACTTGAAGGTAATTCTCGGGAAGACGACAAGAATTCATGGCCCGCACTTAAACAATATTTTCCATTCAAACACTTTGTAAAACTTTGTATGAAATGTAATGACTTGGGACCGATGTAACTTTGATAATTTATGAATGGAAATGATTTATTAATAAACGACGCGATTTTTAAGCGTTGTCTATGATGTGAGTAATGTGCTATCCCGTAACACCAACTAGTCTTCCGCTGTATTGAGTTGTATAAATTTGGGGGTGTTACAGTTTGGTACCAGAGCTCTCGTTATAGAGAACGAAAGATTTTTAAAACCAAGGTTTTGAATAGAACTTTTCAAAATCTTTTAACTATAAACATTTTTCTAAAAATGTCTGAAAATCTTTTGACTATAACGGTGCCGAAGAATTCCCGAGTTACCGACAAGACCAGACTGAGAAGTGTTATTTTAATATATATATATAACTTAAATTATATATATATATATATATATATATATATATATATATGATGTAATTTGATTACATGATTGCTTGATGATTATTTTGATATTTATACGAGGTATTTATACGACGTCGATTGTCACAAGTAACCCTAACTCCCCTAGTAAATTAATCGAAGCTATTCTCGTAGGAATTCTAGCTATCCTAGATCTAAACCAAGTTGTGGATATTCATGATCTCAACAAAATGGTTGATATTCATAGAAATGTAGATCTTAGTTGATTGTTATATTGAAAAAGAATTTGCGAGATTAAATCTGATATCGATGTCATGACGATCTTTCCTTATAGAGTGGAGTTTGACAAAACGTTACCATCTAGAAAGATGTCATCTGATTCGTTGTCATCCAATTCTTAAATCGAAATCGAAAGGGTGAATGTTGCACTTGAGGCTGTAATTGGAACCATTACCCAAAAGCCTCATGCCACTAGTACCTTTCCGAGGAGTCTAATTGAATATATGTGTCATCTCATACTAATGAATCATTTGATAATTTTTGTTGTAAGAGCTATAGGATTGAATTAAGTGTTGATCATATTGAGCTTTTATTGCCTTTACAAGGCCGAAGAATAAGATTGAAAGTATTGGAGAATGAAGTAGGATGTCGAATTGAGTACAAAATTTGTTGAAACTTGAATAAAGTAAAATTTAACCTTTATGGAATAAGAAATTGTTAAGAGGAAGTTTTTGAGTTCTGTGATTGAATTATAAGGTTTTAATTGATTGTAGGTTCGTGTTAAGGGTTGTTCCTAGGCCATTGTCCACTAATGAGGATGCCCAGAGTCCAAGAAATAAATTGAAGAAATCTTCTTCTGAATTAGGACCAATGGATCTTCCGGGACATATGGAACACCTAATGACTCTTGTAGATTAGTATTCATTGTGGTATCTTTTAAAAATAATCCCTAACTTAACTGAGATATCAGTTGGTAGGATGAGTTCTGAGAATTGTATGACATAGTAACACGTAATGTGTTACGGTACAATTTTGACTTGTTTGTGATTAATGAAAAGACTACCTTTGATTGCTAAATTCTACATATATCGATGTTATCTATCTTTTATTACTTCATCCTAATGTTCGCATTAGTAATGTAACCATTGAACAAGTACTCATCTTGATTTGAGATACGTTGTGAACCATTCTTCGTGAGTGCCATCGAGGTCATGAACCTCATGATTATTTGGCCAAAGCTCATTTTCTATTGTATTGTATTTAATTCTTGGTGAACAACTCTTCATCACTCTTTTGCAGATCACACATTGTTTTTATAAAGTTAAAACTGTATCCTTTGAGGAAATTGAATTTTCATCACTATAAGGATTATTCAAAGTGAGATTTATAAGTGATTGATATCAAAATGAAGTTTTTTATGAAAAGCTTTGGAAACTTAATTATTTCCATAACAAAGAAAATCTTTGTAAATATATTTTTGATTCTTATTTAAGAATTAAGCATGAAAATGTTTTTATTATAAACAGGATAATAAAATTTTTGACGAACTGAGTATTGCATCGTTAGTCTTGAAATTGTATATAGTTGCGCGCCTACATACAATTTGGAATGAACCATGCAAGGCTGATTAGTAGTCACCATAAAACTAATGAATAAACACTACATTTTCGTTGAAGTTGTGAAAGATTAAATTTTATGAGATCTGCAAGAAGTGAAAAATAGGGACATAGTGTTAGGGACACCTACATATGTGCCTATAGCATCTATTCTTATGAGTTGAATTTACTCATCTGTGGAAATTGTCTTATTTGACAATTGACAATTCTTCTTGTCCAATTCTCCCGTAGTGAGATTCTTAGGAAAAGTATCTGATTACCGAGTGTTGATACCCGACTGGATGTATCGACATTCCTATCATTTCTTTTGATTTGGTTTCATTTGAATGACCTGGGTAACGATCTGAGGAGCTTTCGAATGCATACTCAAATTATGAAAACATGGGATATATTCATATTCGTTAAATGTTTTCGTCTGTATCTGATTTGAAATTCTCTCGCATAGATTATGCGTTGACCTTACTCTTTTAATGGTAGTTGTATCTCCATATATCCTTGAATTTGTGAAGGATCGTGAGTTATTATTAGACTTTTGAGAAGTTCACATCCTATCGACGGCAATAAAACTGGAAAGTTGGTAATGCCAGTAGAATGGATTGATTGATTATGACATAACGACATTGTCTTAATTGATGGGAACTCGAGTAGAATTCCCCTAAATGATAAGATGTTGATTATCAAAAGTAATCTAAATGATTCTTGATGGATGATTTGAAATTATACCGCGAATGGTTGTGAATTAGTCATAGATATTATAATCTAGAAGAACCTAATATAAATTTATTAAAAGATGTTTATCTTATCTGAAACTTTAGGAGGTATTTGTTGGTGAATTACCTAGACTTTCGCCATTAAGGCAAGTAGAATTTGGTATTTGATTATATTCTCGGTGCTGCACCTGTGGCTTGTGCACTGTGCGTCAGCACCATCTGAATTTAAGGAATTACCGTACAACTGAGAGAGTTGTCGGAAAAAGATTTTATTATACCAAGCCTGTCATCCTGAAGAGCTATGGTGTTATCATTCCTTATATTTATAGATTACTGTAACTGAGTAAATTGACAATCGAAAACAATATCCATGACTTGAAATGGAAGATTTGTTCGATCATTTACAAGGTTCTAGCGCTTGTTTTAAAGATTTGATCTATGGCATGGTTATCATCAACTTCGAATACGCGAAGAAGATTATGTATTCCAATCACTACATCCGGTACTTGTAATGAACATTATGAGTTTCATGTGATGTCGTTTGGATTGATCAATGCACATGTAGCATTCATAAATTTGGTGAATCACGTGTGTAGGCTGTAAATTGATAACTTCATGCTCGTGATCATTAAGGACTATATGTTTGTTTATAAGAATAAGAATGAGTTAATAATTAGTTATAAATTGCCCTGATTTGGCTAAACAATGAAAACCTATACCTTAAATATTTAACATGTGATTAAGGACTTAATCCTTTATATTATTTGACCGTGTGATTAATAGATAATGGAAGCTATATTGACTTTTCAAAGATTAGAACCATTAACGCCTAGGGATTAAAAACTTAATCCTTTACATAAAATGACCATTGGATTAATAATGGTAAGATGTATGCATATAGACTCTTCAAAAATTTAGAAGTCATTTAAGACTTTGAGTTATACTAAAAAGAAAGTGCAAATATATTTTGACAAATGTTTTAACAAAGGATTTTAAGGGATTATTCCCTTATACACAAACCATTTAACTAAACTTCTGTTTAGGGGTAAATGTTTGTGTATACCTCAAGATAACTTGAGAAGGATTGAGTAAAACCATTTATACCATAACCTGAAAACTTAAAACGACAATTTTTGCTTTTCAACTAAGAAAACTTTGACCAAAGTATAAACAAAGGTTTTTCGAACATTTACGAATCCTATTAATTATTTTCGATAAATCAACGAAAATCTTATTAATTAAACTCAAATTTATTTTTAACATTTTATATAATTGGTCGAACTAAGAAATTTAAAACTTTTACGTTTACGCTTCATAAAAATTACCTAATAATTATTTAATTAATCACAATAATTATCGACGCTTTAGACGACGGATTGAGTAAAAATGATAAAAATGATAGTTGAGACGAAACTAAAACAGAGAAAATGTGAAGAAATGATTTTTGAATAAATACGGACATGATAACAATTCCATCAGGAAGGTGAACGTAATTACTGACGCATAATATAGAAAGAATATCTGAGTGAATTGTGGACATGATAATTTCATCATCATGAGAAATGAATATAAATACTGACACATTATGTAGAAAATATAAAGAACCAATTAGGATGTATTCCTTAATAATGAAGGTGCAAAATAAATTGCTGAACGATATAAAAATAAACAATGTTTGTAAAAAGGATAATATAAATAGTGAAAGGTTTCACGGCTAATATGGACCATTAAAATTGAGAAGCCGATAGTGTTAAATGTTTTAAAGACCACATGTGATTGCCTAAATATGGAGATTGTGAGATATAGTTATGTTGGAATTTGTAAGTATAAGTATTATATGTATGTCATTTTTGACTAAAAGTATCTTTGTCTGAAGAGTTGTACTGATGATAAATTATGAAGGCAGATAACGCCTCATACATTAGTAAACGTCTAGCTATTACAAAGTTCATCATCTAAATTTGATTCGATTTGGGTCATCGTCGACAGACTGACCAAATCTGCTAATATCATTCCCGTTAATGATAAATGCAAAAGAGTTATGTAAACATAGTGTGCTTGTATCGATCATCTATATATCAAGATCCTCGCTTCGCATCGAATTTCTAGAGATTTGCTTAGAAATCAATAAGAACGAACCTTGATGAGAGTACTATGTACCACCCCAAATCGAAGGGACGAGGTAAAGTAACGATAAAAAGTAATATAAGTGTTGTTTTATGTTTGAATGATTGACCTTTGGTAATAGACCGTATAATCGTTTTCCTTTGGAGAGATTATCATTGATAATCATCTTGTTAGGATTGAGATCGAATCTTGTTAGGATCTAAATCTTAGAGCATCTGTAAGCAAGAGTTGAGATAAAGACATCCGACATACACCCATTGTGAGTTGGACATGTCTTTTAGGTTTAAGGTTTCCTATGATGGCGAACCTAACCTTACAAAATACCCGACCCGCGAGACCTTAAATGATTGGTGAAATTAGGATTTGATTATTGGCTGCCGGTAGTGGGCAAGAGGTTATATGAATGTGAAATGTAGATCTTGAAGTGCCAAATGGGTAGCGAAGTTATGCCACAATTTTTAACCTTGGAAAAATGAATTCATGATCTGACAAATCATGGGATATAAGTCCCCGATTGTATGGGACCATTGAGATGATGAAAAAGTTGGGATTGAAAGGCATATAAGCTGGATCTACCCTAGGACTTCAAAGACTGCGTGAATTATGTTTCGTATATCGAACTTGATGGAATATCTATCAAGTTAAAATCTGAATTCTTCTTAATAGAGCTTAGATCGGCGAAAAGTTGCATTCATCAAAAACCCGTGAACATCATGGATAGAGAAAGTAAGTCAACATTAAGCCTTATCTTATTCCCGTAGTTATGTTTGATAGAACTCGCATATTATAATGAATTGCGCTTGTGAGAAAAGACCGAATGTGGAGGAAATACCCACATGGCTTTAACTCTATAAGAAGCGAGTAGTAAGATGATCTTTGAGGACAAAGATCCTGTTTATGGGTAAATGCTGTGACAATCCGTCAATTTATGGTTGATATTTTATTCTCGAATATTATTTAAAAACATTATTTTAATGTTATAATATGAACTCACATATTTTTGGGAAGAAATTTGGATTTACGTCTTGAAGTAGCGTCGACTACGTTTAAACCGTAGGATTCAACGTTACGTGCTTACGTTTACATACACCGTCTTTGGTGACAGTCCGACATTTCAGAAAATAAATTTGTCCATGAATATTATTTTGGAGTTTTAAATTTGTGTTGGTTCATAAACTCACAAATTTACGAGAAGAGATTAGGACTTACGATTTTATTTTAACGTCCTTTACGACTAAACTGGAAACCCTAGGATTACGTATTTGCGTTTTCGAACTCCGTTTTTGATGAAACAATTTTTATTGGATTCATTTTATGACGTTGATTCATAATTTATAAAAACGTTTTTCGTAAAACGACCCGAGGGCACGCAAATCGAGGAAACTAGAATCGAAGAGTACCCGTAAATAAATGGGGATGAGACAAGTGGGACACTTGTCCCACCCCCACTCAAAACCGGCTACACATTAACACCATACCACTTTGGTGTCAAGTTTCTACCCTTGTTGCTTACACATGTCATTAAGCTTACACATTAAGCTATTACAACACAAAACCAACTAGAAACCACTTGCTTCTCATTTCCTCCATTTCCCTCACATGCAAAACCACTTCTCTCTCTCTCTCTCTCTTGACTCCATTTTGGCCGTCCCATATCTCACAAACAACACCCTCATTTGATCAAAATCAACCACAAAGTCTCATGTTATTCATATACATGTTGATGCCCTTTTGAAGCCCTATTGATTGGTGCAAGTTATAACATCCAAGGAGGAGTATTCATGGTGTCTTGGGGCTGATTTTCCACAAGGTGATCATAAAGATTGATGGTCTTGAAGATGGTGTTGGCTAAGCGAAAGTTTCTCCATCAAAAACCATGTCCAAATCATAACCTACATCAATTTGGTGGTATAAAGATTGTCCTCCTCATCTTCTTGTTATTTTGATTATGTAAACATGTATTTTATTTCCTATTGTATATGTATATGATGATTATATGATGATAAAAATGTTATGTGGGGATTTGTTGTTGATAAACATGATTAAAAAGGTGAAAAACCATATGAAACAAGGTTAAAATCTTGCTTAAAAATGTTGGCTGTATAAAACAGTAAAGAAACAGGTCATGGACTGATAAAATGATGAAGTAGAATCCATTTACAGTAAGCTATATGTCTTGTACACATGTGAGAGTTAGCCATGTAATGGAATCATTGTAATGAGTGAGATATGATCAAAACAAGTTTAAGTTACAAATCTGAGTTCACTGTTTTGGACGATTTTTAGAAAATACTTAGAGGATGATTCAACAGTAGCTATAGAAGAGATAAATGTACACATATCATGTAGTTTATGTGATAAAAATTTGAGCTTCTATCTCCATATAGAACTCAAGATATGGCAGTTTTGGTGAAAGTGAAGATAAAAATCAGATTTTGGAAATTAAAGTATAATAATATTATATAAGCACTCAAAATTATAATGTATAAAATATAAATTAAAACCCACTAACTTATGGATTCTATTTATATAAATATGTAAAAGGTGGAATAAGTGTATAAACTATAAAAAGGGTAACTTGTTAAGTTTTATAAGTTATAAAACTATAAACATGATGTTTACGACTTTTTCGGCTAATACCGTAAAATTAACGTTTTTGTTAAATAAAACTTAGATGGTTGGACCCGTCTAATGTAAACTTTTATAAAACTTATATACTGATATATATAGACATGTATAACACGTAAAAACCGATAAAACCCGAACTATATAACATACGGACATTAACGGACTAAATTAACGTCATTGGACTAATAATACAACAAAAATGGACTAAAACACTTATAAACTTATTATTGGGCTTAACCCATTTAGGCCGAACTTGTAAAGTGTAGATACTGATAATATAAGTATAACATGGATTGATACAAGTTAAAGAACTTATAATAAGTTTATTGGACTTAAAACACGTAAATAGGTAAAACGAGAAAACTAGTATAAAAGTTATCGACACATAACACAAAAATGAGTAAATGAGGATATGTAAACCCACTTGATCATCATATATGTAAAATCATCATATGTATACATAATTGTTATTTTTATAAAGTCATTGGACAAACGTCTAAGACCGATTATTATTTGTCTAGGTTTCCATGATTGAAGCACGTACCGTACGTCCGAATTGCCGATAACCCGCCTTCCCACATCAACGTGAGTTCATAGCCTCGCACTCTTTTAAATGTTTTTATAAATGTTTTATAAACCCGCGAGGGAGATAATATGTTAGTTTTATAAAATAGGACACCATTTGTCCCGATTGTTTGTTTATTGATTTGGACCCGAATGATTGTATGACCCGATTGTATGACCCGATAAATGATTGAAGGACCCGATAGATGAAATTAAATGGATTATTAAAGTTAGGTTATGTCACTAAAAGTCCCATTAGCATGAATTGTGAACTACCGGGATTTGGTAGACGCTTATGCCTTTAATAGTACTATTTGGGGACGATCACCCCAGTTCGCGCCTTGACGGTTGATCCCAGTCGTGCCATATTGATTGGTAAGCGAATTTATGTATGAGAAGATTTCCATAGCGTGACCTTTGTGACGACACGCTACTTTAGATGGGCAAATTGTGGATCGGGTTAGCTACCCGTTGTTGGTTTAGTAAGGTAAGAATGTCATGCGGCTTATAATAATCCAAAAATTAACGAAATACTAATAGACGCTCCGAATTATGATGTATTGCCTGACTAGCAATACAGGGTCATACTATTGATATTATGTTCGTGTTTTGGTTTTCATAACCATATTCATATAACGGTTTTTATTTAATCTATTCAACGTTATAAAACGTGTTGTATGATGTTTTTAACGACAATGGTTCGTATAATGATTTTTAAGGCAAACGCCTATATTATGATTTTGATGAAGATTTGTATAAAATGATTTTGGCTATTTTATGGCCTATTACAATGATTTGTACGAAATGATTTTTGGTAACAATTTTATACCAACGTTATATTGATGGAATTTATTAAACTCTATGAATTCACTCGGCGTTATCGCTGACCTTTTCTTTTAACATGTTTTATCTCAGGTACTTGAAGGTAATTCTCGGGAAGACGACAAGAATTCATGGCCCGCACTTAAACAATATTTTCCATTCAAACACTTTGTAAAACTTTGTATGAAATGTAATGACTTGGGACCGATGTAACTTTGATAATTTATGAATGTAAATGATTTATTAATAAACGACACGATTTTTAAGCGTTGTCTATGATGTGAGTAATGTGCTATCCCGTAACACCAACTAGTCTTCCGCTGTATTGAGTTGTATAAATTTGGGGGTGTTACAAAAGCCAGCTTAACATTTACCGTTGTTGCATCCCCAAAACACAAGTTACTGATATCTACATGTTTCCAAACTCTGCTATGTTTTTCAGGATTATCATGATGTTCCCCTCGAATAATAAAGTGTCCCATTTCTTGTATCAAATCATGCATATCAAAATTACCATATGAATTAATGGTTATAAGAGCTTTTTGAATCAACACCTTTATCTCTATATCAGGGTGAAAACCACAAGCGTCAAGTATCTCCATTGCGTTGTTTCTGCTTTTCAGCCTGAAGAAACATGCAATATCCAAGAATAACTCTTTCTCCTTAGTTTCAAGTCCATCATAGCTAATTTTGAGCTGCTTCAAAATTTCACTTTGTGGAATATCTTTAAGTCTATCCAAGGTACTCATCCACTCTTTCTCATCTTTGTCGTATAGAAAAGAACCTAAAACTTTAAGGGCTAATGGAAGCCAAGCAGCATAGATAACTACTCTTGATGAAAGCTTTTCATAATCTGTTAAATGTTCGTTTTCATTGTAGGCATAACCGTTAAAGAGCATGATACCCTCTTCATGAGACAATAATATCACAGGAGAAACATTGTCTACCCTGTGAGTTCTTAGCAAATGTTCATCTCGAGTTGTGATTATTATTCGACTTCCATCACCAAACCATTTATGTGATCCAGCTAACGCCTCTAGTTGGTCAAGATTATCAACATCGTCAAGAATTACCAACACATTTCGGTGGCATAACATACTTTTTAGCTTACGTTTTCCTTCCGCAAACTATGCACTTCCACTTTTGTTTTAAAAACTTCTAATAAAATATCTTCTTGCAACTTTTGTAAACCATATTTTCTTGCTTTCTCCCGAATGTTCTCAAGAAAGCAGTGACCTCCGAAAAGGTGAGAGATTTCCTGGCAAACAGAAGACGCAAGGGTAGTCTTACCCCCCCCCCCCCCCCCCCCAACCCCCCCCCCCCCATATCCCAACCATTCGCACACCATTGGACCCAACTTCTAATTATGATATCAATATTTTCATGCGACCCCTCATTCCAACAAGCTTTTCATCATCGTGATCTAAGGAAACAATGTATTGAAAATTATATCAACAATTTTCTTGATTACCATTGCTTCATGCCTGCAGATGGATTGGACATATTGGCAATTTAGCTAGAAAATAAGTCATAATAGTAACATGTAAGTCTTAGAACTTTAAACACATTGAACTACCATACAAAATTCGATAGCACGACCACTTGTTATGACAAGTATTGGCCAACTTATGGTCGTTTACAGATAGAAATCACTGTGAATATAAAACTTGTAACAGTGTCGAAGAAACACGTTAACAAGATTAGCCCACTAGCCGAGCTCGAGTTTTAAAACTAAGGCTTGAAGCAAGCCCAGCTTGAACATCAGCTACTTTACTACTTTAAACTAGATGAGCTTTATGAGGCTAGACTAGTTGGCATATTCTAGATAAAAGGTACAAATTGATGTATTAAAGAAATTTACCCGTTTGCAACGTTCTTGGGTTCCCATCCAGAAATGTTACTTGCATCAACAAGTGCTTTTTTCCATGACTCAACTTTTGTGGTGTCCTCAACCTCTTGTTTGGCAATAAGTTTTCTCCATGATTTAGCTTTGTTAACGTTCTTCATCTCTTGTTTTGCAAATGCTTTCCCAAACTCCCCTTTTTGTTTTCTGACATCCGAGGGATCCACGTCATAAAATACTGGTATAACAATCTGCCCCTTCTCAGCCCTACATTTCATAATATGTACAAGTTCGTCCAAACACCTGTTAGTTTTGGTGGGTGGTAATAATCAATAATCCTGATATATTCTCTGAATCGTGTAGAAATCACTTTCAGATTGAAGTATTTCGACCCTATATGCCTCGGGTATCACGAAATCCTCAATTGGATAAGACAGAGAATTAACACTTAGTCTCTAAGGCGCGAGAGATCTAAGCAATACACAGAAAATCATTATGTTTGTTCTATTCTGGAAGAGATCAAGTTTCTGTTTCTATGAAGAAACTAAATGACAGTTACAAACAGTTTTATAACTGTTGCAGGGAAAAGACACACCTTTTCACCAAAGGTTATGTCTGTTGGGAAAAGGGGAAAACCGAATTTTAAGCAACAACTGTAAATACAGAAAGCTAAAAATCGTTTAGGTTTTGGGGCGCTGCCCCCTCGACCTCTGCCCCTTGACCCCGCAAGGGGAGTTGCCCCTTGACCCCGCAAGGGGGCGCGGCCCCCTTGACCCCCGCATTTGTTCATGGCGACATCAAGTTAGCTTGAATGAGCATGCACTCCGCATTCTCCTTACTCGCCTGTAAGCTATACTTGATTAAGCCCTTGATCTCAAGTATATCACAATTACACAAAATATATGTGATGACACTAAAATCACCAACATTCCTCCCCCATTTTAGTGTAATCCTTAACATACTAAAATGAATAAAACAAACCAAACTCATGCATAAATGAAAATGTCGCAACGACTGAATTTTCACTTAGTATATTACGCATTCCAAATATTCGAGAATCTGGGTGTCCCACGGATTGAACCCATCAACTCGTTTGAATACTCGAAGATAATATACACATAAGTTTCTACAAGTTTTTAATGTACAAATACTTGACACTATTACAA